>CM075482.1:6827500-7412500 GCA_037950665.1 Hypophthalmichthys nobilis | reverse complement strand
ATGTGTGCGTGCGCTTGGGTTGGTGGGCCGGAGTGGAAGGGGTGGGCGGGGAACTTAAAGAGCTGTTATTTTGTTTTGTTAATTGGCTTTCCTGTCTAAGCTTGTCTATTATAAAGGGATTCTGGCTGGCTGGAATTGTTGGATGGCTAAAGAGCTTCCCTCTGTTTCATAGTTTTAAGTTTTTTTTTTTTTTTTTTCAGTTTGAGGATAATTTTAAAAAATTGTAAAACTTGCTGATGCCTTTAAGATGAGACCTTATTCTTGTGTTCAGAACTGGTGTTGTAATTAAGGAAACTAGCCAGTGAGAGATATTTAAATAGAGATATTCTCTAGGGTTTATACTATGCCTCGTAACACGTATTTTGTGCTATTAGTGTGATTAGTGTAACTCATTAGTTAACAAGGAACACAATATAAGTTAAATGCATACAAAATGTGCTGCCACTAAAACATGTTTAATTTTGTGTCTCTCAGTCTAATGTTCTGGTCTTGACTGAGAGCAACTTTGATGAGACAGTTGCCAAAGGACTCTCCTTCATCAAGTTCTATGCCCCATGGTAAGTGTTAGAAGGGTCTCATTTGACATTTCAACTGGTATCTTATCAGTGGTCTGGTTTAATGGCAGGTGGGGCTGGCTGATTTGAAAAGAGAAAAGAAGTTAATTTATAGCAGCTGTTTCTGATATAAAACCTAAGCAGCATCTGTATACTATTAGTGGGTTTTTTTTTCTATTTGGGTATAATTTATTTCAGTTTTAGTTTATTTCAGGTTAACAATTTTAAATGTTGCTTTAGCAACTAACTAAAATAAGTTTTTCATCTAATATTTTAATTTCAGCTTGATTTTCAATTAACACAATTGCTCAATAGTTATAGTTAATGACGATAACCCTGAACAGTATTGACACTGTATTAATCTTCGTACACTTTGTATTTGTGCAGTAAGTCTCCTCAAGACTATATCATGATGTAGCCTTTGGTTTAAATTCAGTTAGCAAATATGGCAATAGAGTTTAGAAGTGATTAGAGCTGCACAATTTATTGTTAATTTCGATTCAAACACCCATGTGATCTTATTCCTAAATGACAATGATTTAAACCTTTGACAAGTTTGATCACAGCATTCAGATCTGTATAGGTATGAACAAACGTTCATGTATCACAGAAGTACTGGGAAGTGTATTGTTCGGATAATGATGTCTACAGTATCGAGTAAATTATCTTTTGAAAGTAACTTGACTCTTCAAATAAAGATTTTCATTACACCAGTAGGTGGAGACAAGTGACTGTTAAAAAATGTATTTGTCATTGAATTATTCAAGAGATTTGTTTGAAAACACTTCATCCAGTAATGAAACAAGTGAAGTGTTTATGAGTGAGTCATTGAATCATTCATTCAAACCGATGTATTAAAAAAAAAAAAAAAAAAAAAAAAAAAATACCATTTTGTCAGAACCTCTAGTAAATTACATGTTATCTTATTTAGTTGTCTCTTCAGAATCATAGAAGAATCGTGATTCCTATTTTAAACAAGAAACAGCTTTCAATGATTTTTGCCAATGAAAATAGTTTAAAAAAAAAAATGCCAAAGCAGGATCAAGTGGATTGACACTAACAGTGAAACATTTGGCACTGTTATAGAAATATCAGCTTTCTTGGCATGCCGTTTGTCAAATTAAATTAGAGGACCAGAACTCACTGTTCTATATAGGGATGAATGGGTACATTCCTAAAAATGAATTCTTAGTGAGTGTGTTTCTTACAGTTAAAATGTAATGTTACAAATGAAAGTCATCCTCATAAGCAAAACCTCCCAAGATGTTAATAGATAAGAGTTGTTTTCAGAGAATGTATTTTTGTTTATACCATGGTCTCTCTGAATTAGCTGAAAGTTGTGTATTAAAACTGTTGAACAGTTACATTCACATTTACATTCTTAGAGTTTTGGTTAACAGATTTTTTTTTTTTTTTAATAACTAGATTACATACAACTAGATAACATTTTAAAACTGCACAATTGCTGTTTGTTTCAATGGGTGGTTCCTCTGATTGAACTTAACCTTTTTTTTTTTTTTTTCTTTTAGAGATGGTTCAAATGTTAAACAATATTGAGATTAGTTTTGTTAAGCTCTATTGCCAAGCCCCGCCCAATGAGAGACACGTATATGTTTGTGTGTGTATATTTCCATGCACGCACACATGTACACAGTGTGCTTTCCTCCCCTATCTGTTCCTCTGATCATCTTAACGCTTCCTTAGTGGGTGATTAAAAGACCCGCCTGTCCCTGATTGGCTGAGCTCTTCCTCTGTCGTTCAGTGACTCACGCGATGTGTCCGTGTGTTTAAGGTGTGGTCACTGCAAGAACCTGGCCCCTACCTGGGAGGATCTATCTAAAAAGGAGTTTCCTGGTCTGACTGATGTAAAGATTGCTAAAGTGGACTGCACAGTGGAGAGAACACTCTGCAACAGATTCTCTGTGAGTCCCGCTCATATAGTCTGGAACACAAAGTCATGGGCCTGCTGGGGGAGGGATTGTGGGTGTTTGAGGGATAGGGTCGACATAACTTCATATTAGTGGTAGAAAGTCATCTTTTTAATGAGGACATTCTTTAGCCAGTTTCAAAATCTTGTGTGCAGTCTATCAGGAAAATTTCTATACAGGTTTCGGTTCCATTCCCACTGTAAAAAAAAATGGCAGCCGTGGTTGCCAGAATTTTACAGTAAAAAATACAGTAGCAACGTTTTAGATTTTACGGGACAGCACTTAGTTTACTGTCTATTTTACAGTTCAAAACATATAATTTGAAGGTTTTTATTGTAATAATTATGGTTCATTAGTTTTTTACACACTGTAAAAAAAAAAAAAAAAAAAAAAAATCCGTTAAATTTACGGTAAAAAAAAAAAAAAAACCCTGATATGTTAATTTACTGATATGTTAATTTACCAACCTAGTGAAGTACTAATATTTGTTTTGTACCTTTTGTAATACACTGACAACCACCAAACACAGTGGTGATGAGTCACATGATGAATCAAAAATCACAAGCAGCTTTTCCAGAGGCTGAGAATGACAATACTAATATATAGAAGGTGGACACAGTGTCATTCACACAAACACTAAACACCGTCATGGTAACACACATGAAATTTTAAAAATGCAATAAACATTAATTTAACAACATTAGATAACAAAACCCTAATGTACACAACTGATTCTAAGAAAATCTAAGAAGAAACCGTTATTTCAACGAAAATACATCAAATGTGAAGTGTCATGCAGGGAATTGTGGTAATGTCAATTTACAGTTTTTCACTTATTTTTCACTTCCAAAAACTGTAAATTTAAAGGTATTTTACCGTAAAATTACATTAAATGTACCGTTAGATCTATTTCAGTTATTCACTGTATATAGTACGGAAACTTTATGTAAACCAATTAACTGTTTTTCACAGTAGCATTTTTACAGTCTTTTCGTTAAAGTCACAATGTTAAATGTCCTTTTTAGTTATTATATTTGGTCAACCTATCCTGATTTTTTTTTTTTTTTTTTTTTTTTTTTTTTTGGGGTTAGTTCACCCAAAAATGAAATTTCTGTCATAAATAACTCACCCTCATGTTGTTCCACACATGTAATATCTTAGTTCATCTTTGGAACACAAAGATATTTTTGATGAAATCCAAGGTTGTTTTTTTTTTTTTAATCCCCATAGAAAGCAACATAATTACCGTCGTTCAAGGTTTAGAAAGGTATTAAAGACATTGTTAAAATAGGCAACGTGACTACAGTGGTTCAACCTTAATTTTATTTACATCGTAAAGCGTCCTTGAGCCCTGGAAAGGCGCTATATAAATAAAACTTAATATTATTATGAAGTGACGAGAATACTTTGCACAAAAACAAAACAAAAATAATGACTTTTATTCAACACTTTCTTCTCTACCCTGTCAGACTTGTACGCATTTGACGCAATGAACACAGTTCAGCGCTTCTGTGTTTACGTCCGAACGCGGGCTCAGTATTGGCCGGCACCTGCGTCAGCATCACACGCATGCGTCATGCTGCTCATGTGAACAGGTGTCGGCCAATACTGAGTTGGCATTCTGACGTAAAACCTGGAAGCGCTTCAACGAAAATGGCATAGGAGAATGACGGGAGAAATGAAATTGTTGAACGAAGTCGTTATTTTTTTTGTTTTTGCGCACAAAAAGTATTCTAGTCACTTCATAACATTAAGGTTGAACCACTGTAGTCACGTTGACTATATTAACAATGTTTTTACTACTTTTCTGGACCTTGAATATGGTTATTTCATTGCTTTCTATTGAGGATAAGAAAACCTTTTGGATTTCATCAAAAATATATTAATTTGTGTTCCGAAGATGAACGAAGATAAGATTTGGAACAAAAGGACGAGTACTTAATGACAGAAATTTCATTTTTGGGTGCTGTTGATTGCTATTAATATAGCCATTGGTGCTGAAATGGCGTCAAATCATAAATAAATAAATCATTTTTGGCTAAACTAAACTGAAAAAACTGGGCAGCTCACTACATTTTTGAACAGAGCAGTTGTCTTGGCTCCATTTTTAAATGGACATCTAAATGAATGTAAATTTATTGAATTACTGAATTGATCATTGTTCTCTGTAGGTGCGCGGATACCCAACACTCCTGATGTTCCGGGCGGGGGAACAGGGGGAGGAGCATAATGGAGGGCGGGACTTAGAGAGCTTACACAGTTTTGTCATGAAGCAAGCAAGAGATGAGCTGTAACTCCTCCCTCATTTTCCATCACACACTTCCTCTACAAGACAACACTAGTATCTACATTTACTAAACTGTCAGAAGGACTGCTTTTTCTTCATTTCTGTCCCACACCTGCTGAAGTGAGGACAATCTTCCACATGATAAAATATGAATGTACATTATTTCATTTCAACCAGTTGATGAGATTATTAGTAAATACAACCATACACCTTTGATTTTGCCCTTCCTCTTTGAAAGTAACAGTTGTGCATATGAAAAAAATGACACCTCATTTCAGATCATTACATCATTTTAGGTGCATATTTTGTCAGTTATATGAGGAAATTCAGCTTAGTTTATGAATATCAACTAAGACTAAAAAATGACCTCAGGGAGACCATCTAAAGAAAAGAATGACATGTACCTGTTGTCTTTTCCCTTTTTCTCAATTCACTGTAAAATACTATGATACAAACAGCACTTTGAACCCTGTACATGGTCTTTCAGTTGGAGTTTCTATGTGTTTTTCTTGTGATCTTGTGAATTGGTTGTACTGTTTAGAGGTTAAAGTAAAACAAACCAGACTAAGGTAGTTTATTAGACCAGTTGGGAGATCAGCTTAAATTGGCCAAGATCAAGCTGGTTTAGATGGTTGGCCATCAAACCTGGCCAGTCTTACCGGCTTGATGACAAGCAAACCAACCTTGTTTAAGCTGTTTTCCTCAGAAAGGTGGCCATTTGCTTTACTACTTTGGTTAATTTTGTCTTCTAAATCTTCTTAGTGCTCTCAGAGGCATGTGGGTTAGACACATTTCTAGACAAGTTGCCATTTATATAAAACATTTTTGGTAATTTTCTAAATGATCAGAAAAGTGAAGCAATGCAGAATAGATAATATTTGTTGTATAGTGACAGTTTATGGAAAAATGGTTTAATTTGAATTACAGTACAGGTTATGAACGGGAAAAGCAGTTGCGGTACAGTAATTTTTTTTTTTTCTTAGAAAAGTTTGTTCTGCAGATGTATATGGAAGCTTGTTTCTGCCAATGAATAAACAATAAAAAAAAAAATTGCGACTTCTCACAATTGCGAGTTTATATCTCACAATTCTGACTATAGCTCGCATTTGCTTGTTATAATGCCAGAATTGCGAGATATAAACTCCCAATTGCGAGAAAATTGTGAAGAATTGTGAGAAGTCGCAATTACCTTTTTTTTTTTTTATACTTTATTCCAGGGTGGAAACAAGCTTCCATAGATGTGACTATTTAGCTCATGTCATTTTTCTTTTGATTAGATTTGACTTGTTAGAAGATCTGAGTCTCATTCATTTCTCATTTTTGTCTCTGTAATGCAGCCTTGATGGCTTTTACATGCAGTCAACCACTTTGTGATGGTGAAATTCAGATACTTCGTCGCCTGGTGTCATTGCTTGAAGAACGCTGATAGCACTTGTATGTGTGCTCTGACGCTCTCCAGTGGTTTCATTGATTTAAACAAATGTAATTTACATTTTTCCTTTTAAATGTTCCCACACTGAGATGTTTATTTTTCTCTTTTACTGGATCTGAAAGAGAAGGAAGGGAAAAGCAATCAGAGAAACCGCATATATTCAGTGAAGTCTTTATGGGAGGCATATGGTCAAGGCCGACCTCGGTGAAAAACGCAGTATTTTTGTCTTGTGTGAGAGGGGTACACACACTGCCTGGGGCTTTTTGTACAAAAAGAGGCACGTTGACAAATTTCATAATAAAATGTCTTTTTCCAAAAATAGCCGTTTTAATTTTTTCCTTTACTCTTGTTATATGATCTCTGTGGTATATGATTCATAAAAGGAGCAATAAATAAACAGTAAAATGTACAAGTATTTACACACAAGCATCCAAATATGGTTAAGACATGTAAACAGCAGTTTATAGGAGGTATGTGATATAATTAGGTATCATAAAAAATGACAATATTTGGAAAATTATTGATTTTACTACTCTCAGCTGCCTGTTAACAGATTGTTTCAACTGAACAATTCTTGGGGGAAACGTGTTCTGATTTGGGGCCAGATTTAAATGCAGCTGAGTAGGAATGCCTACTGGCAACCAACAGTAAAAACCAATGCCATCCAGTGATTTGATCACTCTCACTGTGATCTAAGCAGTCCAGGTTTGGCTGGTTGGCATAAGGTTCTGTTGGCCTCTATAGCAGTGAGATTAATGGGAATGCAAACAGCATTAAAATTAGCATATTTACGAAGTGTTCCATTCATGTCAGTGGAAGAATGATGACTTTCTGGAACCATAAACATAACCAAATATTGTGAAGTTATTTGGTTCCAGTATTGGTATAAAAAAATGGAAATGGTTATAGGTTCACAACCTACAAAATAGGGCAAAACAAAAGATATCACTACAATGATGAAAATACACATATGTAGCCTGTCCAGAGAGAGCTTTGTACCATTCAACGGCTCACAGTAAAAAAAAAAAGGAAAAAAAAGATGGATAGCTGCATAGTAAAAGTTTGACAATAAATATTGACATGAAGTGGTGGAAAATCTACAGCCCATGTGAGGAAGTTAGCATAGAATATGGTTTTGTTGCTGAAAAACCTTAAATTATCCGTAGGTCCTTGTGTCTTGTGGGAGGTTTTGGATGCAAGCCATCCGAGGTGCAGGTGTTCCAGGGAAATTATAGATCTGTGGTGTCGGACGGCATCAAAAACAGTTCCATCCTTGGAACGGCAACATAATGGTTCCGTTCTTTGAGTTCTGTTGAAGTATATAACCACTCGCTCTGACTCACCAATGCAAACCACAGGTACTGCAGAGCAAATATTGAGAAACTTAAAATAATTTGATTTTTTTGAGACCTAAAATAGAGTCCTGTGGGTTCAAGTGACTTCATCAAAAATACACAAAACAGTCGAAAGTTTCCTGTTCTGATTTCTGTGCTTCAGGACAGCTTCAGATGTTAAAGAGGTCATATCATGAGGAACCAAAGTTTCTTTTGAAATAAAAGAGCTACTGTAACTTTCAGAACTCAAATCGTCTATTTATATTAGGGAGGAAGTTCCTGAAAGTTGCAAAAACAACTTGTTCTAGAACTATCAAACATCAGACAGATAAAGACTATAGAACAAGATGTCTAAAGGCACAGCAGCAAACAAAACATCCCGTTTAATTCCAAGGGGCAACGAGACCATGGAAAATAGTATTAGAACAGCTAATTTGGCTCTTGGTGAAGCTTTTGTAGCATTTTAAGTGGAACTCAAAAAAATGAAGATATTGCATATTATGTATGATTTGGTAACTGCATTTTAGCTCATAATTGACATTTTCTTTGTGTCTTTGTTTTAGAATGTAGACATCGGGTTCATTTTCTATTCATACTGTAGATTCAGATGTACATCCTCTTGGCAGTTTGAAGGATCTGAAATGTCGTATGAGAAATGGCCGTGAGTGTGAAGATGAGGAGAAGCAGCAAACCTGGATCCACTGTTGAGACATTGTCTCACATTTGTTCATAGCGCTTGTCTTTTCACTTTGTCAGTCCTTGCACACATTTGTCTGTGTGTCTGCGGTGCAGCGGTTGGGCAGGAGGGTACGCGTCCCCTGTGTCAGTGGCAGCCACATGAGCGCACCACCATGTTCTTGTATTTTTTCAGAATGACATTGGAGTTGTCGTCATAGTAGAGCACGGAGATCGCGTGTAGTTTGGTAGGAGCACAACATGGCTTTGGAACGTTCGCTGGATTCATCAGATGGACCTGAAAAGGGGAGCAAGATTTTTTTTTTTTTTTTATAAACTTACTACTGTGAAGTAAACTTTTAAAAATACTTGTTCTGTTAGGGCTGGTATTTATTTTATGAAGAAGGACTCACCAGTGTCTGTACTATAGCATGATTAGTAGCATTCATATGGGCGTTTAGGGGAAAAGAGCATTCTCCATCACAGTAGTTTGCTGCGTAGCCCTCAGGTGCAATAATCCAGTCCTGACAAAAGACATATTTCAAATTAAAATTGCTACCTACACTAATCTTAAACTAGAATCAACACACATTTATAATCATCAGTTATTTTATATGCAAATGCATGTCCTTCATCTTTACCTGCCAGCCCAGTTCTCTGAAGCTTACATACAGTTCATGCTTTCTGCAGGCGGTCTTCTGATCACTGCTGTTGTAATCTGCCAATCACAGAGAAGAGAGACATTTACACATGCTAGGTTACAGTATAACATACTACACATTTTGCTTTATACTTTAGTGTGTTTAATTGTATTGAATATGCAGTTGTAGTTTACCTCAAATCTTAAAAGTATATTTCTAAAAAATATATTTTCAGTATACTTAAAGGATTAGTTAACTTCAGAATTAAAATTTCCTGATAATTAACCCACCCCCATGTCATCCAAGATGTTTATGTCTTTCTTTCTTCAGTCGAAATGAAATTAAGGTTTTTGAGGAAAACATTCCAGAATTTTTCACCATATAGTGGACTTCACCAGGGTGCAATGGGTTAAAGGTCCAATTTGCAGTTTAAATGCAGCTTTAAAGTGCGCTACACGATCCCAGCCGAGGAATAAGGGTCTTGTGTAGCGAAACGATCAGTCATTAAAAAAAAAAAAAAAAAAAAAAAAATATATCTATATATATATATATATATATATATACTTTTTAACCACAAATGCTCGTCTTGCACTAGCTCTGTGATGCGCCACGCATCATTTACATGACAACGGCGTTTTGGTGGCCTGAAAACGCAAACTTTTGAAAACGGGTTTCAAAGTGCAAGTTTTTGAAAATGGTCTCCGTGTAAACAATAAAAACGTGAATCTGTGAAAACGATGACGTCATGCACATGCATATTACATGTTCAGTCTATAGTGTTTCATCGCCATCTAATGGCCTGTCAGCAGAATACAGCGTTTTTAGTCAAAAGGACTAAAAACGTACACGTTTTTCCGCGTACAGACTACACCATTGTCAAAACTATCTCCATTCATACAAAATCCATGAAAAGCATTTTTTCACCCTACTGTGGTACTTCCGCCTATGTCATGTGTGACCTTTCCAACGTGATTACGTAATGCATGGCACATCGCAGAGCTAGTGCGAGAAGAGCATTTGTGGTTAAAAAAAGTATATATTGATATTTTTTTTTATAAAATTGTTTCGCTAGACAAGACCCTTATTCCTCAGCTGGGATCGTGCAGAGCCCTTTGAGGCTGCATTGAAACTGCAATTTGGACCTTCAACCCATTGTACCCGGTGAAGTCCACTATATCGAGAAAAATCCTGGAATGTTTTCCTCAAAAAAAAAAAAAAATCTTTTCGACTGAAGAAAGACAGACAAAAAACATCTTGGATGACATGGGGATGAGTAAATTATCAGGAAATTTTAATTTTGAAGTGAACTAATCCTTTAAAGAGAGTCCACTTTCATGTTTCTTAAGAAAATTATTTACAATTTTAAAAAGCACACTTTGTAATAATGTCAAATTAAAGTTTTTTAAAGTACATTTTAAATCATGATGTTTTGATAATCTTTTGTTGTGCTTTAAACTAACTAACACAAAAGTACACCTGAAATGAATCATTCTGAGTTGAGTATGACTAAATTTGGAATCCAAATTGCAGAATGAGAGTCACTTTTGACCTTCATTGCATCTTTATTCCATACAGTGAAAATAAATGGTCACTGAGCCTTTATTTTTAGCCTTACATTTCCTTTCATGCTCCATGTGCGGAAGAAAGTCATACAGATTTGGAACATGAGGGCAAGTAAGACCAGTCTTGCCAATCACATGAAAGGACTTTGGTGTACTTTTAACCAATTTCAACCAAATTAAATTCCTTCATTTAAAGTTTGTCTCAATACCAAGAATAAAGACAATATTTGAAGTGAGCCTGTTAATGTCACAACACATTTGCTTTGCAACATAATGTGTCCTTTACCAGTTGCTGTCAGCAACATTTACAGTTTATTTCAATTATCTAGCGGCTCCACCCCGTGACCTAGCCACATGTCAGCAGCAGGTAGGTTTGGGTTTTCTGAAGGGGAAGGTAATCTTTGGCACTGACTCCTGCTCTGAATTCAAACTCTGACACATTCTTTCCACTGGTGTTCTCATACACGTTTTTTTTGGTAATTTTTGCTAAGTGCAGTGGAGTGGGAGAGGAGAGAGAAAACTATGATATCAGTTGAGGCCAGCTGCAATCCCTTCCTGTTTTTTTTTGAGTTCCCGTCCCAAAGAGCAGAACTTTGGCCATCCAGAGATCCTATTAACCAAAACAGTGACAAGACATGCCATGTGAGACGGGTAGTTGCCACCTCATCTATTTGATCAAACTTACACCCCAATCCCATATACAACACACTTTTGCCCTGTCTGAAAGCATGCTGGCTATTCTTTTCAAACAGGCTGTTGAAGCCTCCCTAATGAAGCCATACTGTAATGACATTATGATGTAAGTAAATTTAATTTACTGCTCTTGCAAGACAAAATATTATATGTTGATTCAACATGACAATGAAAACCTGTCACATAATACTGCTGAGAAAAACAATACATAAATCTGTTGAAATCAATGTTTAATGCTTACATATGATTAACACAACAAATCTTTATTTTGCTTACTGCACACAAAATTTGTTCCCCTAAGTTTGTACATTGGTTCCTCATTTGCAGGAAACACCATTAGATTGAAACCACCCTGGGGAGGTGTCTAAATCACACTAACTAATGACTGGGGTACCCCAAGGTTTGATGCTTGGGCCCCTTTTCTTCTGAATATACACAATATTTACAACTCAGCCAGCCTGGCAGTTCCGCACAACATCACAGTCCAGCTGGGCTCAACAACACTAACAACATCCAAGTCAGTCAGAAACCTGGTGGTAATGTTTAATCCAACTCAGGCACATTGGAAAAGTGTGCCTGTGGCAACATTTCTGCAAGATGATGTTACGATGCCTCTTGCAAGTTTTGTTCTACTTTAAAGTGAACTGTACAGTGAGTGGTGCTAAAAGCATGTTTAGTTTTATCTGAAACAGATGAACATGAATCTGGTGATGTTTTATTAAGTTCATTGTTGCAGGTGTCACGATAGTTCGGAAATTAAAAGTCCAGTGAGCGGCTCTTAATGCTCTATCGCATTTGAAAATAACGTTCCACCTACACTAAACCCTAAACATTCCCACTAGTGTTAATAAAAAAAAACACATTTGCTGAAGAAATCATGTCATTTACTCAAGTGCAATGCTGTACCAGGTGAGCTACTGAGCAAGTTTGCTCCAGAAAAGCCACACATATGGAGCTGATCATGCAATGCAAACTTCAACATGTAATAGTTTACAAATGATGGACTATGGTAAAAGGGTTTTGAGGTCATAACATAGTATTGTGCAAGGAACTGCAGAAAAAATGTCTTTATTAATTGTTAATCTGCCCCGTAATCATAATTTTGCGTGAAAAGGAATAAAAGTTGTTGGTGTTTTACTGCCTCAAGTGTTCTTTTCAGCTGGAAACTTGTATGTTTTGGTACATGTTTGGAGTTTTGCAAAAATGTAGGTAGAGGCATGTTTTTCCAATGAGCATATGTTGGTTTAATGACGAGCTTAAAGAGGTCCTGGGTCTTTAAAGTTAGCAGGCACAAAGTACACTACAAAGGGAATTATTCTCTATATCAATAAGCACTGTTTCTGGACTCCCTGAAATGCCTTGATTGTAGTCTTGAGTTTTCTTCTGGGAACATACACATCACAATATTCCTCATTTAAATAATTCCTGCCAAGGCATATGGTTGAGTTGCGGTAGTAATTTGTTGAAACTCGCAGTTATGGTAAGGGGCGTGACATTTCCAAAACTCACACAAAGTGGTTGACCAATCACAACACACTGGTTCAGCTGACTAATCAGAGCACATTGCGCTTTTTGGAAGGAATAGGGCTTCATAGACAGGAACTTTTCTTGAGATAATAGCAAAAATCTTTCAAATTAAAAATGTTTTTGGACAGTTCACTTTACAAACACATTTACAAAAGGGACAAATGATTCTAATAAAATGGGAGAAACCTATATTCATCTAAAAAAAACCTACCTTCATTAAAAACATGATTGTCTATGAGTAATGTAGAGTAGAAATCAAGGCTGTAACTGAAACCACATGGTGAGTGTGTAGACAAATCTCTGAGGTCATCCTAAATCAATCACTCAACAATCATCCAGGGCTAAGGTGTTTCCCACTTTCTCCTTTAAGAGAAAGTTTGTTGAAAATCCTGCTGATGCAGCTAGTTGGCAAAAGCTTCTTGGTCTTAAAGCTGTGATTGTATTTAATAAATATACTGTCATTAAATATGTTCAACCCACTGAATAAATTATATTAACCATCTAAATATAACTATGTCATGCCATGTAAAAAATCTCAGCCAGCTATTTATTTTGATGTCAATTATTGTGCCTTTAGCCCCAATAGCAGGGGCACTTTTTACCCCAAATACCATACTTGTACATATCCTTCAGTTATTGGGAAAACTGTTGATTTAATTACCTTGATCAAAACTGAAAATCATTATCAAGACTTTTGTCTCAAAATATTGGTAAATTTTGTCATTTGTTACATAAATCTATAACATTTTAAAAGAACTCAAATCAAATTAGTGCAAAATAAACTTTGCTGCCACCAATTGAGTCAAGAATCAGCCAAATTTCAATGTGAATAGTGAAATGCGGACATTTAGGAAAGTGCTGCAATAAGTGTCTAGTGATTTAGAGGAGAACAAAAAATCAGATGCACTTTTTACCCCAGTGCCTTTAGCCCCAATAACAATAACAAATTGTTGTTGTAGTTTGTGGTAATTTTCACATTTGAAAGAGAATATAAATATATTCAGTATTGACTAAAGATTATTAATTCAAATATGTTTTGTTTAAAATATATGAGCTTGAGATATAGTGTGAAATCTCTGGCCTTCTTTAGCCCCCAAAGTAAGACCCCTTCTTGTATTTCTCTCACTCTGTCTGGCAGGACTAGGGTAAATATTTACTGAGATAAATCCGCCAGCAGGAGTGGCCCCCGAGCTCTCCCGAGTGGCATTTTAGTCGGTCCCCCAGGGGTCCCTTTCCTCTCTGATCCCGAGCAGTGAACCTGTCTTACACAGACCCCCAACTGTGACATTTATAGTCAAGAATTTTCTACACCTAACCACAGGCCTGAGAATGAGGCCAAACTACAACCCAAGAATGGTAGATTTTGACACAGTTACACATAACTCATACATATGGGAAGCTGACATGTCCGGTGCTGTGACATGCTATACTCCATCTATTTTAAACAGCATTTTGCTATTTCTTAAGAGGAATATTGGTCTTTTTCTTCTTTTGATCCACCAGTTTTTTTAAATAGGTTAATCTCATGAAACTTAGTTCTGGGTCATATTTCTCCCCAAAAATCTAAAGGTATTTTAATTTGCATAAATAACAAAGCCATTTTTAGGACCAGTACTTACTACCAATAATATTAATATGTCATTGTTTCTATCTTGTCTGGGCTGTATTCATTATTGAGAATTATGAGAATTAAAAACACAAAAGTAAAACCCTGGCTGTATAATGCTATAACAAGTTTTTCATATTACAGTCATGAGTATTTATCATGAAATGTCAAGAAAACATCGTAATGGTTCTGAAACAGGCTTCATCTTCATGCAGAGTATAATTTCTTAACCTGGAACAGTTATTGTGCAAAACATGCACCACTAACACACTGAATTCAGACTGTATTCACACACACCAGTTTTGTTTAGCTCCGCCTTTCCTTTTTTGCTAATTTACTGCCAATATTTACAGTCAAGGGCTCTTTAGGAGTAAAGCAGATATTTAGTGTGGAGTTTCATTGAGTGTAAAGGCCAAATTTGTGGTACCCCATAAAGCGCTTCTCTTCCTGCCTGTAAAATTTAATGCCACACTGTTACTGCTGTGAGTGGGTCCTGTGGGCCTCCGCTGGCCCTCGAGAGAAGACCGCTGCCTCCTTATCATATGTAGGGATGACAATCATAAGGAATTTAATGATTCTGTTTCTGATTTGATTTTCTACTAAACAATTCTTTAAAGTGCCCCCACTATGCTTTTTCGGATGTTACCTTTCATGTAATATAGCTGTTTGTGAATGTAAAAGGTTCAAAGATCAAAGTGCGGTATAAATGGAGTTATCTCCCAAAAGAACTAGTTCTGAAATGAAACTAGACATCAGTAATTCCAGTCTTACTTCCTGCATAAACCTGCATTATGTTTTGTAACAAATTTGCCTAATGCCAGCCTCTTTTCAACAAACAACATCTACTTTGACCCTGCCCTCAAACACTGTAGTTGTTGCTGAGGCCTGGAAGAGTTTGGTTCTTGTTGTCGACATGTCACTACGAAAGCAAATCCTGCAAAGGATGAGGACTCGGCTTGAATTGAGATGGTAAAACGATTCATGATGTGCAGTCATGAGTGCAGCTCTGTCACAGCACAGGATTCACTGTCAAAGTATTGGTGGAAAAACGCAGATGTTCAAGAACTTTTAATAGAAATAGTTATATTAGTTTTATGACCTTTTTGGTTTGACAGTTACAGCCAAAAACCGTCATAATCACATGCCAAGATACACATGCGTTTTCTTGACCAAAAGACAAAAACATGGTAACTGCAATGAAATCTCACAGATGCCTCTCACAAAAAGCTTCTCTTTGGAGCAATTACACAATGACATTCCTGGTGGTGACGGCATGCTGGAGTAATGGACACGGCGTTCCGCATGGAATAACATCCATCCTGGAAAGAGCTGAGGCAGGGAGGCTGTCTCACCCCACTCCCTTGATGACTTGAAAGAGAATGTGAGTGCTGTCTGCGTCCATGTGAATTTTATCTCTCTTCCTGTCTTTCATCACTGTGGTTATTAAACCTCCATCCTTAGAGCTCGCCGATGTCTAATTACCTCAATGGTAAACAAAAGGAGGGCTGAGGGAGGGGGAGATGAAAACCCGCAGCTGGACAGTGCCATGTTATTATAATTCTTTAAGCGATACTGTTAACGTGGTCAGGCATTTTAGCACAGCACCTAATAACAGCACGGAGGTAATTACAGGTCTAGCGCTGGGGCGGCACATACTGAGCTGAGCTAGACGCTTGTTAACTTCCCTCAGGCCAAAGGCCGGCGAGCTCCCCCGCACCTCGAGCTGAGCATTAGCGCTTAATGTGCTGTTTTGTTTTCACAGATAGCCAAAGCTTTAGAAACAGTGTCAAACCTCTAATCGCACGTAATGTGCTTCGTCTGAATTGGAAGCTTATAGAGACAGAAAGAATTTTCAAAGGGTGAAACATGTCAAGAACATGTCAGTCATTTTTCTGCCCAAGAATCAAAAGAAAGAAAAGATAAATGAAGTCTGGTTTTAGGATCATTAAGATTTTTTGCATTGTGACATTATTTTCATGACAATTAAGCACATTTTCCCTGCAAAAATATCATTGTCATTACTGTAATGCGGAAAAAAAAATAATGTAATGCGAAAAAAAATTATTATAAAAATTTTGCAGTACTGCTGTAAAAAAGAAAAGGGTATATTTTTAATGAATACATTTTTAGCAATCATATCAGTGTTATTTTAGTATTATTTATTTACTATTATAGAATTTATTAAGGTTTTATTTCTATTTTCCATTTTCATTTTCATTTTAAAGATTTGTCATTTTATTATGTGCTTTTGTATAATTTTTTTGATATTTCTATTAGCTTTAATTTATTTTTATTACAGTTTTATTCATTTTAGTACTCGCTGTAAACCCGAATAAGTTGGCAAAACTCAAAAAAAAAAAAAAAAAAAAAGGAAATCGGTTACATAATTTTTAAGTAAGAAATTCAAAGTTTAAGTAAGCAGAATTGGCAGATTTTTATTTTGTCCTCATACATTTTAATTATTATTAAATTGAAATATTTGAGTAAAATAATTCATACATTCAACTTAAAATTACCACATAATCTGAACATAAACATTTTTATTAGTGGAAACTTAGCTAGCTATAACAAGCTAATTCAGAAAATGTTAACTTGCTAATTTGCTAGCATGTTAGCAATAGCATGGTACAGCACTATAAAACTTGTAATATAGCTGTTCATAAAACCAAGCCGCATGAACCACTTGTCACCATGATGGTAACTCTCCAAAAAAAAACCACAGAAACCCTTCTAAATTAGCATAATAAAACTCTAATCACTACTAAATCTCCCAATTAAAATTAATTTTGCATAAAAACATCATACAGGTATAACACTTAATTTTAACATTTACTCTCCCTTTTGAGTGCCATGGGCAAAGCATTCTGGGAATTAAAAATCCCAGCCCAGTTTCAATTAAACTTAAGTTCTACTATGTCTAAATTAAAAGAAATGAGTTCATGAAACTCAAAACAATGAAACAGTTCAGTTTACTTAAAATATATCAGTTCTGTGAACTCGAAAGAAAAAGTATGTGCTAAATACTCATAAAAGTTCATTTGACTGTACTAATTTGTTTAACTAGTTTGTCCTACTTAAACCAATTCATTATTTTGAGTGTTAGGGTTTACAGTGCTTCAGCTTATTTTTAGTTAGTTGCCAAGGCAATGTAATTTTTGTTTTAATTTATTTTTTTTTCCATCTAATAATTATATATTTTAACACTTTACATTCTATTAAGTAACTTTGCAACTAAATGTCAATTAACTCTCATTCGAATATTAGTAGACTGTTAGGTTAAGGTTCGGGTTAGTAGATTAAGTTGACATGTAGTTACAACATTACTTATAGTTTGTATTTTTATTTTTTTTTTTATTATTTCAGTTTTATTTTTTTATTAATGAAAACAATTTTTGATAGTTTTAGTTTTACTTAACAAAAACAACTCTGTGTCATATTCCGGATATGATTTGATTCTAATTCACAAGCTTTTACTGGAGCTTCAAACAGATTTCCATTCAGTACTGATTCATTCATCTCTAATATCAACAGGGATGATTCATTTATTACATAACCGAATGACTGCATCAGTGCACAACATGCATTACACAACATGCATTTGGGCAGTCATGGTTAGACAGTCAGACTGGTAACCCGAAGGTTGTGGGTTCGATTCTCAATACAGCAGGAAATGACTGAGGTGCCCTTGAGCAAAGCAGCTATCCCCCAATCGCTCCCCAGGCACCACAGCAAAATGGCTGCCTACTGTCTATAGTTTGCAGTGTGTGTGTTCACTACTCACTACTCCTAATGTGTGTGCACTAACTTGGATGGGTTAAATGCAGAGGACAAATTATGAGTATGGGTTACCATATTGGCCTTCACATGTCACTTTCATTATGACAGCATTTTATTTTTTTTTCCAAATACAACTATATTATATAATATTTATTTAATATTTAGTCATTTAAATAATATATCATAATTATCATCATAAATTGTCATGATAATTATGTCAAAATACAAACAAATGTTATTATCTTAAATATTATTTGTTATTTTCTTTTCTCTTGACTCTAAAATGGACACATTGGAATTAGCAATTACAGAGCCTATAAACTATAGTGCACTTGTATCTCTCAATATGGGTCAAGATGCAACGCTCACAGGCAGTCTATGAATGCTTTGATAAGAGTGATTTCATATTGGAACCATATGCTTTCTCAACACTGCCACGAGGGGACGGCTGTCACAACGGCCTCGCAACTTCCTGCTCCAAATATAAATATTTACACTCCAGACATCCCGAGCCGAGGAGAAGGGCTGATGTTTTGGGTTACATAAAGTCCAGTCCTTCAGAACAAATTAAGCAGATTTTCCTCATTAGACGAGACACGTAGTTTGCGAGGTTTAGGAGCTTTGATTTTAAGCACTACTGTATAAATGGGTGAAACATTGTGGTGTCTGACTCACATATGGCACTGATGAAAATTATTCTCAGCAGGATGTATTGCATGCATAATATGTGTTTACGTCAATTAGCTGTACTGCAGTCGAAACATGCACTGAATGTTTTGCCTTTCACAAACACAAATAATTCTTAAATTAAAGCAGAGAGAAATGACTGTTCCTGACAAAAGAAATAAAAATATATGCATCTTAAAACACATCAAGAAAACATACAGTAGTTCCAATTCAGATTCATCCAATTATGAATGTGAAAGAAACTTACAAACTCATAAATTTTGATAAATGGTGATAAATATACCATTTTCAGCCTTAAGGTCCTTTATGTTTCGAGGCCTCACATTCACAGTTAGCTCTGGATTATGTGAGGTATTAGCATTAAGCTTTCAGACCACCCCAAACCAGGGCAATAATGAGAAGCAGAAACTGGATTAAGATCCTGCTGTCCTCTACTGTTCTTATTTAAACTAGAAAGGTACCCATTTAAAGCGTTGCTATTATGCTTTTTTGAATATTACCTTTCATGTAGTGTGTAATATAGCTGTTTGTGAATGTAAAATGTCTGCAAAGTTTTAAAGATCAAAGTGCACAATAAATAATGGGTTATGGTCTCCTAAAACATCGCATTTAGCACTTGGCATGTGTCAATTTAGTACCCTGATTTGTGGGCACAGATACCCGTCTCACTGCTGTTTCTTCATTTTCTCCATCTGGTACTGCTTTGATCTCATTGCGAAGTGCGTGAACAAATTTGATTGGGGCAGAATCTTGCCACTTCATATCAGTTCAATCGATTCGAGAAAAAATGTTTTGGACAAATCAAGTCATGTGCTGGTGGAAAACTCCTACGAGCAGATTTATTTTGCACTGTCTTGTCATTTGGCATGAGATTTAGTTTTGGGTGCCGTGAGAGCGTGAGACAGAGCCCAAAAGCGCGTCTCACGCCAAATGCGTGAGAGTTGGCAACCGTGGCTTAACCCAGGGTTATCGCTGTTCTAAACAGTACTTTTAACCCTGGGTAGAGGAACAGTTTAGCACCACTTTTGCAGGGTTCATTATGCACTGTGGTGTGAAGTGTGAAACGATGCAGTGTTAGAATGTTACAGCTAGATCAGGGGTAGGCGTCCTATGGCATGTGGAAGGGTAATCACTGGCATGTAAGCAATAGCGAGAAAGGTGTATGCATTTTTACTTACAGTGCTCAGAGTAAATGAGTACACCCCCTTTGAAAAGTAACATTTTAAACAATATCTCAATGAACACAAAAACAATTTCCAAAATGTTGACAAGACTAAGTTTTATATAACATCTGTTTAACTTATAACATGAAAGTAAGGTTAATAATATTACTCAAATTAGAGTGATGCAAAAATGAGTGCACCCCACTGAAAGTCTCTGGAGCAAAACAAAATTTTAGACTACAAATGTCTAATTAAACAAGAATTCAACCACAGGTGAGTCTAATTATTCATTACACAGGTGTCCAGCAGACAGTTGACTATAAAAGGGTGTTAAAACCCCTTCCCATTTCATGCTGTCAGCAATGGTACCACATGGAAAAGAAATGTCACAAGACCTGAGAAAGAAAATAATTTCTTTACACCAGAAAAGTGAAGGCTACAAGAAGATCAGCAAAACTTTACTTATCAGTCAGAATACTGTAGCAAAAGTGGTACAAAAATGTAAAAAAGATGGAACTGCAACCATCTCACAGAGACGTCCAGGTCGTCCACGGAAGTTAACACCTCGATAGGAGCATCTTCTGATGAGAAGGGTTGAAGAAAATTGGCATGCAAGTTTACTGCAGTTATCTAAAGAAGTAGAAAGCCAAACTGGGGTGACTATTTCCCGTGACACAACACGACGTACGCTGCAGAGGAATGGCATGCATGGGTGCCGTCCACGAAAGAAGCCTTTCCTAAAGCCCAGGCACAAAAAAGCCCGCTTAGAGTTTGCCAGGGCCCATGCTGACAAAGATGAAGTTAGTGCTTGGCTAACGTATGTGCTGTTATTGATACGGTTAATGATGCAGTTCCCACATGTGCACCGGAATAAATTAGAAATATACACATCGGTTTGTTGATGGACATACACTTGTTAATGCTGATGGTGAGGTTGCAACATCTCATATTTTATGTTAAACCGAGTAGTGTATAACTGAGAAACATCCTGCTCAAGTCGTTCTTGCGATGGAGGCTCAGGTTGAATGACTAGTTCTTCCAATGTTTCGTCATTGGACTCGAGCCCGGATTGATAAGTTAAAATTGATGCCATTGTTACTGTCTTTACACTGTGTACAATCGCTGAGCTTTAGGAAGCCTATAATGCTGAATCTGATATGCTAAAATGAGTGCACCCCACTGAAATTCTCTGGAGCAAAGCTAAATTTTAGACTACAAATGTCTAATTTAACAAGAATTCAACCACAGGTGAGCCTAATTATTCATTACACAGGTGTCCAGCAGACAGTTGACTATAAAAGGGTGTTAAACCCCTTCCCATTTCATGCTGTCAGCAATGGCACCACATGGAAGAGAAATGTCACAAGACCTGAGAAAGAAAATAATTTCTTTACACCAGAAAGGTGAAGGCTACAAGAAGATCAGCAAAGCTTTACTTATCAGTCAGAATACTGTAGCAAAAGTGGTACAAAAATGTAAAAAAGATGGAACTGCAACCATCTCACAGAGACGTCCAGGTCATCCACGGAAGTTAACACCTCGACAGGAGCATCTTCTGATGAGAAGGGTTGAAGAAAATTGGCATGCAAGTTTACTGCAGTTATCTAAAGAAGTAGAAAGCCAAACTGGGGTGACTATTTCCCGTGACACAACACGGCGTACACTGCAGAGGAATAGCATGTATGGGTGCAGTCCATGAAAGAAGCCTTTCCTAAAGCCCAGGCACAAAAAAGCCCGCTTAGAGTTTGCCAGGGCCCATGCTGATAAAGATGAAGACTACTGGGACTCTATACTCTGGAGTGATGAGACCAAGATAAATATTTATTGCTTTTTGTCTGCACTTTCTGAGGCACAAGTAATTTACAAAATATGAAAAAAAAGAGCCACAGTGGCATCCCCGATTGCAGCAGCTTCCATTTTTACAACAGATATTTCCTAGGAAGTTGTTCTCTTGAATACATGGGGTGGAAATTTGCAACTTTGGATGGAAACATAGCTAATGGATGTGATGCACACAACAACAGCGTTCACACATTCAGTAAAGGTCTACATGCTAAGCAACAGACACCCTGAATCAGAAACTGAATAGCACATGCTTTGTACAGTCACAGGGTTTGAGGGAAAAACAATGTCAAATAATGATGGAAAACGCGTCAAAGAAAAGACCATTTAATTCTTATAGTCATGGTCCAAAAAGTAAATTCTGGATAAACTTTCAGATTTTTTTTTTTTTTTTTTTAATTTGACATTATTACAAAATGCACTATTTAAAGTGCCCCTATTATTCTTTTTTGAATATTACCTTTCATGCATTGTGTAATATAGCTGTCTGTGAATGTAAACGGTCTGCAAAGTTGTAAAGTTGAAAGTGCTCGATTAATAAAGTTATTGTCTCCCAAAAGAAAGAATCGACTCTGAACCACCGTCAGGAATTCCAGTCTCATTTCCGTAACCTGCATACGCAACACTGTAACACATTTGCTTAATGCCAGCCTATGGTCTTCATTGCCCTGCATGTGAAAATCTTCTTCTTTGACCCGCCCTCAAACACTGTAGTTGGTTCGTGTTGTGTATGTTGAGAAGATGCTGTTTTCAGCACTGCAAAAGCAAATTCTCTATGTAAACACTTCCAAAGGATGAGGATGAGAAGAGTCAGTGGTTAAAATTACCACAGCAATACAACAGCAGTATAACCTTTTGACGATTGCTTTTCAAATCTACGAGAGGGATTTACAAAACGCTTATCCATTAAAGATGGGACAGTACCCACTTTATTTGGACCAACTTGCTCCTCAGAATCACAACCTGTAAGTATGATTAATTGTCGATGTATATTTTTTCTACCAGGTGTTCAAAATACGTAGTTATTGCGTAGGTCTCTGGCTAACCCACGTTATTACTCTCTTGCTGAAATACTTCTGGAAATCAGCTGGGGCCCACTATTACCTAAAACTGTGTCCATTAATGCAGATTGTCTGTCATTCTCACTACTTTGAGTAATGAAAAAGGATGGAGCAAGATTTGCTTTACAAACTTTAATGTTACATCAGTCATTCACGTTAGTGTTTGGCTAACGTATGCGCTGTTATTGATACAGTTAATGATGCAGTTCCCACATGTGCACAGGAATAAATTAGAAATATACACATCGGTTTGTTGATGGACATACACTTGTTAATGCTGATGGTGAGGTTGCAACATCTCATATTTTATGTTAAACCGAGTAGTGTATAACTGAGAAACATCCTACTCAAGTCGTTCTTGCGATGGAGGCTCAGGTTGAATGACTAGTTCTTCCAATGTTTCGTCACTGGACTCGAGCCCGGATTGATAAGCTAAAATTGACGCCATTGTTACTGTCTTTACAGTGTGTGCAATCGCTGAGTTTTAGGAAGCCTATGGTGCTGAATCTGATATGCTAATGGGCGATTTGTTTCCGAAAGGCGCTGTAAGCGGTAGACCAATCACAACAGACTGGGCCGTCTGGCCAATCAGAGCAGAGTAGGCTCGCGGAAAGGAGGGATTTAGAGAGACTGAATCATCGGACGAGTCGCTTGAGCGTTATTAAAAAATGTGGTGATGTGCAATGTATATTATGAGAAAATGCAAGCCTTTTTTTGACCTTTGATGCATGTAAACCTGTTATAGGAGACCTCCAAAACAAAATTAAGAACCTTTAAAATAGCACAATAGGGGCACTTTAAAAGAAACATATTCATGATAGTGCACTTCTGTTGAGTACACTTCAATGTCATTTTATTTCATTAATATTATATTGTCTGCAAATAGATTTTTCTTTAAACTCCATCTCATTTTTCTTTAAAAATAAACTTTACTTTAAAGATTTGTAGTACAAGGAGAAGATTTCCATCTCAAAGAAGGCGGAGTCTCAGAGCCACTCCTACCTATTGTGTGATCACCAAGGACCAATGATAGTTTACCAACTTTTGTTTGCTTTGGCAAGCTGTTTCGAACTCCCAAAATGAACAAAACGAACTTTGTTTTGTTCTGATTTTGTTCGTTCTTCGCATTCTGGTGGTTACCAATCCTCGGCACTCAAGGGGCCAACTGGGTTTCTTTTAAATGTTTGTGTCATTCAACCAAATGTGTCATTAATCAGCTATAAACATGTCAGCAACAGTTTAGCAAACTTAAGCTAGTTGGCCTGAAAAAGGAAACTGACCATAAAGAAAGACAGTTTACACTAATTTTTATAGATCCCCTTGTGGCAACACTGATAATGCATTGTGTACTTGCATTGTGTTTTTTAATGCATTTTGTAATGCAACAATGCATGAAATCAAGCTTGTTTAGAAGTGTTTTTGCATTCACGTACGGTGTAATTTGTTCCTAAATGCTTAGGGTCCCATGTTCAAACCAATATTAAAAAGGGCTTTTTTCTATTTATCTCTTAGAGGTTCAGATTGAGGCCTGGCAAAAGACTTCAAATCAGGACACATGATGTCAGGCCTACATATGTGCTGCTTCCTACATGAATTCTTGAAAAAATCTTAAAGATATTTATTGAGTCCAGATTTTCATTATGAAAGGGTATATCTGGACTCAATAAAACTCATCAGACTCGAAAAACATCCCCAAACTATCCAGGTCAACATCTCCTGAAAAATTAAAAGAGACTGGATGGCTGATACGTGCATATTAAACTTGTATTGTTTAGAAAAAGAAAATAAAATAGGAAGGGGCTTAGTTCACAATATGGGAAATACAAATCTCTAACCTGTATGAGCTGATCCTTTTGTCGCCTCCTGTGGACTGTTGGAGCGATTGCGGCTCTGTTGACGACGTCTGCCTGTCGACCGGGCAGTGCGAATACGGACTTCGCTTACTTTGAAAAAGGCCACCATGAAAGGCTGCCTCTCCAGAGCGCCATCACGACCCACTAAGCCCGCTTCCTTGGGACTGATGCTCCATCCTTCAAAGAGAAGAAAGTACTATAGATGGGGTATCCTTGTCCAATAAGTAGGGAATCTCTTTGATAAGTGCTGTTTGTTCACGGTCACATCAGTCCTCATAGTTCCAAAATTTGTGGTTACATGCAAATGTTTCTTTTATATGACTTTTTTTGCAAATTGCAAATCAAACAGAACTGAACTCTGTGTTAAAAAAGGAAATTAAAGTTAAAAATTAAAGTTTAACTGGGCAATGAGGACTATATTATACCCAGCCAAAAATCAGCCCGATCATCTCACTGGCACTTGTTTGGTTGATGCAGGACTCCCTGGAAAAAATCTATTTGAAACAACATCTTTGCTCATGGTGACTCATAGGCGTCCAGTATTAAGTTAAACTTATCTTACCACTGCTGGTTTCCACACGGATCTGTAGACCCAGGTTGTGATGTGGACTCATCACCCAGAGATTACTAGTTGCTGTGATGTCAAACTCCAGCCAACCTTCTTCAGCCGCCCACAACCTTCGAGATTCCAGCAGAAACAGGTCGGCATCCCTGCAAATGAACAAGTCTGGAGATCAATAAATGTTATAAACACTATTTACATGAATCAATGACCCTGTTTAATTGTGTTTTATATTCTTTATTATTACAAATAATAAAGTAAAAATATATGGAATAAATAGTAATAATAATAATAATGATAATATGCATGCAAATGGTGGAAAGAATAAGTATAAATGGTAGCTGTCAAAGCAAATGCAGATGCAGTTTAGAAGAAATTACAACTGTATTTTGCAAACACATTGGTTTTAAAGAGAAATGTTCTAATTAATCGTAATAATACATTTATGAATAATTTAATTTAAAAATAATATTAAATTAAAAATAATATTTCCAATTTAAATAAAATTAGACCATCTTAATTTGATTTTTGATTTGATATTCATAAATGTGTTAATTAATACTATTAATTAGAACATTTCTCTTTATATACAGTATAATTAGGCTGGTCTAATTTTATTTAAATTATACTTATTCTTTCTACCATTTGCATGCATATTATTATTATTATTATTATTATTACCATTTATTCCATTTATTTTTACTTTATTATTTGTAATAATAAAGAATATAAAACACACACACACACGCACACATATGTATATATAAAGGAATAATGGTCTTCTCTAGTGAAACAACCTGTCATTTTTATAAGATCTGTCAAAATTTATACTTTTTTGACCACAAATACTCGCCTTGCACTAGCTCTGCGATGCATTACGTAATCTCGCTGGAAAGGTCACGCGTGACGTAGGCGGAAGTACCGCGGTAAGGCAAAATACTCCATCTCATTTTCTCCTCCAAAATCGTCCGACATCGTTGTTTTACCTTTTTTTTTTTTTTTTTTTTGTAAAGGCCGTTTGGCTTATTCTTTGCACATTCACTTTGTAGACACTGGATCAGTACTTCCACCTACGTCATGCGTGACCTTTCCAACTTCATTACGCAATATGTTGCGCAAGACGAGCATTTGTGTTTAGAAAAGTATATATATATATATATATATATATATATATATATTTTTTTTTTTTTTTTTTTTTGGAAAATGTCAGATCGTTTCGCTAGACAAGACCCATATTCCTCATCTGGGATTGTGTAGACCCCTTTGAAGCTGCACTGAAACTGCACTTTGGACCTTCAACCCGTTGTACGGCAGTGAAGTCCACTACATGGAGAAAAATCCTGGAATGTTTTCCTCAAAAACCTTAATTTCTTTTCGACTGAAGAAAGAAAGACAAAAACATCTGGGAAGACAAGAGGGGGAGTAAATGATCAAAAAAATAAATAAATAATTCTGAAGTGAACTAATCCTTTAAGGCATGTCTTCAACAGTGAACAATATTGAAACCAAATAACAGTTTGTCAAACTCAGAGGAGCTTCAAGTCATTGAGTTGAAAACAGAGGTAGAAGCCTTACAGGGAGGCCTGTCCCATTATAGTAATTACACACTATGCATGGTAATAAGTATTGGCCGGGTCACTTCAAAGCTGTCGGTCACACAGGTGTTCTGGGAATGTCCCTGCAGCCCCTTGTTATTGCTCATTAATTAGAGCCGCACTCTAAGGAGCTCCATATGAGGTTCTTCCCTCCGGTGGTTCACACGTCACATTCGACATGAACGCATCATACTTATGCTGACTCATACTGTTTAGTGCCACCAGTCACACAGCTTCACCTGGGACGGGGTCCGAATAAGACCACAGGGGAGCTGCCGACTCTAAAAGCTCCACTGTAAAGCCTCTTATAGACACATTAAATTAACTGGCATAATAAAGTCAGAAGTGTCAGGGGCTTTTTTTGGTTTCATAAATCGCATTTATTGCCTCTGTCATTGGTTGCTGTTAAAATAGGCCTATAGTTTAATAGCTTCACGCTGCCATTGCATGCATACAGGACCGTCTTCACATATTGCTTGGGAGGGTTTTCCAAGGAGGCCAGATGTACATGAAAACAACCAGGGATTAGAATATATACAAACAGAAAAGTAATAACTCTACAGTCATGGCTAGCTGGATTTTTCATGAGGTATTGATTGATCGTCATGAAAACAGAACCTGATTTTAAAATAAATACAATTGGCAGTGTTTAAAAATGCATCTCAGATTTCTCAAAAACAGTTTTTTTTTCCCAAGATAATAACATATGAATGCATTCACTGATAAAATGTATATTCACTATAAGTGGCTGTAGGATTAAAATGCCTTCCAAATGCGTAAATGTAAACGCATAAGCTCAAATAAAACTTTTCTTTTGATTCCAAGTTTTTTGTAATACAACAAATGTACAGTATGTTGATTCATTATATGTCAATTATCTAGTTTCCCATTATTAAAGGTTTTGTCTGGTACTTCTCTATACAGAAATTGTTAAATTATGCAATAATGCGATTACTGTGAATCAAACTGAATCAAAATGAAGGCAAACACTTATCAATGTCAACTTAAAAGAGAGAAAAAAAAAACATTTTAATGTAATTACAAGTGAAAAAAAGTAGTTTAAGTGAACTAAACTTTTCTAAAATATATTCACTACGGTACTGTGAACTCTTTAGTTACAGTCAACATGACCTGAATCAATGTTTTAAATTAAATAGCATTTAGTTACATTCAATTGTAAATTTTTTGTTCTACATGTTTATTTTTAAATGAGGGGCAACAAACAGTTGAGGGTGCATGTCAATGTAGTACTAAAAACAGAAAAGTTTTTCCTTTGCATTTTCCACGTACATACAAAGCCCCGCACATATCATGCAAGAAAAAAAAAAAGAAAATCGTGCGCACAATTTAGCAAATCGAGGGAACAAATAAGTAAATCGTGTGCACGATTTATAAATCAAGGAGACAAATTAGTAAATCGTGTGCACGATTTAGCCTACTATTTTTTTCCTGCATGTCATGTGCGGGGCTCCGTATGTACAGGTTACAATGTTGTCAAAAAGATCCCAGTTCACACGGATCCACAAAAACAACTAAAAACGCTGTATTATGCATGCCAGGCCAGTAGTTGGCGATGTCACTTTGTAAAGAAACACTACGCACCTCTAGACTGAACACATAATACACATGTGCATGACGTCACCGTTTTCACGAATTTGTGTTTTTGTAGTTTACACGAAGACAATAATGGTATCGTTTTAAAAAACTTGCACCTTGAAAGCTGTTTTCAAATGTTTGCGTTTTCAGGCCCCCAAAACTCCTTTGTCGTGTAAATGAACGGCCAAAACACATAAAACGTTTTGAGTTTTTAGTTGAAAATAGTGTTGTGTAAACGGCCTCTTAATGTACATTGTGTTTACAACTATACTCCATAAACTTTATTAGAAAAATAGGATTGGTCAGTAACTGACATTTTTTAAGCCAGGCTCAGCAAAGGGTCAAATTGCAATAGCTTAAAATAGCATATCATGGTGATTTATGTAGCCTATGCAAAGAATACTTATGATGACCTACTATATTTGCCAAAGTGTGCATTATACAAAAGAGAACATTATGAAGAATACAGTTTCCAACACTGCAGTAAGTAAAGCCTGAGAGTGACCCTTTATTTATTACCAGACTGCTAGAAGACACTTTTTGACACAAACAATGAAA
The DNA here is from genome assembly GCA_037950665.1 of Hypophthalmichthys nobilis. Classification (NCBI taxonomy): domain Eukaryota; kingdom Metazoa; phylum Chordata; class Actinopteri; order Cypriniformes; family Xenocyprididae; genus Hypophthalmichthys; species Hypophthalmichthys nobilis. Next base: position 7,383,567 of record CM075482.1, on the reverse strand, counting down.
TAATTGTTTTTGTTTCCAATCTAGACCAATTACTACCTTAAACATGCCATGTAATGAAGTCAAGTGACATCAATTTGGCATGCCGATTTTTTATTTTCATTTTATTTTTATTTTTCATACTGATTCCTACCATTAAAATAATAGACAGGCTACAGCAGTATGCAAGCAATTAATGGAAGATGGGGGAGTGTCTGAAAATAGATTTTATTTCTAGTGGTGCAAAAATGGAACACCTTTAACATATTAAATATGGTCCAGATAAACAACTAATGTGTGCATCGTTGGGAATCACTTGAAAAATGCTCTTACAAGCCATTGTTTCTTTACATTTAAGACCTTGTGAAGCTTGTTGACTCGAGGTTCACTATACTTCTGTTTTAGGTCAAATCGTCTTGCCACATGGGCTAAATTCAGCCAGATATACAGCCCCTCTGCACCACCTCCATAACCAAGTTATTTTTTGCTTCATGGATTAAAGGCTTACACACTTCAGAAGTTTCTCTCAGCCATCTTGTGCATCTGCTTAGCTTAGCTATACCGCATTTCCCCAACCAATGTGTTTTTTAAAGATCACAAACCATAAACACAGTAATTATGCTGTTAGAACTTGACAAGTTTGCAAATTAATCTGTTTGTAAGCAAATACATTTTGCAAGCCACACAGTATTTGGGATTTACTGACAGAAAGTGGCATGTAGGGAAATACCACAAAGCACGCTATAATTTGCATCAAGGTAAACCTTGTTGTATAGTGATACAATGACTGACGATACATAATCTCATGATATGGCTAAAAATAAAAGGTTTGTGGAAAACAGTGACTCCATTGTTCAACTCAGGATGTACACCAAATGAACACTTCGTGATAAACATTAGAAAGCTATTTGGAAAAGAAACATGCAGTTAGCCAGAGAATTTGGCTCAGGCCTTTGTTTCTTGTTTGGTGCCTTTCTTGGTTAAAAAAAAATGGGTAGTCTCATAATCACACCTTATTGGTGTGTTTTGAACACTTTACCGGTCACGCCATCTGCCTTTCTCAAGGAGATATCCCTCCCACCACCCACAAAGTCAATGTTTGACGTGTGTTGGTGGGTTCTTTTTTAGATGCCAAACTAAAGCTATTTCAGTTGTGCGTTGTGGTCGTGGCCGTAGTCTACATAAAGTACATGGTAGACAACCTCTGCTGTGTTCAGTGAGGGACGCCTTGGCTTGATTTAAAATACAGTCAATTACTCAGCTTGAAAACCATGGACAAGTGCAAAAAAATGGTGCACTATTTATTTAAAAGTGAAGTCATTGCACCAATACCATTTTAATAAGATGTAAGTTTTAATGGCGTTAGAAGACCCAGCTAAGTGAACTTAATTTTCTAGTTGTGCTTTACACACTTTTGAAAGAGATTGTTACATAATTACTATGAGATAATGATTTTATACAAGTTCTTTAACTGTACTCAACTGGTCAGACTTTACAGTATAGCAAATAAAGAATATGGGATTTTATAGAATAGCATTTTGAAATTGATCTTCTTCTTTACCTGTCTGGGTGTTCCCCAACCACCTGGAACACCCTAAGTAGGAACGTCTCATTGCGGAAGGCCCTGGTGACACACTCCTTGTAGATCCTGAATTCTGCAGCTGTGATGGCCTCTCCCTCTGGAATCTGGGATAGGTTGAATTTGAACTCTTTATGGTGTCGTCTCTGTGGAGACAGCTCCCTGTCGTTTTCCACTGTTAAGACACACAGAAATACAATGAAATGCTTTAATGTGCTTGACAAACTGCTATTGACATATAATATGCATGTTTGCACACTCTGGGTCACAATTTACTATATAGTGGAAAGAATAAGTTTGTGATATCTGAATTTTTGCTCTGATGACCCATAAAATCTGGCCTGATCTTTAAATTTAGATTCAAGACATTGGATGATCATTGCCAAGGCAGGCTGAACCTCTGTGTTTCCTCCAAAAGTTAATTGGTGTCAATTAAGGAAATGAGATTGGAAGTGTGGAAGTGTCCACAGATGACCTGCACCTTTCAATAAAGGCACACACTGACAAATCTGTTCTTCTCAAGAAAAATTGGTGAGTGTGTACCAAATGCTCGATCGCAAAAGCTTTCACAAGACTTTAAAAACACATTACAGAGATGCACAAATCTGGAAAAGGCTACAAAAGCATTACTAAAGACGTGTATTTATCAGTCCATAGTAAATTTTCTACAAATGTTGCAAATTCAGGACTGTTTGCTACTCTCCCTAGGGGCGGACATCCTGTCAAGATCACTTTTAGAACACAACGGGCAATCCTGAAAGAGGTGAGAAAGAACCTAAAGATAACAGCAAAAACATCCAGAAAACCCTTCAAACTACAGAAGTCTGTTCATGTGTCGAACAACATGAAGCAAACCACTGCTGTCTAAAAAAAAAATATTGAGTCTCATGTTCACCCAAAACCACCTGGATGTTCCACAACATTTCTGGGAAAATATTATTTGGACAGTTGAGACAAAAGTTTAACTTTTTGGCAAAAATGCACAACAGAGGAAAAACAGCATTGCATAAAACAACAAGACCTCTTCTTAACTGTGAAACATGGTGGAAGGAGCATCATGGTTTGGCTCTGCTTTGCTGCCTCCGGGTATAGACCAGCCATTGAAGGAACAATGCATATATACACTACCAGTCAAAAGTTTGGACAAGGTAAGATTTTTAATGTTTTTAAAAGAAGTTTCGTCTGCTCACTAAGGCTGCATTTATTTAATTAAAAATACAGTAAAAACAGTAATATTGTGAAATATTATTACAATTTAAAATAACTGTTCTCTGTTTGAATATATTTTATAAAGTAATTTATTCCTGTGATCAAAGCTGAATTTTCAGCATCATTACTCCAGTCTTTAGTGTCACATGATCCTTCAGAAATCATTCTAATATGCTGATCTGCTGCTCAAGAAACATTTATGATTATTATCAATGTTGAAAACAGTTGTGTACTTTTTTTTTCAGGATTCCTTGATGAATAGAAAGTTCAAAAGAACAGCATTTATCTGAAATACAAAGCTTTTGTAACATTATACACTACCATTTAAAAGTTTGGGGTCAGTAAGAATTTTTATTTTTATTTTTTTGAAAAGAAATTAAAGAAATTAATACTTTTATTCAGCAAGGATGCATTAAATCGATCAAAAGTGACAGTAAAGACATTTATAATGTTACAAAAGATTATATTTCAAATAAATGCTGTTCTTTTGAACTTTCTATTCATCAAAGAATCCTGAAAAAAAAAATATTGTACACAAATATTTTGTACAATTGTACACAATAAATGTTTCTTGAGCAGCAGATCATCATATTAGAATGATTTCTGAAGGATCATGTGACACTGAAGACTGGAATAATGATGCTGAAAATTCAGCTTTGATCACAGGAATAAATTACTTTATAAAATATATTCAAACAGAAAACAGTTATTTTAAACTGTAATAATATTTCACAATATTACTGTTTTTACTGTATTTTTAATTAAACAAATGCAGCCTTGGTGAGCAGACGAAACTTCTTTTAAAAACATTAACAATCTTAGATTTTTAATAGATTTAATAGATTCCAAACTTTTGACTGGTAGTGTGTGCATATATATATCAAAACCTTTTACAGGAGAATGTCAGGACAGCAAAATCATGACTTCAAGCTTTAGAGAGGTTGGGTGATGCAACAAGAAAAGGACCCATTACCAACTAAAGAATGGCTGGAAAAGTGAAATTTAAAAGCAGTTGAGATGCTGTGGCATAACCAAAAACAGGCAACTCAGAGACATTGATACACTGAAACAAATTTGTATGGAGGGATGGTCCAAAATTTACCTAAAGTCTTATGAACAGCTACAGAAAATGTTTGGTGGAGGGTTAACACTTACTTTCTCCACCTTGCAATGTGAATGACTACTTACAGTGTAATGTAGTCAATAAAAATGTAAAAAGTGAAAAATTGTTTGTGTTATTAGTCATGTCAGATTTTATTTGCTTATAATTGTCTCTAAATTAATTGCCTTTGGAAAGCAACTTTCATTATTCGCATCTCTTGCAGTGCATCCATGGCAGACAAACTCAAGTCTTGTTCTCTGTGTGTAAAGATTGGGTGGTAAATCCAGAAGAACAAATATTTCAATAAAACTGTCTTATCCTCTCGAGTCATTGCCTAGCTACAGTGGAAAACAGCTACTGCTGTAAGCTAGTACTCTTGTTGATGGTACAAACATTGCAGTTCAGATGCAAAGGTACAATGTCAAAAGAGACCTCCAGGGGCATGGGTGTGTAAACAAACTTGGATTTGGAACAAACAATCAAGCCAAGTGTTACTGTTTCAGAGACAACAAAAATATATTGTTTCTTTACAATACTATGACATGATATAATAATGTACTATTCAATATAATAGCCATGCACTGTTATAATCAAACATTTAGTTCTATTGCTTTAGCTATGACACAATATTAGTGAAAGACCAACATGTAACCAGTAACATTAACTTTTTCTTTTTCTTTTCACATACCTAAACATTATAAAGATGTGGTAAGCTATGTATGCTCAATAATAGCCTATAATTGACTGACCTAATTCACCCATATGGTCTATACATACGCATTTATATTACAGCACCACTTCACAGAGCGTCCAGATGTGCAGGGCATGTGCTGTAATAATGATTCACTATTTCTGGTAGAATACTAATTCTTTATTTATTCAAGCTGTTCCCACAGCAAAGGACATCACAGAAATTCATTTATCCACAGTTTTAAGTGCTAGCAGCCACTCATACAGGAAAAAGAGGAAACTGTGTCAAGAGTGTGTTTTCTCGTCAGATGACAGCTTTGTCATTCTGCTGTGCTACTCTTCCCTTCAAGTCACAGACAACCCTTTCTCTTGTCCCTCCTATAGACGACCCATGGGCTGTATTTCTTGCCATAAGTACAAGTCCAGCCGGATGCCCCACTTGTGGGCCCAGGGTGAGGTGTCCTGCTCTGATTGTATTTCCATGCTTCCCTAGGTGAGGAACACACACTTCCATCTAAGCCCTCCCTCTTTGTGAAGAGGAAGAGAAAGTCATGGAGTTAACTAAATCGTGGAGCAGAGGAATGAATTAGGGATCACCAAGGGTTTTGGGGTAATGTAAAGACTACCCCTTTTTCTCTGTTTGGTGAATTACAGAAGCTGTTTAATGTTTTCCAACATCACATGGGAGCAACTTCTCTGATCTGTGGTCTTCCAACAGGGAGTTACACTCTTCTGCTGTCCTTACACATGCGTTACGAATTAAAACTCAGCCTCTTGAGAAAACCTCAAAGGGCCTAAGACAGATCCCTGAGGTACACCCTGTCCTTGTGCTACATACTCTGCTCTAATTGACTGACTAACCTTGGAAAACCCACCTGCAAAGTATGAAATAGAGTACTGGTAGCATCTAGTATGACTTTTGACCTCTAGTGAAGGCTTCCTACCAAAAAAAAAAAAAGAAAAAGAAAAAGAAGAGAGAAAAGAGTAGAGAGAGAATTTGCTTTAGTGCAGTTCCAGCTTCAGGGTTCACATGGTGATGGCTTAACACCAGGCGTTTTCTCACTCACAATATGCCTGAGTAATTCATACTGAAAGCAATTTCCAGAGGTCCCATTTGTGATGTTTTTAACATCAGATTTGAAAGTGGCCATTTCACATGCTGCTGAGACTTCTTCATTAACAACTTTCACAGGTGGATCCAACAACAGAAGTCTCTCAGCAGCAAAAACATCCGAGATGACAGATATATTAAAGGTCATCAGTATTGAATGCCTCTGGTCTGTAAATTACCTTGTTACATTTGCTAAAATACATTAGGGTGGCTGAAATCAGACTGCTCATGAAAGTGTGGCCCAATATATACTGTGCCAATGGCATTCTTTGGCAGTTTTCATCGCCTGTATTGCAATTATGAAAGCGGAAATTTACAAAGGTCCCAACTGTTCAGGAGTTCTAAATGTGTCCTCTGCAAATGCTGTTGCCTTTTTGAAAGGATAACGGAAAAAATGAGGCTCACAAAATGATAGATTATACTTATATCAAGAACTTGGCATCGACAGTAAGAAACACAACCAAAACCACAGAGCCCATATAGTCTGATATAACTGATGTGGTTTTTCAGAGGACAGACCCAGTAAGGACCCACAACAATAACTGTGTGGCCACATACTAAACAAAATGTGAAAGTGCAAAAGGTTGTTTGAGCAAGAGACATTTAAGAGAGACAAAGTGGAAAGTCTTGAGTGACTTTCATTGTGTTGGCGTTTTTCATCATCTTCACAGATACTCTTCTCCCACACATTAACAGGAAAAGAGGACAGGGATGTGATGACAGATCCAGGGAGAGGGACATACATTGAAAAATGGTTTATACAAAATGCTAAGCAAAATTATATGAATGCTTTGTGAATTCTAATAAGTTTAAAGTAAAAAACTAAAATTATATAGGCATGAAATTTTGCCACCACATAATGCCTGGAATGTCATGCCTATATATTTTATAGTTCATAATATTTAATTACCATATGTATATATATATATATAAATATATAAGTTTATATGGCAAATTACTGGTACTACTTATGGTACTCCACATGATTTCAAATATTTAGCTTCCGTATCACTGTCTGAAATTTGACAAGGCCATTCCGAATCTTGTCACAATTCTGAGGTAGACTTGATTGAATTTTTATTCAATGATGCCAAAATGTCCAAGTCCTGATGCAGCAAAACTTCCCCAAACCATCACACTAAACACCACACCACCATTACTGACCATGACTATTGCTTTGAGGCTCTTCTCATGAAATGCACTGTTTGGTTTCCACCAAACATAATGGTGGAGCACACCCATGCATAACAAGAAGTTTTACTTTTGATTAATTTGTCCATAGAGCATTGTGTCAGAGTTCTTGAGAGTCATTAAGGTGCTTCTTAGCAAATGTGAGACACGCTTCTATGTTTTTCTTGGTCAACATTGGTTTCTGCCTTGCTACTCTGGCATAGAGCCTATTTTGACATTAGCCAAGGTGAGAGAGATCTCTGAATGTTGCTCTGCAGTTCTTTGTCATTTCCTAGATAATATTATACCTTAATCTTGGAATAATTCTGGCAGGATGGCCAGTTCATTGGAGCCATGCTTAGGAATTGCTTGTAACCTTGTCTACCCTGATAAGCTTCAACAACTTTTCTTTTTTTTTTTTTTGCAAAAGGTCTTTAGAAACCTCATTCCTTTGTGGCATGATGCACCTGACTTTATCGCTGACTTTATTCACACTGGTTATAGGGGCAAAAGTCAGACGATTATAAATAAAAAAACCTCGAAAGACCAAAGGAATGAATGTATATTACTGTATCTGACCAGATACAATGCTAAAAAATTGCACAAACAGCATTGTATCTTCATAACAGACCATAATACACATGGAAAAATAGAAGGGATTGAAGTTGGAAACCCACACCAACACATCAGGGTGTTATCACCAACACAACATGCTAAAATAATACAATAACCCTTAACTAAACAGGGGTACGTTTTCCAAAAGCATTGTTAGCCAACTATGGTCGCAAGTCTATCATCACACACATAGAAAAAAAAAAAAAAAACAGTGAAGTAGTCCTCAGATGCCATGTTCATTACTGCAGTATCGCTGAGAAATTACATTGTGGAGAAAGCTGCTGACTGAATGAACCGCATGCATACAGGTGTAAAATAACTCCAATTTACTTACTACATGTTAACTTGACCAAAAAACAAAAAGAAAAAAAAGAAGGCTTTCTGTTGTTTGTGTAAATTAACTAAAATAATCTAACATTAATTTAAATCTCAAAATGATTAATAAGCATAATAAGTTATTACTCCACCATCTGCACATGGCATCATTAACGACAGTCATGTACTATATTGTTGAACCAACCTAAAACAGTCATGACTAGCTAGTTCATTTTTCAAATGATGCATTGTACTATGGTGGTTAAGCAGTGAGTTAGGTTGTTTCATGGGAAACGCACCTCTGAATAGAACAAACGTAACTTAAAACATGCCAATATACAGTAAACAGTTAAAGTTGAATAAATTTCATAAAAAAATTGAATAGTTAAAAATGTATTTATATGTACTAATATTTGTTACGGTGTAAAACGGATAAAGGGCTCTGGGATAAAGATCGGTGTTGTTCTAATTAAGGCTGATTCTCCATTTCCACCTGCATAACATCTGTTTCTTTTCTTCTGTGCTATTGTCATTAGCCCACACAGGACAAAAAGCAGTGGGCTGTGACCTACAGAGAAGATATGGAAAAACTTCAAAACACGCAGAAGTGAGACAGAGAAACAGATACCTGAAGAGAGAGAGAGAGAGAGAGAGAGAGAGACAGACAGACAGAGATATTTTCTTTTTTGCCAATCACAGTGGCATACGGCTGCATGGACTGGGCAGTCAGGCTTCAGTGTGGTCCGTGGTCACATGCGAGTCGCACTTTAAATGTTTTTCATCACATCCCCTGAAGTAGTCCGGTGGTCATTTGCATTTGATTCACTCACCACATCTTGACTTTTTCCTCCCTGCCCACAACCACTAAGAAAAACAACAATTCACTTCCTCCAAGACCAAAGGGGGCACTACACTGATGTCAATCCTACAAATAATTTTGACCTATATTCCAGACTCTTTGCTCTATGAAGTATCCAGGAGATGCTATAGAAAATTTTGACTGTGTAAGTTTAAAGCTGGTTGAACGATTTGAATAAATTTCTCAAACCGCTAGCTCAGGTGGCCAGAATTTTATATAAAAATACAATGTTACAGGATAGTTCCATGTATTGAAATTATATCATTTTAATAGCCTATATCAATTTAAATGAATGTGGAGATGGAAAATGGAAATGACCCATTAAAGTCTGTTTATTACTATAAACTGTATTCTGATAATAATAGAGGTGTTAATGTGATCGCTTAAAATAATCATACTGATCTTAACAAATGTGATTTTCAATGCATACAATAAACTGTATAATGTATATAATCATCCACTTTATACATGCAGTACTTGGGTGCAAAACAAGTCACTACCAACAAGTTTCTGTTAAGGATTAAGGCATCATTTATATCTTAAGCTTTTTAATTATTCAGTCCAATCCAAAATCAGTCACCACAAATTTGTGAGAAAAAAAATTGTTGAGTGTACACAAAGCCTGCAATTATTTCCTGCGTCTCTGCAGCACATGAAACATTCAGATGATTTGAAAGCTGTCTCCTTCAGTTTAACCAATAAAAATGTGCTGTGAAGCCAGGCATGTGAAGAATCCATCTGTGTTTATGTAATTATCTTCAGAATCCCCGTTCACATTCTCTTCCCCCACAATCTAATTGTTTCAACTTCTGTAATGAAAAGCTGCTGCGACTTGCTTGTCATCTGTACGACTGCACTTGTTTTTGACACTCTTAAAAACGTGAATGACACTTTATAGCACTCAACCAAACCCAGCAAAAAAATTTTTTACTGCTTATAACCCTCGGTTATAAAGCCTATTCCAGAACAGAGTTAACACTGTATTTTGGTGTTGCAGTAATACAGTATGAAATGATGTGCTACAACTTAATGACAAGTTGTTTAGCAACAGAAAACCATCACAAATTCTTGTCTCATGAATTAAATTCTTATAACATCTTCTGAGGGGAATTGAAATTAAGTTAAAAATCTCAGTGACGTTCTTTGCTTTCCTTTCATTTTTCTGGCTGTGTCTTTTGTTTTGGGAAGACTTAAGCCCACCAAAGTGGATTTATGTGGTGTCATTTCCATGGATAGACAGGCAGACAGACTTTTACACATACAGCCTTTTGAAGAAAAATTCTGGCTTTTTACCATTTAGAGATTATAAGTGAACAGGAGCTGTTGAGAACTACCAGTAAATCAGTTCTGGCAACTTGTTGGGATGGGAAGTTGTAACATTTCCAACATAGGCTCTTTGGAAAAACATGCCTTCACCTACATTTTTGCAAATCTCTAAAAATGTATATTTGCAAAATAACTTTTATTCATTTTCACACATATTATGATTACAGGGGCATACTAGATTAATAAAGACTTTTAGCATTAACCTTTTAGTGCCACTCACGGGACATTTCATTTTCGAAATGCCAATGTAATTGGTAATTACATTCAATGACAGTCAATGACGTGACGGGTCATTTTTTTTTTTTTTTTGTCCAAAGGCCTTAATAATAATAAAAAACAAAGATATGACATCCAAAGTATGTAAGGTAGTACAACTAGATCACTTTTATTGAATCCAAAAGGTTTAAATTATATTTTGCTACATGAGAGTATTTTAAAGAGTTTGAACTCTCAAAAGGTCATTCGGTTTAACCGTCCAAAGGCCAATACAGCCATTTTATTAGTGAGTAAAATATCTTAAAATGTAATAAATGTATATATTTTTTATTTTGGCATGATTTTATAACATCATATATCAACATAGTGCAAAAAGGTATTAAAATTATGTGTAGAAGTTGCTTTGTTATGAGAAAGAATGTCTGGAAAAAAGAATTTCATTGATGTCATTCGGAGTAACCAATATAAAGGGACCATTTTGGATCAAGTAATGCATTCAATCATGTGACAGGATGTGACATCATTCAGACACCTGCAAAGGACAAACATGGTTGTGAAGCAAAGTTACTAACTCTCTCTTAAAGGGATAGTTCACCCAAAAATTAAAATTCTGTCATCATTTACTCACCCTCTGGTTGTTCCAAACCTGTATACATTTCTTTGTTCTGTTGAACACAAAGGAAGATATTTTGAAGAATGTGGGAAACTGAACAGTTCTGGGACTAAACAGTTCTGGGAAACTGAACAGTCTGAACAGTTTTTTTTTTCTGAACAGTTTTTTTTTTTTTCCTACTATGGAAGTCAATGGTGCCTCAAAGTGGCCTGGTTACAAACTGGTTACAAAATATCTTCCTTTGTGTCCAGCAGAACAAAGAAATTTATACAGGTTTGGAACAACTTTAGGGTGAGTAAATGATGACAGAATTTTCATTTTTGGGTGAACTATCCCTTTAAGAGAGAGTTAGTAACTTTGCTTCACAACCATGTGGTCCTTTGCAGGTGTCTGAATGATGTCACATCCTGTCACATGACTGAATGCATTACTTGATCCAAACCTGTATGAATTTATTTCTTCTGCTGTACACAAACTAAGATATGTTTAAGAATATTGGTAACCAAACATTTGATGGGCCCAATTGACTTCCACAGTATTTTTTCCATACTATGTGCAACATACTATGTCCGCACAGAGCGTGGCAAGTAGGACCTGAGGGGTAACATCGGTGCTGATAACGCCAAGATTGCGGGTTCAATCCCTGTATGGGCCACCACTGTAGCCCCTCCGGTTCGAACCGCCCGCTCTAAGGGGGACTCGAACCCGGGCCTGTCCACATAGGAGGCGGGCGCTCTAACAAGGAGACTAAAGACCGCAGACGGTCACTAGAGAGCCTCTTGGCCGCCCAGAAGTCCTGCTTGTCATAGGGTTTTGTACTCGGGCAGCTGGGAGATGGCAGGGGTTTGACACAGCATTCCCTGGGCATTTCCTACAACTCTGATCTAGGTCTTTGACCCACGCAAAGCATCAAAGGCGCCACTACAGGAGTCAGAGCTCTGAGCAGAGGTCAGCAAGAGGTGCAGTAGTTTATGGCAAACCATAGATGGTTAGAAGGTCATAAAGATCCATTAGTTGATGTGAGCACTAGGAAAAAGCTCACACTCAAAAACAGTTAATTGGTTTACAGAAAGTTTCCGTACTATATATGGTGAATAACTGTAATAGATCTATTTGTGGATTTAATGTAATTTTACGGTAAAATACCGTTAAATTTACAGGTTTTGGAAGTGAAAAATAACAAGTCATTGTATAATTTACAGTGAAAAACCATAAATTGACATTTCCAAAATTCCCTGCGTGACACTTCACATTTGAAGTATTTTCATTGAAATAACTTGTTTCTTCATAGTTTTTTTTTAATCAGTTATGTGTATTAGGGTTTTATGTTACATCTAATGTTAAATTAATGTTTATTGCATTTTTAAAATTTCATGTGTGTTACCATGATGGTACTTACATATTAGTACTTCAATAGGTTGGTAAATTAACATTATATCAGAGAATTATTTTTTTACCATAAATTTAACAGATTTTTTTTTTTTTACAGTATGTAAATGAACCGTAGTTATTACAATATAAACCTTTAAATTATAAGGTTTTGGACTGTAAAACAGACAGTAAATTAAGTGCTGTCCTGTAAAACGTTGCTACCGTATTTTTTACGGTAAAGTTCTGGCAACCACAGCTGCCGATTTTTACCGTAAATTTCATGGGGATTTTTTTTTTTACAGTGTACAATGTTTTAAACTTACTATATTTTATATTAAAAGTAATGTTCTTCCATTAAGAAAAACCTAATGATGAAATACATCAAGTTGCTGTAAGTTGTTTATGAAGGAACATAAAGGAATGTAAAAATATATTTCATATATTGCAAATCGGCCTCGACTAACTGATAATAGTTCATTAAGATCATAAAAAGGCTCTCAGGAATACTTGATTGGTCAATGACTGTTGTTCCAAGCAAGTCATTTCCTGTATAGCTGCACTAGTTTCATGTCTCTCATATCACTTCACACTCTCTTTATTCTCACATAATAAAATAATTTACACTCAAATCAATATTTCAGGTTCATTTTTTTATTTGGCAAGTTGCCTTGTAACATATTCTCTGCTTCAAGTAAGGGACTGTCAGGTTTATTTTGCATTAAATCACCCTGTCAGTTTTATTTTGCGGTAGTGACCTTTAGGAAAATGTATTTTTATAGTATGTTGGATCAAATCTTCATTGGACTGATCTGAAGCTTCATGCAGGAAGAAATGAAATCTGTCTGCATTGCTCTGTAGTTGCAGGGTATTTAGAGAACAGCAGTAATTTGCAATAATTATGACTGTTAAAAGATCTCTCAAGACACTGTGAGACATCAGAAAAGCGGATCGTCTCTATAGTGAATGGCCGCAGTCAGATGGCCATACCTGCATGTCAGTAGGAGAATTATACAGAACAGAGAGGAATTTTGTGTGTGTGTGTGTGTGTGTGTGTGTGTATGAATTCAACAGTTCAGGCACAAAGTCAGGTTAACTTGCTTTGTGTAGGAGAACTGTTTACTTTATGTTTTGCATATGTGTAGGGCAACAGTCTAACAGACATTACAAGAGTCAGCTGTTCTGTCTTTAACAGGCGTAAAACAAATCCATTTTCACTTAAGTGCCGACACAAGCCAACGACCTGTCAACAAATATTATAATGTCTTTTTGTATAAGGAGGAAATTCCATAAAATGGAGGAAATGGTCTGGAAAATAAACAGTCCCATTCTTTCCTTCTTTTCGGCATATAGAAACATTAATAAAGGCATAATCCATGAGAACAGCTGACAAAACATTTTGGGATAGACTAATGGTAGTCTGTGCTTTGGCAACCTCACAAAAGGAGATATCCAAATAGCATTACTAGAGCGCAGGCCTCAACACTCAAAGTCTAAAAATGACACAACAAATATGCTTGGACTTATTTTCTTGGAGATAAATAATGTTATAAAAACATAGCTTAGTTTTAGATAGCCAGTTTCCAGTTGGGGAAATAAATGCAACACAAGTAATCAAACATACATATATATATATATATGCAGCTGTAATATTTGACAGATTTATTTAATCTCAAAATATATATATTTTTTAATTGCAGTACTGGTTTTATCATCTGGCAGGTAAAAAACGTGAGTAATAGGAGATGCCAACCTCTGTGGCTCTACCATTGGACAAAGCGCAACAGTCAACTTGCATCACTCATGCCTTGTAAACCAATAACATTATAGCCTTACTGTCAATGAATCACTTTTGGCATTGTACGATAATCAGTCTCCTCAACACAGCAAAATCACTTACCCAACTGTTCTTTGAGGGCGGGCTAATGCAAATGTGTGACGTTGCTAAGTCGCAGAAATAATGGCAGGACTACAAACAAGGCGTTTCAGGCTAGTGTTTCCTGTTGGAGAAATTAAGTCCGTTTTAAGTCCCTTTGGCATGGACTTTGTGCTTTGTAACTTTTAAGATTGTTCACATGAACAAACATCTAAATACTAAAGGAAAGGTACATTTTTAAAAAAGCATTTTACAGTATGTGCCCTTTCATAAATCTTTTTAAAGGGGGATATATATATATGTAAGAATTTTCATGTATTAATCGTTTGTCATAGGGTTTTGTAACATTTTTTGTATTGCCAATGTGTAAACAGCTTGTAACAAAACTTAAAAAATGAAACCATCCCCGACTTCCAAGGTTGCCTAAGCCTATAGACTGACTGTTATGTGAAGGACTCGGGCTGGTTTTGCCGGAAAAATCCAAAGAACGTGAGGATTACGAGCGCTTCCGAGATCTTCTCTTCTATTACACATGAAATGAATGCTTATACAATGTTCAGGATAATTCTGTACTGTAATGTCAATGTGTCATGCAAAAAAAAAAAAATTCAAACTATAGTCTCACATACAGTGGCGTAAAGGACGGGCACGCGGGCCACACACTACGGGGGTGTTGGAGGGACCCCGCGATAACCCCCCTGTGCATCAATAGACGATGATCATGTATCGACAATAGCCTGAGATATTGTCAAAAGCATCAAATATTGGCAATATTAAGAGGATTTGGCATTTCCAATTATGTAGGTCTGTTACTTTCTTCTAGTCTATTATTATTACTATTAGGTTACTTTTACTATTATTAAAATAATATTTTAATAAATTTGCCCTGCAATAATTTCATAGCGCATCACCGCATAACTGACGTGCTGTGAGGATAATAAAAGATTAGGCTATTAGCTCCTCTTTGAAAATGTTTTAAAACTTTTTTTTAGGTCTATTATACAATGAATTATAAACCTATAAAATTATTAACAGTCTATAATATTTCCTAACATTGCAGTCATCAATGAAAATTAAAAGCAGCTTTACTTCAAGCACCCACTTTAAAAAAAACGAACTGTTTAACACGAAATACTATTTTTCCCATTTGTTTTACTATATGTACGGGCCAAAAGAGAAATAATGGAATAAATAAAGACAGTTGTACACTGTTATCAGCATATCATGTTGAAATTAGTCTCTCGTCGTCTCTGAGAGAATACGCTACGCCACTGCTCAAATAGCCAGATATAGTCTATAGTCTCAAATACAGTATACTTTATAATCAAACTATCATAACAGTCGACATGATGTAGGTCTGTTACTTTCTTCTAGTCTATTATTATTACTATTAGGTTACTTTTATTACTAAAATAATATTATAATAAATTTGCCCTGCAATAATTTCATGATGCCGGTGAATTGCAGAGCTTGTGCAAACATATCCACTTCAGATGCTGCTGTTTTCTCACCGCTGTCATTTTCATCTAAACGTAGCTCTCAACAGCATAAGGATGTTCGTTAACAGTATATCTCCGCAAAGGTATTTTCAACTTCTTTTTCTACGCGACAAATCAAAAAGAACTTTGGCGTGAGTATATCATGGCATTTAATCACATTCAGTGTCTTGTGCGTCTATGTGCACAAGTGTGAGCACGAGCAATAAGTTGCTGGCTGCAGTTTATTTAACAGCCACTGGTGTCGCTTATAACAAGGGTTTCTGAATTTTACATATAGCCCCTTTAAGATCAAGTACATCCTGCAGTGTAGCAAAATTAGACTGCATTTTATGACAGTCACTTTAACTTACAAAGAATGGTATACAAAAAAAAATCAACAAATTGAATATTTTGTACCAGTTTTTAATTTAAACTGGTATACTGCTCAACACAAATTGAGAGGTTAGTGTTAGGGAAACCTACAGTAACCCCAAGACCCTAGGTAGCGATTTTCTTTGTCAGTACGGGGGTCGGAATGCCTAATTTTTAAACATATACTTGGGACAGATGAGATATACCAGTGGTGTGTATTGAGGTATTGTGTGCGGTGTCTCCTACAACAGTGGCTACCTGTGTGTCTGTGTCTGTGTGAGCATGCCAAGCAGAGAGACCTGTTAGAGCCATCTGTGTGTGCTGCAGCAGGTGTGTGTGAGCTCAGGGCTGGCCAGAGACACAGATTTAGAGGAGGAAGTCTGTGTCAGACAGCAGAGATGGATCTCCCCTAAGGGATCTGATAAATAAGGAAAAAATATCTTTGAAAAAGGAAACGCAGCTGTTTCCAAAGGAGAAGTCAAAATATTGGTGGCTTGCATTCCAGAGCAGCAAGTACAACAGCCAATCTCTCTCTCTCTCTCTCTCTCTCTCTCTCTCTCTTTGTCGCTGTGTGTATCCTCTGACATCCACCTCCATAGATTTCTTCCTCCTGGAAACTCTAGGTAGGACATATTCTAAGTGTAACCAATAACCGATCTCATGCTCAATTAACCCTTTCACACATCACAACTAAGTTTAAAATATGCTAAGCCCCCCAATTTTTTAAGGCAACCATTATTTTAGAATGTATCACTGTATTATTTCAATGGCGATGCATCAAGCTTGTCACGTGACACACAGCAGCCAAAATAGTGCTGTATAACCGATGTGTCAGTTTTAATTTATTTTTACTTTATTCAAAATATGCACAAACTTGTTAACTATATCTCGAAATATAACGTTGATCTGTAATGGGTAATGGGTACCACCATGTTAGTTTGAAAGTGACACTGTAGCCAAATATGGTGTCCCATTCTCGGAATTTGTGCTCTGCATTTCACCCATCCAAGTGCACACACACAGCAGTGAGCACACACACACACATCGTGAACACACACCCGGAGCAGTGGGCAGCCATTTTTGCTGCGGCACCTGGGGAGTGATTGGGGGTTAGGTGGCTTGCTCGATGAGAGAGCGCTGTTCATTCACTCTCCCCACCTACATTTCCTGCCAGTACTGGGACCCGAACCCACGACCTTCGGGTTACAAGTCCGACTCTCTAATCATTAGACCCCTAAAGCTACTTCCACGCGTCATACTCCCTACTATGCTAAAAATTTAGAGCTGTCGAAATTACAACACATAAATTCATCCATTTCTCCTGAAATACATAAAATTTTCAGTGTTCAGTGCAACATCAATGTGTATTTGACAAACTATAAATGTTGTTTTTCTGGTACTTATGTGTATTTCAATGTCTGAAATCTAAAATAAACATTAAAGCTGCAAGCAGCGATGAAAGGGCCCTCGCACCCGGGGCCACCGCCACCCGTTGGCCTTAGGAAAACAGTGAATAGTGGGTGACATGCATGTAAGCGAGTAAATACAGGAGAAATATGGTAAAGTCATTTTGACATGCCACACTTCCTGCTGCCAACAGGTGGCGCTTTGACTGTAACTGAATATTGCCATGTAGATGTCTTTAGGCCAGGACCATTATCAGAAGTTTGGAGCAGATCAGACATTGTATGCCTGAGTTACAACAGCTTCCTGTTTCGTAGCATTAATCGCATACTTTAGCACTTAGCCAAGAGTTGCATGATTTAACATGTTTCTAGCATGTTTGGTACTACCTGGCATATTGACCTGGCATGTTTCTGGGAGTGAATTACAGTGCAAAACATGTCATTTCCTGTTGCCAGCAGGTGGCGCTATGATTAACTGAATATTGGCATGTAGATGTCTTCAGGCCAGGACTCTTATCACAGACATTGTATGCCTGAGTTACAACAGCTTCCTCGTTCATAGCGAAATATCAAACTTTGTCAGGCCGCCACGGACACGCCCTTCAACGAAAACTCAAGATCTTCGCAATTTAACGTCGCAAAGGCCTTTAGATTAGACTGACCAAATATGATGTTGATCTGATTAAAACTCTAGGAGGAGTTCTTTAAAGTACAACGTCTGGAAATGGTAAAATTCAAAATAATGTCACTTCCTGTTGGGTTTTCAGATTTTGCACCCAGGGACTGTTTTGTAGGTATTGGGCTGTTACATGTGTGTACCAAATTTCATACTTGTATGTGAAACGTAGCGCAAAGGGCGCTTAATTGAAATTTTGTAGGTGGCGTTATCGAGCCATTTTGCCGTGCCTAATTCTGAAACCCATATCAGACCCATATCACTTCTGACGCTTGTGCAAAGTTTCATGAGTTTTCGAGCATGTTTAGGCCCTCAAAATTGCGATTCATTTCGGAGAAGAAGAAGAATTGACTGAGCAATTACAATAGGGTCCTCACACCATCGGTGCTCGGGCCCTAATTACATGGTTGAAAACACTGAACTGAACACTGATTTTAATTTAGCAGTTCATCATGTGACACACTGAAAATTCTAATCACACCAGTGTGATTGTACGCTCCAGGGACCAACCTAGAGTGATCACAATGATGTGATCGTATGTGCGATCTAGACATGAAACCATCAAGTGCCTTTAATAGTTTAATTATGAGAATTGCTTTTTTTTTTTTTTTTAACACATAGCCTGTACACATACACAGGTGGTCGAAGTATGTGCATTAAGTCAACTCACATTAACCCTCCTGGTCTACAGGAGAGGGCAATCTCTTGCCATTAGTTATAACCCATCTTTATAATCTTTAAGCCTTGTAGAGTTGTACAAATATGGATACTTCCAAACCTCCTCACGCAATCTTTCATTTTGTCTTGTTAATTTTTTTCTTTGACTCCCTTCTGAATCAACAGCCCAGCTGTTACCACCTTGTGGACAAACTAGTGCCAAAAAAAATTGCATGTGCGACATGTGCACGTACAGAGCATGCGCAGTTAGAAAAATTGTGCTGCATGCGTTCAGTACAAATGACGGAATTCACGTCACACACACTGTATGTGGACCCTAGCGGTATACTTGTTAATGGTATATGCAGCTCGCATAGGTGCTTTGAATTTTTTGACACTAATTATGTTGTCAAGGTGGCAACACTGGCCCAGGCCGCTGTTTCACAGTCAAAAAAGAAAAGTATGATACAGAACAAGAACAACAACAAACTACTGGAGACGGCAGAAACAACAGACATCTGTTGATGAGTGCTTGTATTTAAATTGAGTTTAAATGAGTACAAAGACATTTTTATCACTCATAACTTTTGGACAAAAATAGTGCAGACACTGGACAAGGATGAATCTTTCTAGTGTGTATGTATCCAGTGCCTTTGTTCACGCTAGCTATCAAATGAAGTATACTTTGAAAGCCTGTGCACTGAAATGTGTGTATGCTAACTGTACACATAAATACTTTGGGCTTAATATGCTTTTCGTGTTTCTTTTTTTTTTCTTTTTGCACTCTGATTGTTGTTAAAAGTTCTGACAATGCAACCTCTTTAGATGACTAATTCAGCACACCACGAGACACTTCATTGTGCTACTAACCATTAAATGAACACAAATTCATTGCTGCCTGAAGAAAGCAATGGAGCCATAAATCTAGAGCGCTCAGCATTTCCTATTCACTTGTGGAGGGCACTGGGTGACATTCCGCCATGGGTGGAGAGTGTGTGTTTATAATGTCAGTGAGGGATCAGTTTCTTCCAGAATTGCTTTGATTTGTTTAAAAATACAGGAACTAAATTATTTTAAAATGCCCCTATTATGCTACTTTAAAGGTTCCTAATTTTGTTTTAAAGGTCTCCTACAATAGGTTTACTTGCATCCAAGTCAAAAAACACTAATTTTTACACTAATAAACTGGTATTATGCAAATTTGTCACATTACACACTGCATGAAAGGTAGTATTTGAAAAAGCATAATAGGGATTGTTGAATAAAGTCATTATTTTCATTTTGTTTTTGCGCACAAAAAAGTATTCTCTTTAAATTAAGGTTGAACCACTGCAGTCACGTCGACTGTTTTAACGATGTCTTTAGAACCTTTCTGGACCTTAAAAGCATTGATTATATTGCTGTCTATGGAGTCATATACCTCTCGGATTTCATCAAAAATATCTTAATTTTGTTTTGAAGTTGAACAAAGGTCTTACAAGTGTGGAACGACATGAGGGTGAGGAATTAATGACAGAATTTTCATATTTATAATTCTATTACATAACATCATATGGTAACAAATGTTGCATACCTGTAGGTCTTAACCCAGTGGTGAAGGCTCAGCTGTGACCTCATCTGGGGGTCAAAGGTTAACCCAAAAGGATTGGCAGGGAGGTCACACTCTGCTGTCCACACATCTCTGACTTTACATAAGCGTTTCACTTTCAAGCACAGACTTCGTTCAAGCATTGGCTTTAACGTGTTTGATGTCAGGTCATCAGCACGCTATAGTGAAAAATACCACACATTTGGTTTGGAGGAATAAGCAGGGGGTGACCCCTTATTTCTTCTGTGGTTAACTCCTCGGTTGTTGGCGTGACACTTTTGAATGGCTACATGGATGTGATTCATCCGACAAGTGATTTATCACATAATCAGATGTTGGTTCTGTGGTATCTTTTCACATCCCTATCCATCGGTTTAACAAACCCCCTCTTATCTGACAGATTCACAGCCAGAGGCAACGGCAAGGCAAGTTTTATTGTTCTGAGATCCTTATTCATTCCTCATTCAATATGATCCCTGATAACACGAGATGCTTCAGTCAAAGACAGCAGCTACCTGCAGAGAACGGCACATTCCTCAGGACTGATCGCAGGAACCGGTGGCCGTGGGGGCATGTCTGACAGCTATGGCGTGAGACACAGAGATAGCATCGGGACTTCACAGCTAAGACTGAAGCAAAGAGGACATTCCCTGAAAGAAGCTTATCTCCTGACCTCACGATCATCAACTTCAGCGTGTCTGTTTGACTGAGATTAAAACTCGCATTCTTTCTCAGATAATCACAGTCCAAAAATGTTTAGTTCAGAGAACGAGAGGATCTGGCCCCAGGCTAAGAGAGAAGAACAGCAAAAGCCATTTTGTTCATTAAAACAAACAAAACCAAGAAACCAGTGTTTTGAATGTAAGAAAGGTCCATGTGGACAAAGTCTCTGCAAAATGCTTACTTTTTTGTTTTAAAGACAAGTATTGTAACTACAGCATTCTTGGCCTGCATAAATAAACTGCTACTTTATTACAACACATTCCCACGTTTATCACGCCATGTTTTTCTCTAAAGGAAAAAAAAATTGTTTGTCTTCGTAATCTTACATCAAAATGCAATAACTTATTTCGCCCCTGAAATGATTTTTCTTTCAGCTGACATCACACCTCTCAAAGTGACCACTTTTCAATTTACGATTGATAAAACAAATCACATCTTCATTTTTTTTTTTTTTTTTTTTTTTTTTGGTTAAATATTCCATTTTTCTCAAAAATACATCACATTACAGTGATCATTGATTTATTTTATATTCACTGAGAAAAAAAAAAAAAAAGAGATTTAATCTTGTTTTCCAGTACAGACATCTAAACATTCTTAAAAGAAACATTGACTTTGAGATGCAAGATATTAAGGGCCGGTTCCCACAGAACACATTTTTGCTGTTTTAAAGGTCCAGTGTGTAATATTTAGGAGGATCTATTGAGAGAAATGCAATATAATATACATAACTATGTTTTCAGTGGCGTATAAAGACCTTACGTAACCGTTATGTTTTTATTACCTTAGAATGAGCCATTTCTACATACATACACCGCGGGTCCTCTTACATCAAAGTCGCCATTTTGCGCCACCATGTTTCTACAGTAGCCCTAAATGGACAAACTGCTTTACAGAGCGTGTTTGCTTGACTGGCTACTCTCTGCTGTCTCAGACGATGACATCTTTGTCCTGTGTCGGCCACCGTAGCTTCTCTATGTGCTTCGAAAGGGAGGGGTGAGTGGTGGACTGAGCCGTTGGTTGCAATTCGCAACCTCACCGCTAGATGCTGCTAAAATTTACACATTGAACCTTTAAGTGGAGGTCAGTGGAGGAAAAAAAAAAAGTAGCAAAGTCTGGAGATGAGTTTTTTAAAAGTTGAACTTATTTTAGCTTGAGCGCCATGTTTTTAGAATGTCACATCATGCACGGGACGCTGCAAAAGATGCGAGGCGTGAGTGCAATGGTTCAACACGTCTGTTCTAGTGTGTGTTAACATTGAAAAACAATGGAAAATTTTGCAGTGGAATGAAAAAATGAGTTCTGTGTGACTGGCCCTTGTTTTCTAGAAAATTGTCAAAACTAAGTGAGTTTATATTTAAAACAAGAAAAAAATATCTGCCAATGGGGTAAAAAAAAAAAAAAATTAGCTTAATTTGAAAGCAAAACAAGTTTTTATTTTCTATTACACTGTATATGTGTTACTGATTTAAAGCATTAGTTCACTTTCAAATGAAAATTACCCCAAGCGTCATTCACCCTCAAGCCATCCTAGGTGTACATGACTTTCTTCTTTGAGATGAACACTCTTCTTTTTTTAGATGAAAACTTGCAAAGAAAGTGTAACGCCTCTCGCAGTTCAAAACGCTTACACTACGTCCTATGCCTTCCATATTCAACTTACGAAAAAAAGCTTAACTGACGCGACGTCAGTTACGCTTTCTTCCTAAGTTAAATACGGAAGGTGGTCTGACGGAAACTAAATATTTTACTTTATAACTTGTTAAATATGGATATTTTTCTTACACAAACACATCGCTTCGCTTCAGAAGGCCTTTATTAATCCCCCGGAGCCATGTGTACTACGTTTTGCTTTGGATGGATGCCCTTGAGCTTTGCAGTGAATGTTGGTCCCATTCACTGCAATTATAAAGCTTAGATGCGTCAGGATATTTAATATAACTCTAATTGTGTTCATCTGAAAGATGAAAGTCCTGTACACCTAGGATTACTTGAGGGTGAGTAAATCTTGGGGTAATTTTCATTTGAAAGTGAACTAATCCTTTAAGCATAAAGTAACCTAATTTTGATGGCTTTTTCAGAAAACAAGACTATATCTTATGTAATTTTGCTTCTCAAGTAAATGTATATTGATTTAAAAATGTTTAGATATTTTACTGGAAACACAAGACAAAAATACTGAACAAGAAAATAATTTTTGCAATTTTTATATTATTAATTTGAGTATTAGTTGTTAGTAGGCTCACACCGAATCTGTGCACAAAAAAATTCTCTGCAGATATATGAAGAATTGGAGTGCTCATTGAGTAAGTGCACAAAATCCTGTCACTTGTATGTTTGTTTATTAAAGCAGCAGTAGGGAAGATCTGGCCCTCTTATGCCTCTTTTGAGGCATAAAACCGCAAGTTACTCGAGGAGGAACATTGTTTTGGTAATTACATGAGTTGGATATATTCTATGATGGTATCATTTTATCAAAGTCACTAACAACTTCAACAGCACAAAACTTTTCTCCAAAAAGAAAAGACACAACATAAAAAAAGATAAATAATGTCTGTTGAGCAGGTACATGTCTTCCACTGTTCATTTGATTCATTAATAATGACTTAAATTAAATAGCATTACAAAAGTTAGACAACGCTGACATTTTACATAACAATTGCTGGGTATCTTATCTGTCAAGCAAAGAAAAAAAAAAAAGGCCATCTTTGTGTCAATTTTAAGCCCGGAACACACCAAGCCGACGCCAACGAACTAGTGGCGACGAATGCAGACTGTGGGGTTGGCTGACGTCGGCAGCGTCTGGGTCCAAAGTTGCCCTGACACACCAAACTGATACCCGACGGCCAAGTAGCACGTCCGTTCAGCATCTGTGTAAGAAGAAATGCCTTTCCGCACCAGCAGGTGGCAGTAGCTGAACAGCCAATCAGAATGATCTGATCAGATGGCCCGACTGACCGACGAGCTCCGACGCTGATTCAACATGTCGAATTGGCCGAAAAAAAGCTGACGAGGACCAACTTCAGCTGACGGTGCGGAACACACTGAGAAAACTTAGTTGGCCGACGAACAAAAACTGCCCGATGGCCAACTGTCGACTTGGTGTATTCCGGGCTTTAAACCCTTTGAAGTCTCGGAGCTGTCACCATCTCTGAAAAACAGTCCGATGTTGATATGAGTTATATTACAGAGTTTTTTTTTTTTTTTTTGAACAATCCATTGCGTTAATAATGTTGCCCTATATTTATGGTTACAAGCTGTCAGAACAAATACACCTCCCACCGCATATGCGCTGTAATATCCGGACCGTCTTCTCTTACTTAATGTAACCACGAAAAGTCGAAGGATGCAAAACTGACATTTCCCACGAACAGAGTTGGGGTAAAGCATTACAAGTAACCTGAGTTACATAATCAGATCATTTTTTCAAGTATTGGGTGACACATTACTTTTAAATTTAAAGTTGCTTTTTAAAGTTACGCAATAATTAACGTTAATTCTTTTTTTTTTTTAGAAGTGCTGCAACCAAAATCGCATACTTCCCTACTATAAAATAGGCTAAAAACAGCATGTGACAAAAGAAGGATGTCCACATTTACAGTACGCATAGGCAAAAAGTATCCGGATGACGTACTTCTTCCTGTGAGATTCTGAAGTGTGCATATGATGGACACTTCACTATCTTATGAGGCCAGAGGAGGCCACAAAGAGCTGTGGGAACGCCTCTGCGTGATTGCATGGTGAAGCACATGTGAAATCAGTCCAATGGCATGACGGAACGTCATAGGCGGGTGACGTCATGACCAGGAAACTATAAAGCACTCCTGAACCAAACAGTGTTAGCTTCTGATAGGTTGAAGCAAGTCGGTCACAGGCATGCTGGGAGTATGGCAAAGCAACGCAGCGTCGTTCCCTCTCAGGGAACCATGGTTACATACGTAACCTGAGACATTCCCTTTCAAGGGAACTCGCGCTGCGTCCAAAGTGCTGTGGGAACGCAATACCCATATCTGATTTATGCCACAGGGCAGCTCTGTGGACGTAAGCATCTAAGGGCCTTAACTGGGCAGAGCAGATTTAGTTTCTCCTGGTCTTTCAGAGTGCCACGGAGGAAGCAAGTTACCCATCGGTGTACCATCTAAAGGAGTGTGGTAAGCAGCAATGGCCGCCACATACACCTTCAAAGTGTACAGGGATAACCCTGCAGAGAATCGGTCTTGCAAAAACTCCAGTACTGAACCATCTGGGCAGTTAGCTGGGTCCAGTATGCGACTCCTGCACCACGAAGTGAAAACATTCCACTTTAGGGCATACAGCCTCCTTGTGGAGGGAGCTCTGGAATGGAGTGTGGTCTCTACAACCTTGGTTGAGAGACCTGAACCTACGAGCTGGTCCCCCTCAGAGGTCAAGCCCACAGTTTTCATAATCTCCCACTGAGAGCCGTCGAGGAGAGACACTAGGTCCCCAGAGGGGCTTGGATACATGAGGGAGTAAAACATTGGACAGTGAGTAGTCTCTCGAGACGCAAACAGATCCACTTCCGCTTTTCCCACAGGAGCTCCACCACCTCGGGGTGAAGTCTCTACTCCCCAGGCCTCAGCCCCTGCCTCAACAGGATGTCTGCTCCCTGGTTCAAATGCCCCGGGATGCAAACTGCTCTTAATGACAACAGTTTACAAGAGGATCTGGTGTGCCAATCGGCATAATGGGCGCAAGCGCAGACCCCCTTGACGGTTTATATATGTGACCACCGCTGTGTTGTCCATGCGGACCAACACATGGTGGCCCCTCAGGCCTTGGAGGAAGTGCTTGAGTGCCAAGAACACAGCCATCATCTCCAGCTGGTTTATATGCCACGAAAGATGATGGCCCCGCCACAGACCCTGAGCTGAGTGACCAATCATGATCACCCCCCAAGCCAGTGAGGGACGCATCCATCGTAAGCATATGCAACGACAAGGAGCTCCCAACACTGGCCCTTGGGAAAGAAACCAATGTTTTTTCCACATGACACAGGCACAAAGCCATTGCAGAGTGATCCTGATCATGCGAAATGGGTTTCCCCTCGGGGAGAACCCCTTGATTTTGATCCACCACTGTAAGGGTCTTATGTACAGCAGGCCAAAAGGTATCCCGTTGGACGCCGCTGCCATCAGACCCAACAGTCTTTGAAACTGTTTTACAATGAGTGATTGGCCTAGCTTTAACTTGTTTACGGCTATGAGAATCGAATCTACTCGAGCAGGAGATAGATGTGCCTGCATCGTAGTTGAATCCCATACTACGCCTAGAAAAGTTGTTCTCTGTACTGGAGATAAAACACTCTTCTTGGCATTTAGCCTTAACCCCAACATTTTCATGTGAGCGAGAACAGCATCTCGATGCTGAACTGCTAACTGTTCTGACTGTGCCAGAATGAGCCAGTTGTCAATATAGTTCAACACGCGAATGCCCTGGAGTCACAGCTGCATCCACGCATTTTGTGAACGTGCGGGGAGATAAAGCTAGACCGAACGGAAGACCGAACTGGTACGCTTCGCCCCCGACAGCGAACCTCAAGAAATTCCTGTGTTTAGGAAGGATGTGAATATGGAAGTATGCATCTTTTACAGTAGATCTATTGTGACAAACCAGTCCTCGGACCTGATTTGTTACATGATTTGTCTCAAAGTGAGCAATTTGAAATTGAGCTTCTTGACAATGATATAGCTGCCTTAGATCTAAAATGGGACACAACCCTCCATCCTTCTTTGAAACTATGAAGTACCGGCTGTAAAACCTGACTCCCTGCTGGGAGGAGGGAACCGTTCTATTGCCTTATTTTGCAGAAGAGCCTGTACCTCCTGTTCCATGACCAGAGCCTGCTTAGGGTTTACCACAAATCCCTTCTGAACCTGGGCGGGTGAAAATCCGAACTGAATTCTGTACCCTTTTTCTACTGTCTGCAGGACCCATTAAGATATATTTAATAGAAGTTTCCACGCTGCCAAAAAAAAAAAAAAAAAAAAAAAAAGGGAACCAAAAAAGGGAACCAGTCTCTCAAGACTGGTCTCTGGTATAAGACAAGTGGCCAACTCGGTGCCCTGAAGCAGCGAACTGGCAGGGAACAACCGAACTGGCCCCTCTGAAACCCTCCTCAGAGGGAGCGAACGTCCTAGAGCTGCTACGTTTCTGGGCGGACAATGAGACATATGTTCGCTGAGAACCGCTGCGCCCTGAAGCACTTGAGGTGGCAGGGTTGGCAGAACAGCTCCCTGAGAGCACCAAGGGGAGACGGGCACCGTGTAATGAGGTGAACACCGACTCGCCCCGGAGGGGACTGCCCTCAGAAGCCCAGCACATCTGGCGTCAGGGCTTCTTTGCCAAAGCCTTCTCAGCAATAAGGATGGCCCTCAGATCCGGCCTATCAAGAAAAGACTTTGGCTGTGTGTGCCCACCCGATTCCCAGTCTCTCTATGGGGGAGCTCAGGTGGTAACATTCACTTTTTTTTTTTTTTTTTTTTTTTTAGACAGAGACAATTTCACACAGAGCGCTTGCTGAAGGCACAGAAGGTAACACTGTTTGGTTCAGGAGTGCTTTATAGTTTCCTGGTCATGACGTCACCCGCCTATGACATTCCATCACGCCATTGGACTGATTTCACATGAGCATCACGACGCAATCAAGCAGAGACGTTCCCACAGCGCTTTGGACGCAGCGTGAGTTCCCTTGAAAGGGAACCATATAGAGGGATTTCATCTCTGGGGAATTGATTGGATGGTGGTGATCTCCATATGACAGAGAACAATTAGAAAGCTAAGAACGTTTTTCAATGGCAAAGCAAGTTATCTTGATGGGTAGGATAACATTCACCAATAGACTGTGCACATGAAGACCAAGTACATGCACTGAGAAAGTAAAAAAAGTCAGTGTCGAATTCATGATGACTTGATCATTTGATAATGTTCTCAGCTACCATTTTTGAGTCACTTTGGATGAAAGCTTTAGCTAAATGACTACATGTAAATTTGTTAATGACTCTCAGTTCCATATAACACATTTTATCACATTAAAACCATCCCAAAGATGATTTTCCCTCAAAATCAGTGCAAAAAAATGTCTGCAGATTTCATCTGTGCCTGGCCATTAGTCTCATTTGCTGCGTGTTTTCAACAGTTCTTATCAGTCTGCTGAGTCACCCATGAGAAATCCCTTTCCTTCTTTACTGAGCTAAAGCATAACTCAAATTCCTTCCTTAATTTCCATGTTAACGCCCGCATGCAGACTAGAAGTGATACAGCCCTCCTGTGTCTGTGAGCCACGGGCAGTCTTTCAAAAGGGGTCATCCATTTTGTGCCTAACCTGCCAACATCAAACAATTCATTGATTGATTGTGGCAAACTAATTATGTGATAAAATGTGGGTTCAGAAACACATTGTGGTGCAAAACAAACAGCTCAGCCCAGATTTGGAGCTCAGGACACTGAAAGACGTTATTAAGAGCGGAAGAGCGAAATGAAAGCGCATTGTGAAATACAGGGTTCATACAGTTATAAGAAGCCAGGATCGTCTAGACCTTGTTAAGCTCCCAAGAAACCCCCTAAAACTCTATGTGTGGGTCACTTTTACTACTTTACAGGCCTAAAGCGAAGCTTACCTGTGCTCTCCTGGGTGGCTGTTGACTTTGCTAAGTGGGGAAATGACAGCTGGGCTCTAGTTAAGACGTGTGCCGTGGAAAAGAATGAGTTTGAAATGTGTATGTGTTTGTAATGAGGGAGTTATAGGAGGAAATGTGAGTGAACACAAAAGATCTAGGTGAAATAAAGCAATGATGGACCAAAGAAGAGAAAACAGAAATGCCCCCATCCCCCCCCCCCCATGGATTTTCCCTGGATTACTGGCAGATCCCCCCTTATCCAGAAAAAAAAAGACAAACACACAATATTACTAGTGCAAACAAAAGATGGGAGTTTCCTCAACATTCTCTGTGCCAAGAAAAGCTTAGGGTATCTTCTACCCTTCTGTAAACAGAGCAAGACTGGTCTGGAAAAATTAGGATTGACATCAAGAACATTGGATGTTCCTAAATCTGTCACAAAGATCACTCAAACGCAATTCTGTCAAACTCAAAGTTCGACTTCAGTGGACACCTGCATATAGCATGCTTTCATGTTGTCATGTCAAGTCACCTTTATTTACAGATTGTTTCAAGGAAAATAAAGATTCAGTGATTAAATTGAATACAATTAACACAAACACAATTAAATTCTGCTCTAAAGCAGCTCTAAAAAGACAATAGTAAACAGTCATTATTCAGTTGAAATCAGTTCAGTGTTGATTCAGTTTGGTTCAATAATTGTGTAGAGTTCATCAATTGTAGAATGAGTTCAATTCATAAAGCAGCTCTGGAGAAAACAGTGATGTCATCATCTTTTTTAATGATTAATGTGTTGACTAACATTGTAAAGCACATTTTTTTGCACCCTCAGATTCCAGATTTTCAAATAGTTGTATCTCGGCCAAATATTGTCCTATCCTAACCATACATCAATGGAAAGCTTATTTATTCAGCTTTCATGTGATATATAAATCTCAATTTAAAAAAATGGACCCTTATGACTGGTTTTGTGGTCCAGGGTCACAAATGTGCCTAAACTATCTTTTTGCCACACCTGCCAATGGCCGGTGACTTAAGAAAATTTACTGGCCATAAATATTTTTTACCGGTCATGAAAGGCAGTAATGACACCAACATTTTAGATACCAGCGAAAATTCACAATTCTCTATCCTAATTTTGATACCACAGCTAAAACTACTAGCCTAACTAATATAATGTAAAACATTATTAAAGACAAGTAAACAGTCAGTAATAAAACGAGAACAAATAATCAAATTACAAGCAAAAGCACAAATAAATACAATATATCAATAATACATAATAAATAATAAAACAAATTTTTTAGGTAGGTCTGATCCTTATTAATTAATCCTTATTAAAGTTATTCAGTCAAGAGCAGTGAGTGTTTTTTTTTTCTTTGTCCTTTGTTGTTTGATTAACATTAAAAACACAGACAGCAGCGGAAATATTAGGCTGCTGTCACTTTAAGAGCGAATGCACGGATATAATATACTGATATTGTACACATGTCTTTTTCAACTGTTTACATTCATGTAAGACATAACGACTATGATTACTAAAATACTCACTATTTTTTTTTTTTTTTTTTTTTTTTATACATAATTTTGCGTGAATTTGTCCGCTTAAGTGCAAGAAGACATGAAAGAGAGCTTAGTTTAGTATTCGCTTAAACTTTCGTGACAATGCAGCACTGGCCCGTCAACTGTTCTGAGCGTTGTTCACGTTTGTTCACATTCATGCATTGTTAGAATTTATAAAAATGTTACCGCCCAACTGGTGAGTGACACCGTTTCATATACTCACCAACACCTATTTTGACTCGCTTTTGGTGCTTGGCAAGTGTTAATTTTAGGCCCTGCTTGCATATATTCTAATAAAGATTTCATTTTTGGTCTGTTCCTTACACAAAGCTATTGTAAAGCATTAAAAAAAAAAAAAAAAAAACAGATATAGAGATAAAGCAATAGGCTATATAGCGCATAAGTCATATGGACAACATTTATGATGCGTTTTTTTTTTTTTTTTTTTTTCAAATTTTTGGAGTTTGACAGCCATTGTATGCTTTCAGTGTATAAAAAAAGAGTGTAAACACTGAGCCTAAAATTAAACTCCATGGAAAACAGTCATTTTTTTCAAACAACTACTCATGAAGCCACAAAAAGGAAACATGAACTACTGTTTCTACAGTCATAAGATGATTCACATAGGATACATTGACTATCCAAATGTCTGTGACAAACCTAGCTATTTCTGGATGAGCTGCAACACTGGTCAGTTTCTGTATGCCAGTATATACCAGTGCTTCCTTTTTCTCCTATATTCGGAGACTAGTAGGTGTTCTAGACAGATGACTGCAGTAAATAGCCAGAGAAGAAATAACACTTGAATCACAGGCAAGTCATCCAAAACAAATGATATGACATACCTTACACGAGTCTAGAACAAAACCATATTAAAATTACTAATGCAAAATATCCAATAACTGACCAAATTGAGTCACTGACACACAGCAAATGTGAAAAGCCACTTCAAGCCTATCTCGGGTAACACACTGTGGTCAGCTGATGTGATATTCTGCTTATTTCCAAGCAGCACTGAAAATGTGGCATGTCAGTCAATGACAATGTTCAACTGACTGCAGAAAACCACTACCAGATCACATTTATCGTCTTATAAAACAAACAGAAATGAGCTCTGAAATGAACCCAAACAACAACTAGAATGGCGCAACTCACACAAAAGCATCTCTGGCAACTGACCCAACAATTGGCCCATAGCTGCAGTGAGTAGAGCCAGAAGAGTTTTTTATTGTTATAATTAACTTAATTGGGCAACTCCTGGCCCCTCTAGAGGGAAGTTCACATAAACAAGTGAATCTTGGACACAAATACTCCCTTCATTAATGAGGTCTGTGTTTACTGAAGCAAACCACACAGAATCCCTGAGCATAAACAGACTTGTGGTCTGACACTGTGCTCTGGGTCACTATGAACTTGATAGATGTCAGTAAATAAAGTGTTGAACTGTGATATCCATCAGAATCTTACAAAAAACTACTGAGGCGACAATATGATTCATCTGGTACAAATGAACATGATAGTACTCCAAGGTACTTCACTTACCATGGTAAATGAGCAAAATATCAAAATGCTTGAATGTGCACTTTAATTAAAAATTACTTAAAATTAAACTGTCTTAATCCTGCAAGCTACAGTAAACAATCAAACATTTTCACTCCAGGAGGCATAATAAAAATAAACATTTTGCAATGATGGCCTGCACATTGGTTCACTAATAAGAGGAATTCTATCATGTTTAGATTCATTAAACAATTTATTTTATAAAATGTATTTGCATGCAAAGGTTTTAAAAATGCAGTGGCCACAAAAAGAACTTATTTCACACTTAAAATGTGTAAATCATTGCATTAGGTAACAAAGTATCAAATACAAAAACAGCAGAAGAACATGTTCAAGCTAAATGTTTTACAAAAATAAGTTTGACCGGCTTTAAATGTTTAAAAAAGTAGATATCCTGCTCAAAATAAAGACAAATATATTTGTTCACTAACTTCACTTACATGGCTGAATGTCATTGCACTAGAAATACACTTAAAATACACTTTTTGAACCATTATGAACATGATGGATTTATAAAGTCAGTTCACACAGGTGTCCAAGCAGAATAACCACAGGTGTAGCTCATATAATAATCAATACATTTATTGTTTTATCATTTGAAACCTTACAACCCTCTCTTTTTGCCTGAAAAGTGCTTGTGCCATCTTAATCTAAACAGAACTGAAGCACCTTTAAGTCAGAAATCGAGCAGTTAGATGATTAAAACATTATTTATTAATATATTAATAAAAAATTTTAGGTAATTTGGAGTATTTGTGCCCAAATTTTTCTATAAATCTATAAAATATATTACTAAAATAACATTGTTATGAATTCAGGTTGATTGGGACACTTTTTCCAAGTCAACTCTCTCTCTCTCTCTATATATATAAAATTAATCTGTAAACAATTAATTAACTTCACAGACGCTGATTGGGTTTGTAGTGCGACCAGTATACCCTTATCGTCTCTAACAAAATGGACACAAAAGTGAAGTTGTATATAAAAGTTAATCTTACCCAAATTGACAAAACTCATGACCATGTCCGCGTCGTGCAGGAACTCGGTGTCATGAACTGAAGCTAAAGCGGGTCGTGTGGTGGTAAACAGTGATCTGTACTGATCCACGTCGCTCTTCTCTTCAGTGGACATGCTGTTGTATAGATCCAGCATGAAGAGGGGTGCTGAATTATATTTGCCGCTGTTCAGATGCGGTCTGGGTCTGTGGTTCAGTCCCAGTATGGACAGAATCTCTTTCTGCATCTCTCTCTTCTCCTGATTCCGTAACCTCCGATGTATGAAGTTGGGCTGAAGTTCAGAACCGTCCAGTACAGAACTACTACCTGCCAAAGAAGAGCTCCACAAGAAGCCCAGCAGAGCAAACCAGACGCTTGTCATCTTTACATCCAGTCTGTGGTGGTGATGATGATGAGGGTGTAATCACTTCTAAATATAATCACTTGGAAAACTGTCCTCTTCTCTTCTGCTTCACGCCATAGATCTTACCAGGTTCTTCAATGGTTCTTAGGTTCAGCAAAGAACCTTCTTCTCATTAAGAACCATTTTGCCTGTATGATCTCCTGGAGATTAAAAAGTTCTTGATGTTACATTATAGGATCTTCAGATCAGTGTGTTGGTTTCTGGGTTCTTTAAAGCACCAGTACCAGTAGATGTTTTCTGAAGAACTACAAAATAAAGTTATTGACTAGGTTCTCCTGTGGAATCAGGTTGTGAACCCCTTTTGGGTCGTAACTGTAACCTGTCCCTGTAAAACTGTATTATCCCGTGCAAAGCAAATGCAGTTGTCCAGGGAATTTTTCAATTCGCAAAATCTCCATCAATTCTTCGGCGTGATACTTCGCTCCGGACAGAAGACAGCTGGAAACTTCTGTATGTCCCCTCAAATGTTAAGTTGCTGTGTATAATTCAAAACGAGGAATAAAGGAATAAGTTGTTCGTCACTTCCAATTCAGTAGCCTATTTATTTGTTTATTTTTCTTACTATATATTACTATATGTATTTTCCGTTCAGTTCTTTGGTTTAACCCTAGGCTGATCCCCACAGAGTATGTTTGTAGAGTGGACAGCCCGTCTGTCTCAGAGGCTTTTAAATAACGGGGCTGAAGCAGGTAGACGCGTCTCGAGCCCGCCCCAGTGCTCGCGTCCAGAGGTGGAGCTTTACGAGACAGTTTTAACATCCTCAAACTCGTCTTTACGTACACGTCTACGTGTCTTCTTTTACAAATAAATGACAATATCAGCTCTCATGTCAGGTGTCAATAGTCTGCACGCGAGCGACGCAACGCGGCCGTAACGCTACAGTTCTACTCAAATTTCAACAGTGCAAGATTATAACGTCATGTAGAAAACTCCATTCATTTTAAGAGCAGCAGTTGCGTTTCGTGTTCGTTTATTAAAATAGGAGCGTTTTAGTTTTGTCGCGCAGAATGGAACCGAACGCACGACTTTCGAAAAAAGTTAAACTATTTTAGTTTGTCACCGTCTTAAAATAGTGCAATCTTAAAGGACGCAACTACCAGTGCGCATGACGCATGTCCTACAACAGAACGCCTCCTATGTGTATAACTGCCCGTATTGTCCTGCATTGTAGACAGTTTGACTAATTATTGGATGACGTTCTAGTGGAAGCGTTCTAGTTGTGTTGCGTCGCGTTTTGAGCACGTGAAGTGTCGACGCGTGCAGGGCATGCTGACCAATAAACTAATTTGACCGATATTCGCTTGATATATTGTGAGAGGATGCCATAAATCAAATAAGGCTTGTATGTAATTATCCAAGTAATTATTTTTATAGTTATTTCTTTCAATAAATGTTACTAAAAATCTTACCTTGCGCCAAGTAAAGCGAGCCATTTTATGGCCGAAGCGTGACCCCTAACGACACAGAAAATTACCGCAAGATACTGACGAAAACAAGCAAATAGCACCAACAGTACAATGGGGTTACCATGTTTTTTGGACATGGCACCATGGTAAATCATGTTCTTTGTACATTGTTTTAGGACTTAGGCTCATATATATCACATAGTAGGCTAAAAAGTGCCTTAAGAACTATGTAACATCATGCTACATATGGTAATCAGTCAATAATATTGTATTGCTATTTGATACTATAACTGTACCATGATACCACATGTATACATTTTTGTAAATGTAAATATAGCTTTTCTTAGAAAAAAAAGAAGAAGAAGATAATTGACAAAGCACTGAATTTACTGTATTGTTTTATCTTGTGTAAAATCTTGATCACTTGTCCTTCTCAGGTATGTTTAAAGGAGTTCTCTGATGTTTGAGATTACAGACATCAGACAGATAGACAACAAACTGGAGATTGTGGTCAGGGTCAGGTGCAATGCTTTAAAGATGAGACACTCACTGAACTTACTATAATAAGAGAGAGAGCTTACATGTTTATGTTATAGAGACTGATTTCAGAAAACACACACACTATGTTGTGTCTGGTGAGATTCATATCGATAAGGTGGCTGAGTGTTGTTATCTCTAAGTGGCTAATCTTATCTAACGGGGCCGAAAAGCATGCATCAAAGACCAGCGATGCAAACCAATTCCTGCCACCCCCTTCCCTTCCCTTCATCAGTCCAATCACTGATAGCCCATCACTCAAACACACACACACACACACACAGGTTTGTTTTTGTGAATTGTGGGGACATTCCATAGGCGTAATGGTTTTTATACTGTACAAACCGTATTTTCTATCACCCTACACTACCACTACACCTAAACCTACCCATCACAGGAAACTGTGCATATTTTTACTGATTTTTACTGAAAACTCATTCTGTATGATTTATAAGCCTTTTGAAAATCTTCATTTTCATTTATATAGTGCTTTTCACAATACATATTGTTTCAAAGCAGCTTCACAGTGACAAAAATTGTTAAAGGGTTAGTTCACCCAAAAATGAAAATAATGTCATTTATTACTCACCCTCATGCCGTTCCACACCCTTAAGACCTTCGTTAATCTTCGGAACACAAATTAAGATATTTTTGTAGAAATCCGATGACTCAGTGAGGCCTCCATAGCCGGCAATGACATTTCCTCTCTCAAGATCCATTAATGTACTAAAAACATGTTTAAATCAGTTCATGTGAGTACAGTTGTTCAATATTAATATTATAAAGCAACGAGAATATTTTTGGTGCGGCAAAAAAACAAAATAACGACTTATTTAGTGATGGCCGATTTCAAAACACTGCTTCAGGAAGCTTCGGAGCATAATGAATCAGCGTATCGAATAATGATTCAGATCGCGTGTCAAACCGCCAAACTGCTGAAATCACGTGACTTTGGCGCTCTGAACCGCTGATTCGACACGCTGATTCATTATGCTCCGAAGCTTCTTGAAGCAGTGTTTTGAAATCGGCCATCACTATATAAGTCGTTATTTTGTTGTTGTTTTTTGGCGCACCAAAAATATTCTCGTCGCTTTATAATATTAATATTGAACTACTGTACTCACATGAACTGATTTAAATATGTTTTTAGTACATTTATGGATCTTGAGAGAGGAAATGTCATTGCTCCCTATGCAGGCCTCACGGAGCCATCGGATTTCAACAAAAATATCTCAATTTGCGTTCTGAAGATTAATGAAGGTCTTACGGGTGTGGAACGGCATGAGGGTGAGTAATAAATGACAGAATTTTCATTTTTGGGTGAACTAACCCTTTAATTATTACTTTAGGGGCCGCTTAAATGATACCTTTCCTACTGAAAACCGAATACCTTTAATGCATTCTTGCCGTTCATTTACGCATAGTCTATAGTCTATAGGTTTGCGTGTTTGAGTGTGTATGTGCTCAGAAGCTTGGTCTTTTTAAAAATGATATTTGCCAAATTACTTGTCTGGTCCGTTTTATCTATACATAGGGAAAGGAAAGGGAAATGAGCCTTCGCAGGGGATAGTTTAGTTGAAACGTCAGGGCTGCGGGCTGCGTTATCATCATGTCTAGATGCAGGTCCTTCATCTCATCTGGATACGCCCTGGATCTGGCAAGGCTGCAGCAAACCTCGGGATAAACAGAGAGAGACTAATATTAGCATAGAAACCATTCTTCTTATGATGTAGCGAGTACATCACGTGTTATGGGAAGTGTTCCCGGTTCCGGCTGACCTAATCTACGCAGCCTAACAATTTACATGATTTGAATTTATAGAAGTAGATAATGTGTTATGTGTATGCAAGTTTAAACAGATGTGTTTTTAGTCTAGATTTAAATTGACAGTGTGTCTGCTTCACACACACACACACACAGGTTTGTTTTGCTATCAAAGTAAGGACATTCCATAGGCGTAATGGTTTTTATACTGTGCAGACTGTACATTCTATCCCCCTACACTACCTCTACTACTAAACCTACCCATCACAGAAAACATTCTGCATTTTTACATTTTTTAGTATTTTTTTAAAGCCATTTTAAATAAGAGGACTCATGTTGTCCTCATATTTCATGTTTACGTCATAATACCAGTGTAATACCCATGTCATTATACAAATTTGTGTCCTCATAAATCACACACACACACACACACACTTGCATGTATGTGGTTTAAGGGTACTCTCCATAGGCGTAATGGTTTTTATACTGAGCTATTCAAATTTTCTATCTCCTTTTTTCTAACCCTAAACCTACCCATCACAGAAAACTTTAAGCATTTTTTGAATTTCATAATAACCATGATAACAGAAGGATGAGATTTAAATGAAATAACTTTGAAGCTTAAAGAAGTTTTAAAAGAAGAATTAATGCTGGTGCTTTTATAAAATAACATGCTTCACATTTCTTTTAAATCCTTGGCCCCCTTCACTTCCATTCTAAGTGCCTCACCATAACCTTTATTTATTTATTGTTTTTTATAGAAGTTTGGAGCAACATGAGGGTTAATAAGATAAATAATACAATTGTCATTCGTTGGTGAAATATTCCTTTAAGAGAAAGAATTTTAAGCAGTGAGAGGAAACAGACAGTGACAAGATAAGTGGGTTAAGAGAGATAAAAGCTGAGCATTCCTTTGCAAATGTATTTCAATCAGTAGCTAAAAGTGTTAAACACACACACTTGCACACAGCCATTAGACAAAGTGTGTGCACAGAATGTCATTTTACCTATTATTAACTTAAACATAAATGGCCATAACAGGATGACTTGATATGATCAAAAAGTGGTACAGGGTGTCCGATCACAGAAAATATGAGAGTTGAAGACATTAAGGAATGCAAAAGTGCAGCATTCATGTTAGAACTCATCCGTTCTTCAAGGGTCAGTTGGTAATCGGCTGTCAGTAGCATGATGAATGACCTGTGCGTGATTCTGTGTGGGGTCAGTTAACAGACTAATTCTCTTGTCATCATACTGTCTAGACAAAGGCTCACTTTAAAGACACATGCATATACATTTATATTCTTTTCTAGGGTTTTTTTGTTTGTTTGTTTTTTGCTTGAACCCTCTATGCCTGCAGTAAATATGAAAAAAAAAAAAAAAAAAAAAAAAACGTTTTAACGAAGAACAAACCTTTGAGGGCTGGTAGTCAAGTTTGCTGGTTTGAGCCCTGTAAAGATAATTACCATTGTGCTGTTACATACAAACAGTCATTAAAACCACAGCTTTAGATAGTTTGAAAAAACGTACAAGTGAAAACGTTTTACAATAAGGTTCAACTAACAACAACACAGCAGTCAGTGTGGGGGTAACGTATTACAAGTAACTTGAGTTACGTAATCAGATTACTTTTTCAAATAACTAGTAAAGTAACACATTACTTTTAAATTTACAACAAAAATCTGAGTTACTTTTTAAAATAAGTAACGCAAGTTACTTTGTTTTCCTATGTACTGACTGACAGGTCTCCTGTCCCCATGTTGAGAGAAATCGACAGAGGCGTTGTGTCTAAACATGATGGTTATTGTAGTTCTAGACTAAATGTGAGCATTTACTCATCTCATATGTATAAAAACGGTGAAATTTAATCTCAGAAAATTGCACAAACCTGCAATAATTAAATTTATTAAATTAAACAAATATAATTTATGTATTTGATCTCACTTTATTAACCAATGTCTTTGCTGCTGACCTTCATGATCCAATTCAACCATACTAATAAGCAAAAATGACTTTAGATAAACATCACATTTATGATCAGTATGAAGCTTATTTATTTCACTTTAGGTGTGAAAGGGCCTTTACATTTGACAAAAATGTAAACTTTTTGTTACTAAAAAACAAACAGAAAGAAAAAGTATAGCAATTAGTTACTTTTTTAAGGAGTAACTCAATATTGTAATGCATTACTTTTAAAAGTAACTTTCCCAAACACTGTACCTCAGAACAAATAAATAAAAAATTAATATCCATTCATACACTGATTTGACAAGGATGGTGACTTTAATCGCAAACATTCCTTCATTCATTCATTCCCATTTACAGTAGCTCTATGTGTCTCCTGTAAGTCACATTAGCTAAAAACAAGTACACTACAATTCAAAAGACATTTATATGGTTTTAAATGATGCATGTTCTCCAAAGCAGCATGTTATTGATCAAACAAACCATCCAAAACATGCTATTTAACCCCCTGGTGCTCTTTGCATTGTGGTCAAAAATTACATAAAGTTTTTTTTTATTATTTAATATTTTGTATTTTAGGAAATGTCATGGTACTAAATCATATTTGAGCATAGACCTGAAATTTCCAACTTAAACTGTCATAAATCTTGAATGTTTAAGAGCACAGACTTAAGTTTAAAAACTTTTTAAATTTTTTTAGAATGTATTGTTATGAAAAATTCACAAAAATACTATTTTCAATTTTTATATGAAATATATATTTTTCAAAACATATTTTACTCTAAAACTTTGAGAAAATCAAAGCCATAAATCTACATAAGATGTGTTCCAAATTTGAGGCTGATATCTCAAAAAAAGAGCTTTCAGTAAGATTTTGTTTGGGCGCAGTATACCAAATGTTTCCACTAGATGAAATTCACATTCGTTTCCAATGCTCTCATTTCTGACCGTGTGGAGTACAAGTGTGACTATTTCTTTCAGGATCATTTAACCTTTTTGAATCGCATCCATGATTTATTTTTATTTTTTTGTGTTTACACAGCAAATTCTACAACTGTTACCATTTCGTACCAGCCCTTAGCCCAGTTCACTAAGAAATCAGTGTTACCTCATCCTTATTCACTATAGTGTTTTTTTTGTTTTTTTTTGGTACTTGAAAATCCTGTTTTATTATCTTATTGAAAACAGTTGTGTACCCCTAACAAAGTGTGAAATTCACAATACAGTGTCTTTTCTAATGTTCAACGTTAATTGAACTTTAGAATTGAAATAATCATCTTCGATGGGAAATGTAGTTTTTGTGGGGCATACAGAGGGAACAGGCACCAGGACAGCATCATTTCACAAACAGAATTACAAAAATATTAAGCAGAACAACAGTGATAATAATACAAAATATTTTTCAACATTGATAAAAAGATTTTTTTCTTGAGCAACAAGTCAGCATATTAGAATGATTTCTGAATGATCAAGTGACACTGAATGACTGATGCTGAAAATTCAGATTTGCCATTAGAAGAACCAATTGCATTTTAATATAATATTAAAATATATTTAACATTATTTTATATATTTTTAATATATTAACATTAAAATATATTTTATATTATTTTATATAATAAAATAGAAATAAAGACAATTCAAATTACATTGTTCAAAGTTCTCCCTCAGTAGGGTTGAGCTCATTGTTGTGACATCATAGTGAAGATTCCGTTCTGGCAGTTGTAAACTGTAGCTCTGACTCAGGTCTGCTGTTGGTGTGTTAGGAGTGAACAGATCGAAAGACTTTCAAGACTTTCTGCAGATATTGACGACAAATATTGAAATATTGAATTCGCTTGCAGCATTCAGTGTCCATTAATGGCGCTGTTTAGCAGTGTGTTTAGACGGCTGTTTGAGCGTTTCGCTCACTTCTTGCAGAAGGGAGACACAGCCATGTGCAGCGCAAGAATTAGCGGCAGTAGAGAAACTTCCAGAGGAGTGTGAGGCCTTCAACTTCACTGCCAAAGACAGGAAGTGCAGGAAGAGACGCCGCAAGGTACCTGAGAAGTGCCAGCTTGGAGAAAGAGAGGAGGAAAGAGAGGTGAAGAATGAGGGAAAGATCAGTCATAAAGATGAGGCTGAAGAGGAGAGAGAGACACTCAGACCTGAAAAGATAAAGATAAAGAAGAGTGGACGTGTGCATCAGAAAAAAAGAGAGATGCAAAGTCTGGAAAAGTTGATGGAGGGAGGAAGTGAGCTTAGGGAAGCTGGAGAAAAGAAAAGGAAGAAGAGAAAACGGAAGCAACGGAAGACCACAGAGCCAACACCACTTCTAGTGGAGGTCAAACCTCTGCATACTCCGGTCAGATCTTCCTTCTTGAAGCCAATAGAAGGAGAAATACTAATGCTTCCAAGTGTCTCCAAACACCTTGCTCTACCAGCTGCTCACTTCCAACCCCTTCCGCCGGTGACAAAACCACCCGTGAGTCCTCAAAAACCGGCTCCAGCACCTCAAGTGGATCCTCCCAAACTCTTGGCGGTTCCTCCATGTCCCGATGAAGTTGTTTCGCTCCAGCGCTCTTCATCCCAAGTGCGTCCTTCCAGACCACAGACACTTCCGTTGGCACTTCCTCCACGCCCCACTCCAGTGTCTGATGAACTGTTTTCTTCATCCCAAGGGCATCATCCCAAACGGCTTCCTCCAAGCCCGACTCCTGCACCTGATGAAGTTGTTGCTCTGCGACGTCCTCCCAGCCGGAAGCCTCAGCCGTTCACTTCTTCCCTGTTTGAGCCGCCTCCAGAACTCATGCTGGTTGATATAGAGGATGAGGAGAATGAGTATGTGGAGTACACGGGGAGGACCTTCCGGGTCAGTGACTTACTCAAGTCTGAACGCCCCCAAACGCCAGAGGCTGAAATGAAACCAAGAAAGATGGTTGCTTGGTTGGAGAAGGACAGCGAGGTGCAGGAGGAAGCGTGGGAGAGCGAAGTGGTGGAGGTCCAGGGATTTGAGGAAGAGGACCCCAGTGAAATGGGAGACTCCAGTCCCATACAAGGCCATGCCTCTCAGAAAACAGAGATCGATGAGCTCACGATGAAGCTCTTCTGTGTAACCTCTTCTGACGGTCCCAAGAATGAGACACAGCACACTGTGAACATCCAGGAAAAGAGCAAAAGAAAAGTGTCACTTTTTCTGCTTACCTGGGCAGAGGAGAAGACCAAGAAAAAGGAGGAGAAGAAAATAATCAAGGAGAAGGAGCGTCGAGAAAAAGAGTTGCTGCTTGAACGCTACATGAATGATCCAAAACTGAAGCACTTGTGGATCAACAAGCACAACCGCAACTACTGCTTCTAATGCGGATCATCGTCCCCTTCACCTTACCCTTTGTAAATAAAATATCCTCTTCACCTTTAACCTGTCTAAATAAAAAAGTGTTCAAACTAAAACACATATAATATGAAGTGAATCAATTTTAACTCATTTGAATAACTGTTTAACCAGTGTTGGGGGTAACGCAGTACAAGTAACTTGAGTTACGTAATCAGATTACTTTTTTCAAGTAACTAGTAAAGTAACGCATTACTTTTAAATTTACAACAAAATATCTAAGTTACTTTTTCAAATAAGTAACCCAATATACACTACCAGTCAAAAGTTTGGAATTTGTAAGATTTTTAAAGTTTTTAAAAAGAAGTTTCGTCTGCTCACCAAGGCTGCATTTATTTACTTAAAAATACAGTAAAAACAGTAATATTGTGAAATATTATTACAATTTACAATAACTGTTTTCTGTTTGAATATATTTTATAAAGTAATTTATTCCTGTGATAGCAAAGGTGAATTTTCAGCATCATTACTCCAGTCTTCAGTGTCACATGATCCTTCAGAAATCATTTTAATATGCTGATTTGCTGCTCAAGAAACATGATTATTATCAATGTTGAAAACAGTTGTGTACTTTTTTTTTTTTCATGATTCCTTGATGAATAGAAAGTTCAAAAGAACAGCATTTATCTGAAATACAAAGCTTTTGTAACATTATACACTACCGTTCAAAAGTTTGGGGTCAGTAAGAATTTTTATTTTTTTGAAAAGAAATTAAATGAATACTTTTATTCAGCAAGGATGCATTAAATCGATCAAAAGTGACAGTAAAGACATTTATAATGTTACAAAAGATTATATTTCAAAGAAATGCTGTTCTTTTGAACTTTCTATTCATCAAAGAATCCTGAAAAAAAAATATTGTACACAAATAGTTTG
Source organism: Hypophthalmichthys nobilis (assembly GCA_037950665.1). NCBI lineage: Eukaryota > Metazoa > Chordata > Actinopteri > Cypriniformes > Xenocyprididae > Hypophthalmichthys > Hypophthalmichthys nobilis. The sequence goes on along the minus strand of CM075482.1, from coordinate 7,340,548 downwards.
TACAATTGTACACAATAAATGTTTCTTGAGCAGCAGATCAGCATATTAGAATGATTTCTGAAGGATCATGTGACACTGAAGACTGGAGTAATGATGCTGAAAATTCAGCTTTGATCACAGGAATAAATTACTTTATAAAATATATTCAAACAGAAAACAGTTATTTTACATTGTAATAAAATTTCACAATATTACTGTTTTTACTGTACTTTTAATTAAATAAATGCAGCCTTGGTGAGCAGACGAAACTTCTTTTAAAAACATTAAAAATCTTACCGATTCCAAACTTTTGACTGGTAGTGTATATTAAAATAATCTAGCTCTTATCTAAAATAAACTGCTAAAAAAAAAAAAACACAAGGTATCAATAACTAAAATCAATAACTAATAACTAAAAATCAATAACTATTTTTATTGAAACTTCTGGAATAGTGGTTCATTCATTTAATACAACAATGTAGAATTGAATTGAATAGAATTGAACTAATCATCTTCGATGGGAAATGTAGTTTTTGTGGGGCATACAGAGGGAACAGGCATCAGGACAGCATCATTTCACAAACAGAATTACAAAAATATTAAGCAGAACAACAGTGATAATAATACAAAATATTTTTCAACATTGATAAAAAGATTTTTTTCTTGAGCAACAAATCGGCATATTAGAACGATTTCTGAATGATCAAGTGACACTGAATGACTGATGCTGAAAATTCAGATTTGCCATTAGAAGAACCAATTACATTTTAATATAATATTAAAATATATTTAACATTATTTTATATATTTTTAATATATTAACATTAAAATATATTTTATATTATTTTATATAATAAAATAGAAATAAAGACAATTCAAATTACATTGTTCAAAGTTCTCCCTCAGTAGGGTTGAGCTCACTGTTGTGACATCATAGTGAAGATTCCGTTCTGGCAGTTGTAAACTGTAGCTCTGACTCAGGTCTGCTGTTGGTGTGTTAGGAGTGAACAGATCGAAAGACTTTCAAGACTTTCTGCAGATATTGACGACAAATATTGAAATATTGAATTCGCTTGCAGCATTCAGTGTCCATTAATGGCGCTGTTTAGCAGTGTGTTTAGACGGCTGTTTGAGCGTTTCGCTCACTTCTTGCGCAGAAGGGAGACACAGCCATGTGCAGCGCAAGAATTAGCGGCAGTAGAGAAACTTCCAGAGGAGTGTGAGGCCTTCAACTTCACTGCCAAAGACAGGAAGTGCAGGAAGAGACGCCGCAAGGTACCTGAGAAGTGCCAGCTTGGAGAAAGAGAGGAGGAAAGAGAGGTGAAGAATGAGGGAAAGATCAGTCATAAAGATGAGGCTGAAGAGGAGAGAGAGACACTCAGACCTGAAAAGATAAAGATAAAGAAGAGTGGACGTGTGCATCAGAAAAAAAAAGAGAGATGCAAAGTCTGGAAAAGTTGATGGAGGGAGGAAGTGAGCTTAGGGAAGCTGGAGAAAAGAAAAGGAAGAAGAGAAAACGGAAGCAACGGAAGACCACAGAGCCAACACCACTTCTAGTGGAGGTCAAACCTCTGCATACTCCGGTCAGATCTTCCTTCTTGAAGCCAATAGAAGGAGAAATACTAATGCTTCCAAGTGTCTCCGAACACCTTGCTCTACCAGCTGCTCACTTCCAACCCCTTCCGCCGGTGACAAAACCACCCGTGAGTCCTCAAAAACCGGCTCCAGCACCTCAAGTGGATCCTCCCAAACTCTTGGCGGTTCCTCCATGTCCCGATGAAGTTGTTTCGCTCCAGCACTCTTCATTCCAAGTGCGTCCTTCCAGACCACAGACGCTTCCGTTGGCACTTCCTCCACGCCCCACTCCAGTGTCTGATGAACTGTTTTCTTCATCCCAAGGGCATCATCCCAAACGGCTTCCTCCAAGCCTGACTCATGCACCTGATGAAGTTGTTGCTCTGCGACGTCCTCCCAGCCGGAAGCCTCAGCCGTTCACTTCTTCCCTGTTTGAGCCGCCTCCAGAACTCATGCTGGTTGATATAGAGGATGAGGAGAACGAGTATGTGGAGTACACGGGGAGGACCTTCCGGGTCAGTGACTTACTCAAGTCTGAACGCCCCCAAACGCCAGAGGCTGAAATGAAACCAAGAAAGATGGTTGCTTGGTTGGAGAAGGACAGCGAGGTGCAGGAGGAAGCGTGGGAGAGCGAAGTGGTGGAGGTCCAGGGATTTGAGGAAGAGGACCCCAGTGAAATGGGAGACTCCAGCGCCATACAAGGCCATGCCTCTCAGAAAACAGAGATCGATGAGCTCACGATGAAGCTCTTCTGTGTAACCTCTTCTGACGGTCCCAAGAATGAGACACAGCACACTGTGAACATCCAGGAAAAGAGCAAAAGAAAAGTGTCACTTTTTCTGCTTACCTGGGCAGAGGAGAAGACCAAGAAAAAGGAGGAGAAGAAAATAATCAAGGAGAAGGAGCGTCGAGAAAAAGAGTTGCTGCTTGAACGCTACATGAATGATCCGAAACTGAAGCACTTGTGGATCAACAAGCACAACCGCAACTACTGCTTCTAATGCGGATCATCGTGCCCTTCACCTTACCCTTTGTAAATAAAATATCCTTTTCACCTTTAACCTGTCTAAATAAAAAAGTGTTCAAACTAAAACACATGTAATATGAAGTGAATCAATTTTAACTCATTTGAATAACTGTTTAACCAGTGTTGGGGGTAACGCAGTACAAGTAACTTGAGTTACGTAATCAGATTACTTTTTTCAAGTAACTAGTAAAGTAACGCATTACTTTTAAATTTACAACAAAATATCTAAGTTACTTTTTCAAATAAGTAACCCAATATACACTACCAGTCAAAAGTTTGGAATTTGTAAGATTTTTAAAGTTTTTAAAAAGAAGTTTCGTCTGCTCACCAAGGCTGCATTTATTTACTTAAAAATACAGTAAAAACAGTAATATTGTGAAATATTATTACAATAACTGTTTTCTGTTTGAATATATTTTATAAAGTAATTTATTCGTGTGATGGCAAAGGTGAATTTTCAGCATCATTACTCCAGTCTTCATTGTCACATGATCCTTCAGAAATCATTCTAATATGCTGATTTGCTGCTCAAGAAACATTTATGATTATTATCAATGTTGAAAACAGTTGTGTACTTTTTTTACATTGTAATAATATTTCACAATATTACTGTTTTTACTGTATTTTTAATTAAATAAATGCAGCCTTGGTGAGCAGACGAAGCTTCTTTTAAAAACATTAAAAATCTTACCGATTCCAAACTTTTGACTGGTAGTGTATATTAAAATACTCTAGCTCTTATCTAAAATAAAATGCTAAAAAAAAAACCCAAAAAACACAAGGTATCAATAACTAAAATCAATAACTAGTAACTAAAAATCAATAACTATTTTTATTGAAACTTCTGGAATAGTGGTTCATTCATTTAATACAACAATAGGGGACCTTTTAGTCAAAAAGTCGGTAACACTTTACAATAAGGTTCATTAGTTAACATTAGTTCACTACTTTAGTTAACATGAACTAATAATGAACTGCTCTTACAGCATTTATTAATCTTTGTTAATGTTAATTTCAATATTTACTAATACATTATTAAAATCTTGATAACATTATAATGCACTGTGAACTAACATGAACAAACAATGAACAACTGTATTTTCATTAACTAACGTTAACTAAGATTAGTAAATACAAATGTATAACAAATGTATTGCTCATGGTTAGTTCATGTTAGTTAATACATTAACTAATGTTTAACTAATGAACCTTATTGTAAAGTGTTACCAAAAAGTCTGAGAGCCACTGATCTAGGTTAATGTTGCTCCATAAATATACGATTGTTCATTATTAATAGTAATAATGTTCTAATCACTAATGTAACTAATGTTATATAATAACTAATATTAATTTATACAACTTGAAATGTCAAAAATGCATTAGAATATGCATAAATTATCATTAACCTAGATTTGTAAATGTTTGTAAAACATACCTTATTATCAACAGTTAACAATTCAATGCTTTGGATTTTATTACTATTACACATACTTGGTTTAGTGATTTGAACAAACTCCTAATCCTAAGTATTTGACTTTTGGACATATCTTGTCCAATTTGTGCTCCAGAAATGAATGGTGCATCAAATTATGCAGCTTGTTGTGAAAAGGTGAGCTTTTACATGTCTAAGCTAACTAAATTAGGATGTTTAACCTGGCAGAATATTATAGAGCTTGGAAGTGGGCTCTTTTGATTTTTAGCCAGTAAACACCCACTCATAGCAGTGTATTTTGCACAGGAAAGCACTCACATTTCACTCAGTTTTTTTCAGTATGATCTTTAATACATTTGATTCGCAATATAAGAAAAACACTAATAATGAGAACTTGATCTGAGGTAAATTTACAAATGCACATTCTCATGATTTACAAGCTTTAAAATTAAAAACTAACACATAATTTAACAAAGGTTTAGTTGTCACAGAATACTGATTTGACAATAGACAATTACAAGTTATGGACAAAAAAATCATTGTTAGTAGAGACCTATGTGCAAGCTTCATCGTAACCCAGACCTGGACTGGACCAAAGAAACAGTCCATCATAGACTCTAACCTGTAATTCACTGTAAAATTAATAGTATTATTTAGTTACACATACTGACTCATTTCCGATCATCTGTCCATTTACAGTTTACTCTTAGAGAACGTCCCTCCTCTCCCAGCACCTGAGCTGAATTTTGTTGCTCCAGTGACTGCTTCAGCTGGAATGACTGGCAGACCGTGGTCGATCTCATATTGCATGGCCTGGGTGAAGGAGGAGGAGTCAAAGACAGCGTGGTAAGCGGAGTTACGGTCGGCACGGAGACAGAGCTGCGGAAACGCGCTGACCTGTTCGGCAAGTTCAAGAGCCTCTTCAAGTGCTAAAACAAACACACACAGACTGATTGTTAGATGTGAACCATGCCAAATTGGGAACATTCCTAATTGGTGAGTGTAACAGACCTCTGACAGAAAAAACAGTCAGTAGATGTGACACCCCTGACCAATTTTTATTTATTTATTTTTTGCTGACCTTAAATTCACCAAGAAATCTTTTTTTTTTTTTCTTGTTCAAGAAGCCATTTCACTAAGATATACGTCATAACAAAGAAAAGACTATCACAACTTCCATTTCATGACGACTTTAATGTGTGATCTCAAGTGACCTCCATATAATCACTCATTTCCTTCTGATATGGACTCATTTTGTCCTTCTGTGTAGCACATGAAAGCTCTGGCTTCTGTCCAGATCTCTTATGGAAAGTCCACTCGAGTGACTCGCTTTGAAACTGAAGTGCTTACTTTAACGGTATCTCTAAACAGCTTTGAGCTCATCTCATCTAACCTGACTGTGACTGTGTGAACTGCGGTCACATTACATTAGTTTTATCTGCTAACATCCTCAAGGGAACTCTACTGTGGATAAATAAAAGATGCAAACGCTCACATAGTGGTCAGATAACAACACATATACAGTGCAGAATCAAAAGATGCACTGACATGCTGTGGAAAAACAGATATAGTCTAAAGGAATCACGTTGTTATAAACATACGTGACTGACTTTCTTCTGTTCATCACTAAAAGGACCAGCTAAGATTGAACTGAAGTCTTAACAAGCGCTAACAACTGCTGATTTGCCAGTTGTATATTACTGGCTAAATGGCAGGGTTACACTTTATTTCAATGGTCCACTTTAGACAATCTGTTATTTATAAGTAACTTTGCAACTACATGTCAACTAACACTTATTGGTAGACTGAAATAGGATTTAGTTGAAGTAGGCCCTGTTTACAGCTGGTATTAAGATGCATTTTGGTTAATCGGATCATAAGTGGACGATGTTAAATACAGGTGTAAATGGGGTCTAAAATGTTTTGAGCTTGTCCACTTCCAGAGGTAGTCGAAAACGCATTTGACCAGATTGCTTTTGTAGTGTAGATGCTGGTGGTCGAATGCGTGCAAAACAGCCACAAAAGAACGCCTACTCTCCACCTACTGACCTAATGCATAAAAATTATGGGAAGTGGGCTAGCCAGATGGGATTTAAACTTTGTCGGCTGAAGACACAAGTTTGGTTTAAAGATGAAAAACATACCAAGCACAATATTCTCTCACCATTCCTGATTTCTAACATGCACTCACAGCGTTCAGCGTGGTCTTGCGGAAATGATAGCTGCTGTTTTTCTCCAAAGCTCCGAAGCTCTGAAGATCGGACCTTAATTGAAGACAGCATGGACTCACCTGCTGGTTTACTGCTATGTGTTTTTCTGTCATCTCCGGTCGCGTTCATATGTACATTTTGTGAGCTTATTTTGTCCATTAAATCGAAAGATCTGAAAAAGCCCATACATTTACCCACCCATAGCCCCTTCCCTCAAAGAAAACCAGACAGAAGTGGTTAAAAGTGGACAAAAGAGACGGATTAAAACACCAGCTGTAGACGGGAATGTGTCTCCCTTGTCCCTTGTGATCCGATCAACCAAAATGCATCTTAATAACAGATGTAAACAGGATATGCCTGTTATCAAAATAAAATGTTAGCAAATATTAAGCAGACAGTCTACTAATACTCTAATGAGAGTTAATTGGGATGTAGCCGCAAAGTTACTTAAGCCCCTTTCACACAGATATTCCGGAAAATACCCTGATATAATGTATCCCGGGATTTGTCCCGGGATCGTTTGATCACACAAATCCCATAAAGACACGTGTCATTGTGTTTTTTTTCTGATTCGATCATAAACTAGCGCATCGCATACCATTCCGCAAGCTGCTGAACGATCTCAGCTTCGGCATCATCACTATGACACGACCCTTACGGCATTGATTACGGCTTTTGTTCACACAGGGCGTATTCCGGGACTGATCTGCAATGTTACTAGGTCCCCATTCCGGAATCAATCCCGGGACGTGTTTGCGTTTACACAGAAGGCACTGTGGCAATTTTATGGCAATTTTCTGGGATCAATGTGCTGTGTGAAGGGGGCTTTATAGGTAGTAGAATGTCTAAAGTGGACCATCGAAATAAAGTATTACCAACGGCAGCTCTACCTTCAGGTTTAAACAGACTACAACTCTTCCATTTCCACCTAATGTTTGATGTATCCCAATCTTTAAGCAGAAGGTGCTGGATTCAAAATGTTTGAATAATATCAATCTACAAATATGACTCATGATACAGCCTGGTATCATAAATCACACCATGTTTGTTCATCGACACTGTTACTGAACTGAATTGAGCTGAATAATAGCATTATTGTATTGTTTCATAATCGATGAACTTTGCACAGTTACACAGTGACTTGAGCTGAATAATGAAACTATTGTGTTTTTAGAGATGTTTTACAGGAGAATTTGAATTTGTCTCATATTTGAAGTTTGCATCATTGATTCTGTTATTTTCCGTTTATTACTGTGAAGCTGCTTTGAAACAATCTGTATTGTATTAAGCGCTATATAAATAAAGTGGACTTGACAAAAAGAGATACTGCAGAATGTCTACACCGCTCTTTTTCATACAGTGAAAGCATATAGTATAGAACAATACGATAAGAGCACTCTGAAAGCATTGCAAGTCCTTATGACTTTGATAATAATACATACAACAATAATCCATATTTCAAGTCTTCTGAAACAAAACAATTGGTTAATTAAAAAATGTTCTGTTTGTTTTGGTTTTCACTCGTCACATGTGTTCCTTTGTTCTAGTTTCCCGCCACTCATCAATCACCGTGGACACTAACTCATCATTACAGCTGATCATCATTTAGTTCATCATCACTGTGTATTTAAGTTCCTGTTTGTGTTTAGTTCGATGTCCGGTATTGTTCGTGTTTATGTTTACACGTTGTCTCGCATGATGGCTTTGGATTATTATATTAAACCTTGTGAGCATATTCCCTCATCTTCTTCTTCTTTGTCATTGAACCTGAGCGTTACAAAATACCGGACCCAAAAAAAGATGGATGTAAGAGCGCAATTTATTGTAATGGCTCAGGAGAGACATGACTTTTTTTTTTCTTTTGTTAAAAAAATGTGTTGCCTTGCCGTCACCAGCCCCCTTGACGACAAGACCCTGAAGACCTTGTTCTGGATTGGGGCAACATTCCACCACCCTATCGACCTCCCAGACACCACAGGGCTAGACTGTAGGGAGACCAGATTGCGCACTGATTCAGAGCATAGCCAGACCCAGAGCCCGTTTCACTACCATCGACCGCGGAGAAGTCAGTCACATGAGCCCCCCGCAGACCAAACGGCACTACCCACCGCGACGAGTGAGCCAGAGCCCGAGGACAGGACAGAGCTTACTATCATCCCAGAGGCAGTGCCCCAGCGTGGATCTGACCAGGTGTGTGAGCCCAAGACACCAGCAATCGAGGGAACTGAGATGAAGGACTGACTGATAGACTTCTATGTGGACTTGTCAACTCCCACCCTATCCTACCCGGTATCTAAATCATCTGTATTGTCCAAAAAGAACTTTGAGAACTGGGATATATTTTTTGCTTTAACCTGTGTGGACTGTGTCATCCTCTCAAGTCTCGTTTTTATCGCCACCAACACAGAGCTCACCCAGTCCTCCAGTCCCATCGCTGCCAGGTGTTTGCATACCTGCGTTGTCTCCGGGGAGTCACTAATATGACGTCAAGCCGCAGGTCCCTTCGCTCCATCTTGGCTCGTCGACCTGTCGGCTCAGTCTTGGCTCCTCCCACCTTTGTCTCTACCAGAGACCCTCAGTCTAGTGGCTCCTCCGAGTTCCCTCGTCCCACCGTCTCCCCCTTGGTCAGTCGTCACACCACTTCTGCCACGGACTTTAGGGCCATCTGCTGCACTCTTACGGCTGCAGTAGGTTCCTCCCTTCACCTTTGTCACCTCCTTGGATTTTTCTGCCGGACCTCCTCCTGGTCGTCAGTCCACCTCTAAAGCTGCCTCTTGCTAGTTTGTGCCATCCCCTTGCCAGCCCTTCGCCACCTTCTCATTCTCCTCACCTTCTCTTCACAGCTTCCCTAACGGCAGGGGGCATTACGTCACAGTCATGTTCAGTTTGTTTTGGTTTTCACTCATCACGTTTTTTCTTTGTTCTAGTTTCCCGCCACTCATTAGTCTCCATGGACACTAACTCATCATTACAGCTGATCATCATTTAGTTCGTCATCACTGTGTATTTAAGTTCCTTCTTGTGTTCAGTTCGATGTCCGGTATTGTTCAGGTTTATGTCTACATGCTGTCTTGCATGTTGGCTTTGGATTATTCTATTAAACCTCCCTCATCATCTTCGTCAGTGAACCTGAGTGTTACACTCAAATCTATTTTGCTCTTTCGCATATTCAAACTTCCCAAGTCAGACTCAGTATTGGTCAAGCCAGAACACCCTCAAACACATTTTTTTGTAAGCAAGACACCATCATTGACATTTCTTCAACATGGTTAAAATGTATTCCAAGTGGTGTATGATTTTCAATTGCATCATCATGCCAAATCAAGTTTCAGGGCATACTGTATGTGTACCTTGGCCATCGGGCACCACTCTGTTTGCCAGACCAAATGTTAAAGCTTCTTGCGCCTTCACCGGTCGGCCTGTGAGAATGAGATCTAGAGCTCGAGAGAGACCAATCAGCTGAGGCAATCTCACAGTACCCCCATCAATCAATGGAACACCTGTGTGAGACAGACAGAAAGAGGATAATAGACATAGGATTAACTGGAAGAAGGAGAATTATGAACACACACACAGATATACGCTACCGTTTGAGGCCAGATTTTTTTTTTTTTTTTTTGAAAGATAATACTTTTATTTAGCAAATAAAAACATTTATAATGTTATAAAACATTTATATTTTAAATAAATGCTGTTCTATTGAACTTTCTATTTATCAAAGAATCCTGAAAAAAATTATCAACGTTTCCACAAAAATATTAAGCAGCACAACTGTTTTCAACATTGATAATAATAATGTTTCTTGTGGACCAAACCAACATATTAAAGTGATTTCTAAAGGATCATGTTGACACTGAAGACTGGAGTAATGGTTTCTGAAAAATTCAGCTTTGTCATGAGCAAAAATTTAAAATGTTTAAATATATTAAAATAGAAAAAAAAATAAAAATAAATGCAGCCTTGGTAAGCATAAGAAACGCCTTTCAAAAACATTAAAAAAAAAAAATTTTGAAAGGTACTGCATAAATTAGGTATGTACTATAGGTGACCACATTATTACTGAATTTAGTGAAATATTAGCTATTATTATGTCAGTATTAGTGTAATGAACTGCTCTGAGACTTGTAGGTTGAGGATCCAAATGCAGTATTTATTCAGTAATCTACAATTCAGTCCAAAACAGGCAAATGGTCAAACACAGAGTGGGCAAAGACAAAGTCTAGGGCACAGACAAAAACAGGGAAATCCAGAGATAAAATAATGAGACCGAAAAACCAAGACACGGGAGAAACAAGATACAAAGGCTCAGATAAATCTGCAATGTCTAGAAACTTTTGAATGTGGTCCTCGAGGGTACGATTACCTTGATGTAGGCGGACGAGACGTACTGCTGGATCCATAGTTGGCTAGATCTTCTGTATGTCTGTATTTACTGCATTTCTGAGCCATTGTTTCTTGTTTTCTTCTGTATCTTGGTTTTTGGTTTCATTGCATCATCCCTGGATTCCCCGTTTTTGCCTGTGCCTTGGATTTTATCTTTGTTAGGACTGTCCACCTGTGTTTTGACCTTTGCCTTAATTTTTTTTGATTACGATTGTGGATTACCCTCTGAATAAATACTGCTTTTGGATCCTCAACCTTCAAGTCTCGGAGCAGTTTATTACAATTAGTTAAAATTTATTAATATTTTTACTAACATTTTTAAATTGATTTAAATCACTTTTATTGATAATATCAAATATACTGCAGATATAATTTGGATATTAATATAAATCACAAATATTGATTAAACTGGGGAAATGTGATGTCACATAATTAATTCATAGTCATGAGCTGTTTTAATTTAGCCCCTAAAATAAGATTTAAAATTAATCTTTGAAGTCTGAGTTAATTTGTATATTAGAGTTTTCCATTATTTTAGATTTTTGTTAAATATAGCTTGGATGTATAATAATATTAGCCATTGTATTGCTGTCTTAATATTATTATATGAAAATAATTATCTTGTAATAAGGTAAGCTGTCACCATTATATTGCCAGATTGTTTAAAAACAAATGCCGGAATGCAAAAATCTACAAGAACTCGCTGGATCTAGGTCAAATTAAGTACTGAGTGCAACCCAAATAAAATGTTATGTGAATGATCAAAATGTACGCAGGTCATTGTTTTACCTTCACTTATTGAGACACTTGCACAAACAAGGGGTCCTGAATACATATAATCACCAGCAATCTCTCTGCACAGAGAACTCTTTCTACCTCTGCCAATTCAAACTAGTATCATTACTAGCACATTCTAGAAAGGATTTTCTCCCAAAACCATCAGACCCCTATTGTAACGGGTTATGGAAATAATGCAGCTTTATTCCTAGTCGCTTGAAAGGGTGAGAGATAATGAGTGGATACATCTGCTACCAATCACATGTCCTCCAGTCCAACAAACTACACATCTGGCAGCCTGAGGCAGCCTGAGCTGAGGTAGGAGGGAGTTTCTGTCAGTGAGCACATCCTTCCATATTTCCTCTGCTCCTTTACCTCATTACTCAAGTCTGTCGTTCAGAGCGTCAGTCCTCCATCTCTAATACATCTGCAAAATATGCAGCTGACACACCAGACATGATGAGGTGCATCTGTTTCAGAAGATGTGTCTATAAAATCTAAAAAGCAGAGGCAGGATGTAGAATACATAAATGAAAGAACCCAAAAGAAGAATCAAGGAACATTCAGTCTTTTATTAATTACACTGTCAGAGTCACCAGGTTGCTGTACTGGACACTTTCTACACTCGCCAGTTAACTGCTCATCTGCAATTCTGTTCAACTTTGTTTCATCACCAGCAGTCACAGTCACTCAATTAGCTTAATTAGCCACAAATCACCAATATTTATAAAGAACAGTTGAAGTCTGGTTTCTTTCTTGTGATTTTGAGGGTGTAGAAAGAGCCAGGTCCATTTGAAATCAAGCGGAAATACAGCAAAGTGGACTTTGGAAAGCATAATTGGATCTGAAATTCTCATTAGTCAGTGGATGTCAATGTCAGAGCATGTTGCAGCAAAAGTTTTGGTCATAAGATACAGTGCACTTTCACAAACCCTGCATTGTTCCTCTATGTCCTTGCTCTATTTTAATCAATGCTGCAAGGGATTCTCTGACATACAAGGTCAGAAAAATGCATGTTTATGGGTCAGCGGGGAAGTACCCTCAAAGGTGCATTATATTTTGTACTTTTACCCTTACAACCCTAAAGGGTACATATTAATACCTTGAGAGCACAGTTCCTTGAGAAGTATAAAACGGTTATATATGCTGCCTTTAAGGGAAATTAAGGTACAGAGTTGCACCTATGAGGGTAATGCCCCAGTGATATATTTTTGCTACATTTTGTTTTACAACATGCATGTTTACATACACTAATTTTTGTCAATCCAAATGACATCCAATCTGATTTCAGATTCTGACAGTTCTATGTACCCTAGACCTGTGTACATCCGTTTGACTTTTGGAAGCGACAGCCATTACAATAGAATAGCTATCTAATTAAACGTGATATACTGTATAATGCCATCTAAGTTGATCAAAATATTAAAATCGACCAGGTTCAGTAAACACATTATGATTTATATACTCACCGCAAGCAAAATGACAGCCGTGCACAGAGGGTGAAAGCTTGTGTTATACTTTACAATCAGGAGACACACAAACTGGGTGCTGTCAAGTCCGAAATACTGTTGGAACCGGAATAGTTTTGTGAACCCAGATGCTTGCGCTTTCGCCAACAATGGAATGACATCCACCATGAATGTCATTCATAAATGTTAATAGGTAATCAGTAGTGGAAACGTCCACTAGCAACCTAACCACCAGCCACTGTCTACATGCAAAGTCAGTGTGAACGCAACTTACCACAGATGTAAACATCATGGCAATGCACATATGAGCAAGATATTTTTTTAATCTGATTGTTGTCAGATCCAAGGGCTTCCAAGGCTTAAAGTTTTATTGTTCAACAGATTAAGATCTACACCATCCATTTCAATCAGATCAAAATTAATTTGATTAATTTGAGGGTGGCACAGTGAGCCAGGAGGTCTTTCTGTGCAGAACATGCTGTGGATGCTCTCCATGTTTTGCCATGGGTTTCCTCCTGGTGCTCTGGTTTCCCTCACAATCCAAAGACAGGATAGGTGAATTAGAGACAGTAAATTGCCTGTAAGTATGGGTGAGATTGTGATAGCCATGTCTGTGTGTTAGACTTGTGATGGACTGGCCATTCATCCATGGCAGTTCCTGGGATAGGCATATCCCCATCACCAAACATAAAACTGCTTGTCCTAAGTATATGGATTGAGCTCATTCGGACTGAAGGTGAGGAGGTGATCAGTCTGATAATTAATTATTAGGTTGCATTTAAACGTAGCTAGAGTAAACTCTGATGTGCATGCACTATTATGACACTAGTGGTATTGCAAGCACATAGATTGGTCAACATTAGGCATGTGACGGTATCAAATTTTCATGTTGCGATTAATTGCTGAAGCTTTTATCACGGTATACGGTATTATCACAATATTGAAATAGGTTGCAAAAAAAAAAAAAAAAAGTTGTCATAGTATAACAGGTTTAGGAACTCTTTTTGTAATAACAAAAAGAACTCTGAATGTTTAAATACAATAATACAATACACAAAAAATATATAAAGTAAAATTTTTAAACAGATTAAAGTGCAAATGAATTAGGCTATAAAGAACAACAGGTAACACTTTACAATAAGGTCTCATTATTTAATGCATTAACTAAGACTGAGCAATAGCTACATTTGTTACAGAAAGTATTATTTTTGTTAATGTTAGTTAAGAAATACAACTGATCATTGTTAGTTTTATCTCAGGTCCATTAAATAAGTTCTTTTGATTTTAGTAATGTTATTAAACAGTAACTAAGAAATTAACATTAACTACGAATAATTAATGCTTTATAAGTATTTTTCATTGTCAGTTTGGTAATAATGAATTAACATGTTAACTAATGAAGCCGTATGTCTCAAAGTTTTACTGAACAATAACAAATAATCAGAACATTTCTAATCATTAGGGCATGTTGTAGTCCAGATTAAAATATAAAAATGTTTAAGTTTGAAAATAAATAGCCTATTAAGTCTTTAAGTATTAAGTATTTGGTGCTGTGATGAACAACATTGAGATTACAATGGCTGTTTGAAGCATTTTAAAAACTTCACTAGCAGTTGCTTTGTTTGTGGGGATTCCGGGGTAACCGCTGCATTCTGCTGTTCCATCAGCGCCCTCTGCTGTCAGAGAGTAAACGTGCACTTTCATTCAGCGCGTCTCCTTTGTTCGTTCCGTCATGTGCTTCTCATGCACGTTGGGCTTGTTTACATCTGAGCGCGTGTCCCTTTGACGCAGAATACAGCGGTGTTGTGCATTTTATACTGTTGATGGGGGAAGTATTCTTAAATGCACTATAAAAATTGTAATAATTTATATAATTTAAATAAATTATTATTTACGGTATTTTGAAGTGCCCACGATAACAATATCATGCATATTCATTACCGTGATATATCGCATTACCGAATATTGGCACGTCTAGTCAACATGATGTGACTCTCAGCCAACACGCCTCAACATGTTCTCCAACCAATACGCTTATATAGGTTGTTTGTCACTTTCCTGAAATACGACCCATAGGAGCGTTTACTAAAGTTGCGCCCCTATCAACAACAGGACACTTTCATTTTAATTCATGAAATACGACCTATAGGAGCATTTGATAAAGTTGCGCCCCTATCGACAACAGGACACTTTCATTTTAATGCATTGTTCCCTTTTATCTGCGTCATATTTCGGGTTTCACGTAGCTCAATTGACCCTTCGCAAAGACCTGCCCCCCTTAGTTACTGTTGCTTTGTCCGACAAGCCATGCTGTCACGCTGCACACAGTGAAAAATACATTGCGGAGCAAAGAGGACACTGACAACACGTCGACAGACATGACAGAGCAGGTTACTTATGATATTAAACAAAGTCCAAGCTTTCAAACTGTGTAATTTTTAAAGAAATTCGAACAATAAAAACCATTTTGTGGCTCTTTACTGCGTCATGACAGATTGCTGTAGCGCCTCAGCTCAAGCGGCTCGTGAACCAATCATCTCTTCCTACTAGTTAATATATAGCATCAAATAAACATGACTGAACATGAGAAAGAATGTTGTTTCAAACACGGAAAGATGTCAGTACACACCATTTTTCAAGTTCAAGTCCACCGAGGTTAATCTTCTAACTCCTGACTGCTTTGTCAGACAAAATGGCGGATTTGCCGTTATGACTGGTTAGATCGCTTGTCAATCAAACTCCCGGCGAAGGGTCAATTGGCAGAGCATTGCAATATATAACAATATGCAATTATGTGATCATGCGATCGTGGGTTCGATCCCAGGGAACGCATGTGCTCATAAAGTGTATATGCACTATAAATCACTAAGGGTAGGTTTAGGGGTGGGGTGGGTGTAGTCATTAATAAAAAATGAGTTTTGCTAAATGGAAATAGGACAAATGGTGTAAAAAGTCCACACATTACATTTAAATGAACACGCATTTTGATTGGTAACGACAGTCATGCATCATTTCATGATGACAGACGTAATGTGACACTGTCATTATTTTTACGCCAGCTAGAGGGCGCATGACTTACTTAAATAGGTCGTAATAAGGTGCTTGAAAAACGACCTATAGGGTCGTTTTTTTGCAGGACAGTCTGTCTTGCTCAGACCTTCACTACAGCCCTATTCAGAGCAGCGGCATGACAGGTATGAAAGTGAGGCTGTGAGGAATAGACTTGTTTTTAATGGCATCTGCTTTAAAGCTCCCCACAGTTCATGTTGTCTGGAGTTTTTGTCTACTGAAATTTCTTGGAAAAACATTTTTGCAGAGTTTTGTCAGCAGAACAATCCCAAAACACATCAAAATAATAATACAACCCACTGAAGAGGTGTATGTCTATCCCTCACAGCCTCGCTTTCATTCCTATTAAATTCCCATCAAAGATGGTGCTGCTGTGAATAAGGTCTATTGCGCAAAGACCTCTTGCTAACGCACACACACACAAGAGACATTGAAGTGGTACAATGGCTTTACAGAAATCACTGAATGACTCCATGTCAGTAGTCCAGCATTAGCACCTGGGTGATTTCAGTTCACCTCAGGTGTTTGACTGAATGAATGGATCTGTCTGTGTAAGCATGAGCCTGCGGTTGAACTTTTATGTCTTCCTGTGTGAGTTCATGCTGGTGATACTGGTATCCACAGAACATCAAAGTCCCAACAAAGCCTATGATGCAAGCTTGCACACACAATGGTGTTGGAGTAATGCTGTTAGACCACACTACCACACTAGAGCTCAGGAAACAACCTTTACACGTACACACAAATATACAATTACACAAACTTAGACAGCTAAATGAGGACACTAAGCTTTAAGCTACATGTCTGTGAATTCAGAAACATGACCATGATATAAAGCCTTATTAATTATATTTCTAAATAAACCTGAGATTTAGTTAATTTCAGTTTCAGCTATTCAACTGAGAATGAATGAAGATGCTCAGGAAAAGAGTACACGTCTTTCATTCTCAAGATTAGTCAAATCCGTCAACGTATTTGATGAAATCTGCATCTCTGAGTCCAAGCATTATAAAGCCAAGGAAGGATCTGAAGCTTGAAAGAGAATGTCTGTAAAATCTGAGAAAGGTCGAGTCATTTCAGTTGTTGGCAGCTGCTGAGGTGGATGAATGGAAATTGCATTCAAACAACCAGCTTTGACCACCTGGGCTGTTGGATAAGATACAACATGCGCAGTTAGGGCCTCTTAAAAATGATAAACTCAGATTTCACAGATCTTCTGTTCCCTGATAAATGTACTGCAATTCATTTGAGCTGGGACCAAACTATCCAAGAGAAATGAATATACAATGAGAGAAAAAAAAACAAAACAAAAAAAAAATGGATCTTGAAAAGTGGGTGTTCGACTCAACAATGATGGAATCAGACCTGAATGTGAAGTTTCTGTAAAATTCCCGTCCAGACTCCACCGGTACACACTATTTGACTGGGCACTGAAAGTCAGGTCATGACATTTTGATGTATCCCAATAGTAACACTTTTTTTTTTACTTTAAAAAAGTAAACAGAGTCAATATTCTAAAGACTATGTAACTTTGTACTCTGTCAAACAATATTTCCCTTAGAATTTAATGTGTATAACTTCACTTAAATGGCTTGTCCACATTCTTTTCAGGGCTGTTTCTTTCAGTTTAGTGGTTCAATGTATATCTGAAGACACAACAGGAAGTATTTGGCCACATCAGAGAGATTTCAGTAAGTTTTGGTAGCATATTTTCCTTTTCCAGGGTTGCCTCCCTCACCCGCGTCTCGTTCTCATATATTTCTCTTCGTCTCTCACCATGAGGGATTCCCCTAGGCTGTTCCCATCTTGGTCTCCCAAACACAGCCCTAAAATAAAGCCCTAAAACTTGCCAAAACAAGATTAGGTAAAATAAAACCAACAAGCAGGATGTTAAAATAAACCCTTTTCCACTGATGGTGGCCAAGACGTCTATTATGTGAGATGAATGGTGTTTAAGGGCCTGCTGTGCACTGTGGGGTAAGTACAGGAGAGAGTGAGGAAAATTCAGAGGAAATAAGTGGGTAGTGTCAGAGTGCTTAGCCTTGTCCTGGGAGAAATATTCTCCAAATGATAGTTCTCATTTAAACTCAATCATAGCAGAATGGCCACAGGAACCAATGTGCGGCAAAAACAACACATAAAATTTGTTGACAAAACATTTTGGTAAGTTAAGTGAATTACATGCTCCGATCAGAAGTGTAATGTGACTATAGATATGTAATCTATTGGATTCACTCATGATTTCAGAAATAAGATTTTCTGAAAAAAAAAATGTGTGGTGTATGTCTGCGCAAAAGTCACCTCCACAATTTAAGGATGTTGCTTTTGGTTGCTAAGCTGTACTGAGTATGTTAGAATAAGTTGCTTTGTGGCTGATATAATGTTGTGGGTGGTTTCCAAGGAGTTGCTATGCAGTTACTAAGATGTTCTGAGTGGTATGTAGGCTAACAATTCCCAGTGAAAAAAAAGAACTGATAAAATGTGTACCTTGATTGCACTGTAAGTTGCTTCGGATAAAAAGTGTCTGCCAAATGCATAAATGTAAATGTAAATGCAATAGACTTCAACAAATGAGTTTACAATTAATGTTAGATGATTCTGCATGTGCAAAAAAATATTAGTTAAAGCTATATTACGGATCATCAGAAAACCTTACAGCTAAATTGCTCTTAGCTTCTAAGCAGTGATTATAAGCATTCACAGACTTGTGAAAGATTTTTGCATTTCTTTGGGAAATTATAACGCAATGTTGTGGCATGTTTGAAAACTCTCAGTGGTTTTTACTGTGAGTGACGTCAGCATCTGAAATGATGCAATGACGTGTCTGGAGCAATTGAATGAAGTATTTACGTATAGATACATATAGATCGCTATATACTTAGCTAAGTGGTTTTTAACATCATTCTTTGAGGTTGCTAGGGAGTTGCTATGTGGTTACTAATGTTTTTAGGATGTTAAGGTGCATTACGAAACGACAACCCAGACTTCAACCCAGCTGTCCATGTTGATTATTTTCAAAATAATCTTATGTTAATAAGACACTAATAGTTGCCAATTTGAACAATTATTAAACATGTAAGCAATAATTGACCATGGGACGGACCTGAATCATTTATACTGCCTAGACTGTAGTTACCACAGCTTAAGACAATGTTCAGATGTTTTATTTCATATTAGGCTACGTCCACACGAAGCCGGAGCTCACCTTATCCGATCTTTTTTTTTTCCTCGTCTCAAGAAATATCTGCGTCCACACGAAACCACTGAAACGACTCATAACGATGTAGTATACATGCCAGACCAGTATGTGGCGCTGTAATTCTGCCACAGAGATACTTAAAACAGCGAATAAGACTTGGAGCATGCGCATAAACCTTGAGAAATAACGCTTTATTTTGGTTCAGTAGCTTCTGCAGCACGAACACAAGCATCTAGAGTCTGCTATTGTTGTTGCCGTTTTGTGCTGTTAGTGGCGTCTGACTAGTTTCACTAGTTTCATCATTTCACAAAATATACGGATAGGCTGTCCACACGAAAATGCAAAGACGGCGTTTTCAGATTTATCCACTCTGGGACTCGGTTTCAAAAAATAGCGGTTTCACCTTCCAAAAACGCCGGATCTGTGTGGACGAAATGCCTATCCGATACAAAATTTGTGCGTATTCACAAAAACGCGTCTCCGTGTGGACGGGGCCTTAGTCAGGTGTTTTGTCATTAAAACAAATTTATTATGCATCTCATACCAAGCCTCATTTGCTAATTCCACAACATGATTTTAGGAGAATAGAGAGAGAGAGAGAAAGAGAGATTACCCAAACTGTAAGTTTAACTGCTTCAAAAACAGTGTTCACCACCTCACTACTTAGAAATGTCATGTAGCTTTTTAGTTGTAAACTATTTTATAGAAAAAGTTGATCACAAGGCAGTGCTGACAATACATTTCTGTGTGCATGTATGTTTCAGAGTGTGTCGGTACAGTATGTGTGAATGCAAAGAGAGAGCGAGAGAGAGACAAAGCATGCTTTCTATATATAATAAAAGGAAATTTAGTACCTTAGAATGCTGTCAACTAATCAGAATCAAGCATTCAACAGACTTCTAACTAACTACTTATCTATATTTTAATGCTGAAGCTGCTGCCATTTTGAGTGTTTTCACATTATGTTGCAGCGGTCAGGTGGTACAAGTTGGAGCTCTCAGAGTAATTACAAGTTCAACAAGGATGAATTTCGCATACTTCCCTACTATATAGTAGGCAGGGGCAGGGGCATTTCCTCTGAGTATACAAGGGAGGCAGTGCCTCCTCAAAAAAAATGGGTGAGAAAATAATATATATTACAAAAAAAATAAAAGTAACACTGTCCAACATCGACGCCAGCAGGTAAAGTTACAGCGAGAGTCTGCGTGTCTCTTGCCTCCCCTTAGCCCACTGAGTTTTAACAGACGCCCTAACGCTTGCCGTTGGTCTGGTGGGGGGTAATTGAGAATGAATGGGAGAAAGTCACGTGACAGGAGACAATGCCTCCATTGCGCTATGATTGGTTATGACTGGATATGATTGGTTAGTGCGATAAAACCTGCCTCTTGTTTTTGTGCGCGTTTGCAAATCGGTCAGAATGAACAAAATGATTCCGTTAATAGAAAGACTAATTAAAATGCAAGTAAACAACTCACCCACTTAGATATCACCACTTTATGTCACATCAAAATCCAAATTGAAATGGCCTGAAAACATGAGTTAAGTTAAAGGTTTGAAAAAATTCCTAAATAAGAACAATACTAATATTGATGACTGTCTTAGCAAACACTACAAAAAATGCTCTGCAGCACTAAAAATTACACAAACATTTGCACTAATCATTACTGTAGAGTGCCATTAAAGACTTCTAGACAGCAGACGTCACGTCTTCCTGGGTGGCGCGAGTGCAGTAGAGGCAGACAGTCTGAGGAATGGGTTCATAGGCACATGCGGGCAATGCCCGGATGCTTGGTTTAATGAAAGAGAGAGGGTCATGATGATGGCTCTATGTTTTAAACGAGCAGCTGGAAAAATCAGTTCCTGGCAGTAAATTATAGCACTGCTGGCATATTTATACACACTGTGGTCATACTGTATCTGTAGCATAGAGAAACTAGTACACTCAGAATGAAACTGCATCAAATTTTCATCTTTCTCATTCTAGGCAGTTTCTAGTCTGTCTGCAATATTTTAGTAGCCTAGGATTTAATTCACCAACTATGTTTGGATTGAAATTGACATTTTATCAATCATAACCATTTACAGTATTTTGGTACCGCTTTACAGTAATGTATCAGATATACTGTACCATGGTTCATGAATAAGATAATCATTTAGTATTATTTAGTATCATTTTGAAAAAAAAAAAAAGATAATGATATTTAGACAATACTTTGCTGAGTGTGTTATTGTGTTGCTACATTGGCTGGATTAGTCATGGACAGCTGACTCTCCAAGCTTTTCGTATTTTTCATATTCTGTGTGGTGGTTAGTTCACAGCAGTGACAGAAATTAATTTTTTTCAATTAAGGGGCGATATTTGCCACCTCAAATGGGCATTTTTTCTTTACCTTTATAAGGGCATTTTTTTCTTACATTTAGTCAAAAATTTTATCACACCATAGTGTTCCCTCTTACATTAAATCAAACAGAAACAAAATCCATTTTTTGCAAAGCATAAGTGGCACAGAAGCTGCATCTAAAGCCGCATTTAGATGTAATTACACTGCAACTGCATAAATAATGCTATTATATTAACGTTTTAAAAATAACATCTTGAATATTAAAATATTGGCCAAAACGTCTGCTTTGTATGTGCTGTGAAAAACAAAAAATTAAATAACAAGAAAAAGGAGTGCGTATTTTTTCTGTTTTCAAGGATCTACACACCCTGAGTAGGTAGAGTGTCCTTTTGAATATCAAAAACAAACAATAGTGTGTTTAAAATGTAACTCACAATACTAACTTCTTGTTTATTGAACTGTTGTATAAAATCAGTATCACATTTTTGGAATTGTGCTGATATTTGGGAAAAACAGCATAAGCACAAAAACACTCATACATAAGCATTTTTGCCCCATTGAATTTTGGGGTCATTTGAACTGTACTGTTCAAGGCTACATCACACAGTAAAAGTGGACAAAAGTTTTTTTTTTTTTTTTTTTTGCAAAGTGAGTGACATACTCATTAACATCAGCTTCCACATTTTTTTTCCACATTTATTACCATGGTATATATCACTATAGTGCTGGTCCAAATAAAAAACATGGTTTTACTATAATGCTTTCTTGTTATTGTAAAAAATAAAAATAAAAAAATAAAAAAAGCAGACTGTAAAATAATTGAGGCTTAATGCAGTTAATAAACAAAGCAATTCCATTAGATATGACTGCATACCTCAACTTTGAGCAAAATAACACCTCAACGTCAAATAACCTACCAAATCTGCGGCAGAAAACGCCCATGATGGAGCTCTCCTCCACCACCCTCAGGTCAGCCAGTAGGGCTAGCTCCAGACCTCCAGCCACAGCATACCCACTGACTGCTGCGATCAAGGGTTTTGAGAGCCTCATACGAGACGGACCCTAAAGCAAACAACACACATCAGTTTATTGCTGTTCTAAATATCCTGCAAACCAAGCTGTAGGTTTATAGACTTTAGTGACAGTACACTCAACCTTCCACTATAAAGGACATTTAATCACCGGAAGTTGCTAACTCTCTTTTACTAGTAGGTGTTTCCAACAGTATCACACAGTAGATTGCACGAGCTTCGCAGTCTGCCCTACTATTGGTAGTTGTCGATGGTCTTTGTCTCTCAGGTGACACATTACACATTTCACATGTGAAGATGTTCAGTCACAACAAAGCTCATTTTCAGGTAACACTTTTTTTCGATGCTCCACTTTAGATATTCTACTATAAGCAACTCTGCAACTACATTTCAGCTACCAGTCGAATATTAATAGACTGTCTTAATATCCACTAACACTTCGATGGTCCCTCAACAGACATTCTACAGACTATAAGTAACTTTGGAAATACATGTCAACTTATATTACTAACCCTAACCCTAACTTAACAGTCTACTAACAGTGTACTACAGACTACTAACATTCTAATGAGAGTTAGTTGACATGTAGTTGCAAAGTTACTTAGAGTTAGTATAGTGTCTAAGTGGACCATCGAAAAAAAGTGTAACCCATTTTCAAATAAATATCATAAAGGTACAGTAGCAAAAAAACGCCTATAGACGGGTTTCTTGTATACAAACAATACTGGGTGCGCGCGCATTCAGGGGGCAAACCCGCTAACGAGTCTTATGCCGGAAAAACGCTTAACGAGGCTTAATGTACAAAGACAGTGATGTTAACAGACCAAACTCAGTAAAAGTATTAAAAGTATTAAAAGTATTAAAAGATCAAATTCTGC
Organism: Hypophthalmichthys nobilis; assembly: GCA_037950665.1. Taxonomy (NCBI): domain Eukaryota; kingdom Metazoa; phylum Chordata; class Actinopteri; order Cypriniformes; family Xenocyprididae; genus Hypophthalmichthys; species Hypophthalmichthys nobilis. The sequence continues at coordinate 7,317,177 of CM075482.1, read as the reverse complement.
ACAAACCAATTTTTCTGTATAGTATGCTTTATTAGTATAGTGTTTACTAAGTTTGGTCTTTTAAGCGCTTTCTTTATGGGAGAAAAATGCTTAATTAAACGTGTTTTGGGTTCAAATTATGGGCTCATCTGCTTTTCTGTACATAATATGCTTTATTAGTATGGTGTTTACTAAGTTTGGTTTGTTAATAACACTGTCTTAGTAAATTAAGCCACGTTAAGCGTTTTAGAACGTCCCATTATGGCGAGTTCTGCATGCACCCCATGGGAGGTAACAGTCATTTATGCTGAGAAAAGAGGTGGATGCAAATCTTTGCAGGTAGCCTACAACATCCGTTTTGCCGAATTACTTATCACCATGAACCCCACAAAGAGTATTATATCGTTTTTAAACAGTACTTGGAGGTGCATGCAATTCTTGGCATGTAACGTTATGCAGAACTCGGCACAACACCTGTAGAAGATTGTAACGTTAAAGGTGCAATATGTAAATTTTTCTGTCCGCTAGAGGCATATTCAAAACAAAGGCGTAGCTTGATGAAACCAAGTTTGAGCGTGGAATCTTGGGACATGTGGTCTTCACCTCACAGCCGGTGGAAAATAATCGGGATAGGACTCGGGCAGAAATCATGTTCATGGATGCGATTAATAACATTACTGTAGTATGAAGCAGAGCAGGACAGAGTGTTGCTGAACGAGGCCGCTGGAGCGATTGCGCAACACACGCCTCACGAGCAGTGGAAATTATTATGCAGTCGCTGGCGCCGCTTCCGCTTTTCCGGTCATGAGTATGAGGTAACGCAGCTCTGTTTATCATATTAGATACATTTGAGTGTGTTGAATGATGTTATAACGTTACTCTGTGCGTTCGCTCGGCGGCGGCTGCTGTGAGACACTTGTTGGACACTGCAGTAAGCTAGATCGATTTTAGAATATCATATTAAATGCTGGATGGCTTGTGTTGATAAATGGCATGGAATTAATTTTAAAACGAATTGTATGATGGAGAAAATGCTGGATTACCGTTACTAAAAATAAAGCTGCATCTGATTATGCTATGTTAGCTACTTGACAAAATAGTGTTTTTCTCTGAGGCATGGTAAAACATGGTACTCGCAAAAAATCAAGAAAATTAGATTTAAACAATAAGACTAAACGTGTTGAGCTATATAACAATAATTAGTTTTCTGTCTATAAATATATCAAAACAGTTGTTCCCTTGTCTATTAAAACGTAATATATTAAAGCGTCTTTGGTGTTTCCATGGTTTCTACAAAATAAAACCGGAAATCGAGGATAACGCAGGTATGACAATTTACAGGCGACTACACAATCGCCTTGGTTAAAATTGCAATTTTCTCAAGATTTACAATTAGTTGGAAACATTTGGGATATTGTAAGTATTTAAGTGTTTAACACTAGCCTAGTGGTTTTTGGATATTTTACTGCAAAATTCTTACATATTACACCTTTAATCAACCATTCTAATTAACGTAGATTTCGCATTGTTTGTAAATTCTTGTTGACTCAATAATAAACTGCCATTTTAGAGTTGGATCTGTTTGTTTGTGTTTCATTTGCATATTAATATAACATTATGTAAAATGTTAGCTAACAGTTGACTAGTAGGCCAAGTTATAACGTTAGTCATCAGGTCTTGAATGAAATTGTCCAACTAAGTTTGCTAATCATAAAAACCTGACATACCCTATGAACTTACCTGGTTTTGTTGGTTGTTGAGCCTTTCTATCCTAAATTTATGACAAGGCTACTTCACGACCCCCCACATTTGAAAGAAAATTGATACTGTAAACATACTGTACAAGACATGTACAGACGTGTGACAGCTAGCTAGGTGTGTGACAGTGAGGAAATGGCTAGCATTAAATACTTTGGAAGCCTAGGTAGCACAAACTCTGCCGATTATATTAAGAAATTAACTCTCAGGAGTAATGGTGAGACATTGCTTTCTGCCCCCTAGTTGCGCGAGCATCTCTGTGATGACAATGCACAGAAACCCCTCTATTTACACCCAGACAAATGTCCAGTGGAGTAACATTTTAATTTGAATGAATGGCTGTTAATGCATCTGTTCATATGACAATAATTGCAGTGAATGCAACAATATATATATAAAACTATTTTTGGTGCAAGAAACATTTATTAGTTATAATATTACAAGCTGAATTAAAGGGAATGCATTATATGACTCCTTTATTAATGTGCAATACTGCATCTGAGAATGACCACTCCGTACCATGGGACCAGGACCACGGCAGACATCTTGCTCCAGTTTGAGGGAACCAGAGCTCTGGGCTAACTCCTGAAGATCAAATCCAGCACAGAAATTCCCTCCTGAAACAAACCAACTCAATTATAGAACAAAGCAGATTAAACCATGAAAGTCAAACAGCATACCATAACTTAATAGCATGAGTATCACTTTCATGCGCTCAGCCCTACATGCTCTATTCTTATATTAATATTTTGACACAAATTCAGGTTCTAAATAAGGTATGAAAAGATACTGAAAAAATGTACACATTAGAAAGAATGGCTAATGCGATGGCATACACTTTGGTAAAGACAAAGCAACCCTTGTGGAAAAAGAAGACACTTTAGCATGCTTTAAAAAATTAATTATTATGGAAATAATATATGATTATACTTAAGTGTCAACTGAATGTACTGTTTTCAGACACTTCACTGCATGTTAATTTCAATTAAATGAAAATGTATTGTAGTTTAAATTTATATAGATTGCAATTAGCTGACCCACTTAAGTAGGACTTAAGGATATTAATTTCATAATTACTTCTGTTGTCTTTCAAATATGCTTAAAGTGTAGCCGACTGCCGAATGTTCTGTCAAGCATTTATGGTAAACTTAAATATACTTTAATGTCATTTCTATTGAAAGTTGCATTTAAATGTCATGTATTTTTATTACACGTTTGTAATGATTAAAGTTGCTGTAAGTTTTGCCTCTTTGTCAGCATCTCTGTTTGAAACCTGCAATTGCAGTTATATGCGGAATTATTATCTGTACGTGCATTGTGCGTCGGCACGGCTCCTCAGCACGGATGAATCTAATGTTTGGTTGTCAGTCACCACATCGGTGTGGATACTGTACTTCGGAATCACAGATTCTATGTCTCAGAACCTATAGATTTCAATTTCTGTAGCCACTCCGCAGTCCGCGAAGTCTTTTGCTTTTGACTATGGGTGAATCTCCAGTTTTCACTGATGACTGATCATTTGGACCTTTCTGGATTACAATCCGCCATCAAAATGATAAGTTTAATTATTGCAGCTATTGTGAGAAAAGGCTATAAATAATCCACCATCTGCAGCATCCTCCACACGCGATATAGCCTACTAGCTGGGACTCGTTCTTTATGTAAACAGATGTGACATAATGACGCAAAGACGAACTGCTGCATGCTCGAATTTCCTGCGGAAACCCACCAGTACCAATTTTATTATTAAACATTATTACAAGCTTACCGTTGTGAATCAGGTTAAGGTAAGGAGATAGTTTTTTTTTTTATCACTGGCTGGTTATGTACTTGCTCAAAAATTGATTTTGGATCATTTTTAACGAAAAAAAAAGTTACGAACTGCAGCTTTAAGTTGCAATTTAGTACATTTAAAATATATTCACTCTAAATAACACTTTATTTTAGTGTGTCATTGTTACACATTTCATGTATTTACTATGGTAAATTATTCACAATTACAAGTAACTAACACTAAACTTATAGTATGTTGTTAATTAATATTACTCAGTTCTTATTGTGTAATTACACTGCAAAGTGTACTCCCTTTAAGTACACTTAAGTAGACTTTTATTTTATTAATATTATATTACAGTTATAAGTACAGTTTTTTAAATACACTTTAAAGATTTTAAGTACAAATGCACATTCAAAATAATTAAGCGCACTTATTTTTCAAAGGGAAAAACATGCAAATTACAAGTCATTTTAAACTTCAGTGAAAAGTTACCAGTTAAAACAGTCCTTCAGTGTACTTGAACAAATCACTGCTCGAAAGAGCAATTATTCATAATTTAGCTGAAATGCGAACATGCCATGGACAATTTTCTTAATGGCTCCCTAGTGGACTTGTAAAATCTAGACCAGTAAGTCAGCTTGTGTAATGTGCTCAATTGCATTTTAATGTCCATTTAAATGTCTGAGATACAGTAGATGTTAACACAAATAAGGCAGTTCTTGTGTGGCCATAATTAACTCTGACATTTCTTCAAACTCAAGCAATTACTTTCATCACACATGTTGTTGTCTATGTAATGTTATCTGCTGTGTTCAGTTCACCTGCAGATGGTCCTCTGGCTGGGATCCAGGTTTAGAGTGTAAGAGAAAGCAAAACCTTTCGTTTAACTCGTGATAAAGGTGATTGAGTAAATTTGAGTAGGGATGGTTGATCCAGGTTGAACAAATTATTTCTATTGAGGGTGTCCAATTTGATGGCCTGAGATAATTGTTTTCAATGTGGTAATATTGTCATCACAGGCTTTGACATAAAACAGGACCCATGTGCTGCCCACTCAGTCTAAGACTTAACAGCTTTTAGTATATGAAGGCAGCACATTTCAAGGAAATGTTAGAACGTTTTAGACATATAACATTTAATATCTACAATACAAATTCCACAGCAGAAGTTGAGACAATGAGGGGAAATTGCATTTATAAACTATTCATTGTTTTACTGCTCAATCAGACAACATTCTTATTCTTTCCACTAACCATCAAACTGCAGTAAAGTCAGTCCACTTTTTCACAATGTGTCACAGTAGTGTGTAACTGAACTTACCGACTCCATAAAGCACTGCTGCATGAAGGCTGTTGTCCTGGTCAAAGGCTGTGAGCTCCTCGGTCAGTCTCTGAGCAGTCTCTTGATTCACTGCATTACGCACTTCAGGGCGGTTAATCCCAATAACCATCACCGCACCCCTCCTTTCAGAAACCACCGTCCCACCTGTACCTGCCACAAACATGAGAGGAAACACAACACTTGAGCAGAATGAATCTGTTTGCAGGTACAGTAGACAGAGTCTTTAAAACAATAAATGATGCCAAATAATAATAATTAAAAAGAAATATGTGAAATGCATGGCCTCATTTGGACACTTAAGACATTAGATAAAATATTAAAACAAGGTTCATTTATTTTAAATCTCAACAATTTTATCATTTTAAAACTTAAGAAACTTTCTTTTGTGAAATGTCTTGCTAGAAAAGTGTGAATGTGTTAACTTTCTCTAAAATAAGTCACATTTACTTTAATATTTGTATGTATGCAATGCAATGACATTCTCATTATTGATGTGTTCAAATGCCTTTCAAGGCCAACGTATAGGTTCTGCAAAATAAGAAAATCGCTTTTTTTTACACAATCTTTCTCTCATAGATGATGATTTAATTTATTAATTAATCTACTGTCTTATTGTTAAATAAATAAACAATCAATCAATCTCACGCCCTGTTTACACGGTCTACACTGAAAGTGGGCAACAGGACACAGCATTCAGGGTTGCCAGGTTTTCACAACAAAACCCGCCCTAATGCTACTCAAAACTATCCCAAAATATTTAGGGTCGCTTCAACCCACACAGAGGAGGACAGTTAGTAGTTAAAGGGTTAGTTCACCCAAAAATTAAAATAATGTCATTTATTACGCACCCTCATGTCGTTCTACACCCGTAAGACCTTCGTTCATCTTCGGAACGCAAATTAAGATATTTTTGTTGAAATCCGATGGCTCAGTGAGGCCTGCATAGCCAGCAATGACATTTCCTCTCTCAAGACAAGATCCATAAAGGTACTAAAAACATATTTAAATCAGTTCATGTGAGTACAGTGTTCAATATTAATATTATAAAGTGACAAGAATATTTTTTGTGCACCAAAAAAATTTCAGCAGTTTGGCAGTTTGACACGCGATCTGAATCATGATTCGACACAAAAGATTCATAACGCTCCGAAGCTTCATGAAGCAGTTTTTTTTTTAAATCGGCCATCACTATATAAGTTGTTATTTTGTTTTTTTGGTGCACCAAAAATATTCTCGTTGCTTTATAATATTAATATTGAACCACTGTACTCACATGAACTGATTTAAATATGTTTTTAGTACATTAATGGATCTTGAGAGAGGAAATGTCATTGCTGGCTATGCAGGCCTCACTGAGACATCGGATTTCTACAAAAATATCTTAATTTGTGTTCTGAAGATGAACGAAGGTCTTACGGGTGTGGAACGGCATGAGGGTGAGTAATAAATTACATTATTTTCATTTTTGGGTGAACTAACCCTTTATTTTTACTTTGCAAGTACATTTTTTCAAGTGTGTGCACTTTATCAGAGTGTTTTTCTTTGGAAAACTTTTACTTCACAACATTCCAAAGCACAATATTATAGGCTACTTTTAACTGCACTATATTTCATTTTGAATTTCATTTCAGAAATCTAATACTTTCTTACTTTAACTCAAGTAAAAGTAAGACAAAGTTTTACTTGAGTACAAATAAGAAAGTACTACATTTTTAATGTACTGAAGTACTAAAGGTTAAAAAAAAAAAACTCTTTTTTTTTTTTATGAAATGTAGTGCAGTAAAAAGTAGTTACAACGTGTTTGGAATATAGTGAAGTAAAAGTTTTCCAAAGAAAAACACTCTGATAAAGTACAAATACTTGAAAAAATGTACTTGAGTAAAGTGAAAAATACTTCACTACTGTCCGCCTCTGACCCGCGGACGTGAAAAACAACCTGCGGCAACAGTGTTAAAGTAGCCCAGTTTCGCGGGAAAACCGCGGACTTGGCAACACTGACGACATTGCACTTTTTTGAATTTCAATACAGAACAACAAACAGAACAAAGTCAAAGTACATTCAGGAATACTAAACATGTTAGTAATATTACTTTAGTATAAATACCAACATCCTATGAATTTATATCCTATGTGAATTTTTAAGAATTCTACTCGCTAAATACATATTTTATAAATATATCATTAAGCGTTATATCAAACTATAAGGTCGTAATGTTTCTGGCCAGCTAATCTACATAATCTTTCGTTTCTAACACATGCACAGCACATTCAGTAACATCACTGACATTATGTGTAAAACTGGATTTCTGTTGAAAATAAACTACATGGCTAGGCCTATACAAAGTTATTCACCCATTGTAGCTGAAGTTCAAAGCACAGTTCACAGAGTCAGCGCTGATTGGCACGTGATTAGTTAAAATAAGAGCCCCCTCCTACAGGTGGACACTAAACTTATGCTGCTTTCACGCCATGTTGATTTCGAGATACAGCACGTGATGTTCTTTTTCAAGCTGTTCGCGTCCATACTATCAGCGTCTAAATTAATGTGCAGCGGACAGGTGGTCAAAATTGCCTGTGACTGCTCTACTCATGTCTTGTGGAAGACACAAAATATAGCTCACTTCAAAGTAAGTAGGCTATATGTCACGACAAACATGAGGAAGATTAGCAGACATGAATTCACTGTATTATTTATTTGTTTGTTTGTTTAATTATTTGAAGTCAATGTATTATGTGACAAGCAGTGTCCACAAAAGTTCATTCATCACCTCCATTCATTGACTTCCATTCCGACCTTGTCTCTCCATCAGGGCATAATTTTCTTTTAATTGACCTACTAAATTAAGACCTTGTGGAACTTTACATATTGTTATTGCATTTTTTTTTTTTCTTTATTTCTTTAAAGCTGTTTTGAAATAATGTACACTGTGAAAAGCGCTATACATGAAATTGACTTGACTTGTACTGAATACTGCCAAAGAATATACACTAACAAGAAGCGACACTCAATAGAACGTTCCATTGCAACACCGGCGCCCAGCAGCAGCCCTGCGTTTCCGCCATTTTGGGGTGAAAGCGACTCGGCAGTCCACTAGTTTCTATGGCAATATCAGTTGCTTTGTTAAAAAAAAAAAAAAACATTAAAGCTAAAATCCAACCTGAATGATGACAACACAGAATAAAATACTATCACTAGTAATCATCAAATCCTTTTATCAGTTTATTTTACAGACTTTGTGTAAGCCTTCAACTTTTTTCACAAAATTCTGCTCTCTAGAAACCCAGTCAGTTTGGGTTAAAATTCTTTAAAAGATCTAGTATTAGCATTAGGCTTATAAACACTGAATTAATGCCAACATATGAAATTAAATTAAGGACATGCATCAGAAAAATTGGGAAAGTTGGACAATAAATATATTAATGTAACAGCTTGATTTTGCAGTGTTGTCTAATGTCTGTTAAAGCAAAACGATAACGGACACAGCAATGCATCATGTATTATAAGATCGTTATGTTTGTAGCATGATCCATTAAAACGTACAATATAGCCTATTTCAATTCAGACCTAGTGGAGTGATACTATTATTAGCTTACTATTACTCCACTAGGTCTGAAATATATTGTTCGCTGCAAACATGCTGATCTTAAATTTATTAATTATTAATTTACTATTAATAAATGTGTAAAGTTGCATAAAATGGAAATACTCAATAAAGTAGGCCAACTACGTTACCTCAGATGGATGAATGGTTGGATTCCACAACTGGTAAAATAAAACATATATAAGATAATACAACATTTACTGTAGGTGCCATAAAATTTGCTGATGACTTAACTTGAAAAATGTTCTATTGCGCTTCTGATTTGGCAGTGAAATTCGCCGATTTTGGGTGCGTAAGATGTGAAGGATTCTATGGTCCAGTTAGTATTTTCACCCCATAATAGCGGCCGCGCTACCGGAGCGCCACCTAGTGACTGTTGCCCAAAACGGAGTGTCGCCTCTTGGGTTCTACACTCTTTGGTACTGCTCAAGAGAATCTCTGGCAGTGATGACAGAATGAGTTTTGTAAAACAGACTCAAGTTGAGTAAGTTTATACTGACCTCTAATGACAAGAAACGGAAGCTCGGTTATAACTTTAACGTTACCTGAGTTACCGCTGCTTCTCTCTTCTTTTGAAACGGTGGTATTATAAAATCTTTGTCCTTTCACTGAGTTTAAACACATGTGGTGAATTGCCCTCCGAAAGCGATTATCAACCGACCTTCTCCATAAAGTTAAAGCCATAATTTAGGAGAAATGCTAATGCACTGCGTTTTTAATCTGTGTTTTGCAAACTTTAAAGTGGTACATTGTGTCAAATTTCATTCTTATGTTGACGTAAGAAGATTCAGTACTTCGGAATAACAAAGTAAAAGTCACTTTACAAACTACAGCAACACTCACATCCTCTATTTCACTGCCATAATAACCCAGAAATGACACCAAAGGTTTCCATAACATCCACACCTGCTTTCACAGACAAGGCTTGAGCTAGTCCCAGACTAAAATGCATGTTTGAGCTGTTTTAACTTAAAGCAACTTGTACCGACATATCTTAAAATATGTCAGTGCCACTGTTTTGTCTCAAGATGCACACAAGTAATGTTTTGTTTGTTTGTTTTTTCTAGTGTACGTTTATAAAAGCTACTTAAATATCCTAATTGAACTAAGGCCTAGTCTGTGAAACTGGGCCTAAATGACAGACCTTCCAATGCATCTAAATAAAATTAAACTTCTTACAGTGATAATAACCTAAATTAATATCTACAAATGAAGGAAACATTCTTTCTCTGCTTACAAAGAACTTTATACAGTATATTAAAAACTCACAAATCTGCTTACTTAAATTAAAACCATAAGAAAAACACCAATCTGAAGATGAAACTATGAATTTTCTAAAAATAAAAATAATAAAAATAAAAGCAGTACAAAAATTATTACCATTATGTGTATAAATGCTTCAGTTTACAGATTTCTTTATGCAAACTTCTTTTGATATTTAAGTAAAATATGAAACATTTTCATGAGTTTTTAAGATTCATGTTTCAACAGAGAAACATTTATAAACACAGTTTCAACACAGCATTGAAAATTAATTTTAATATAACAAAAGTAAAAAAAAAAAATAAAAAAAAAAAAAAAGATCCTGTGTATTGTGTGAGAATATGCCACTTAAGCTAATGCGTTGGAAAGTACAAAGTACTGTGTATCATCCAAATAACACTTCAATGAATTGAATTGTTTATTCATGAAATGTCATTAAATGTCTTAAATGTATTTTTTATTTATTTATTTATTGTGCTGTATTTTCTTCATAACGATTACGCTTACAGTATGACTTTTATTATGAAAGGAAAACATGTTTTCACATGACCAGGATGTTAAAACACAAATGACTCAAATCATGTTTCGCGTATATGATGCTATTATTAAATTTATAAAAGAAAGTACAATAAGTAAAAGAATATAGTTTATTTGATTGTTTTATTGTTTTGTTTTATTTTATTTCCTAGTTTGTTTAGCTTCGTTTATATGTTTTATTTTTCGTCCACTCCAGTTCAGTCGGCGGCGGTAATGCACCAATAAGTCAGGTTGCCAACCGCCAATAAACATCAAAGAAGAAGAAGCAGCAGCATGTTTTGCATTCATTTGTTGTTTTCGCGTATTTGTAGAAATGCAATGTAGGTTTTTACATTACACTGGCAGGCGGTCAGATGTATTATGCAGCAGAGCTGGGCTAAGCAATGCCAGGCTGTTATTCCACTCAGTAATACTGGATTTTGTATGGACTATCTGAAGATTCTCGTATGACGATTCATATGGTTTATCCTCCAGTTCACTAGTTGTTCGCTGGCGTACCACAGTAATCCAGAGCAACAAATGAGTACAAAAATATAAGACTTCTTCAGGTTATTCTTTTTTCTACTGCTAATAATGTCTTTAGCTGGAGCGCTGTGGTTTGCTATTCAGGATGATTTATTGGCAAACGGTTTGTGTAACAACACAATACCATCCAGCATCAGCAGCACAAAACAAGACAAACAATCCAGCATCAGTGAGCCCATCTCTGCGCCCGAGACACGCACTGTCCTGGACGGACTGGATGATCGCTTTCTGTCTCGGTGTTTACATCTCACTCGGCAGTGTCTGCGGTTCATCGTCGATTTCATCCAGGCCCGTTTAAAGAAAGACGTGTTTGCGCCCGGCCACAGCCCGACCTCCGCAGAAGCCAACATTCTGGCCGCGCTTGCCTTCTTAGCACACGGGTCTTTGCCCAGTAAAATCACAGAACGGCTGGGAGTAGATCAGAGAGCAGCGGGCGAGGCGGTGAACAGCATCATCAAACTCTTATCAGACCTGAGCCCTGATTTCATCACATTCCCGAACAGTTATAATGACCGCATGGGTGCCGCACAAGCCTTTAAGAACCTGAGCGGCATCCCGCATGTGGTGGGCGTGCTGGGATATCTGCACGTGAAGGTGAGCCCTCCGGCTGGGGAGGAGCACATGTATATGAACACTTTGGGTTATCATTCAGTCATGATGCAGGTCATATTCGACGTGGACGGGAATCTCTTGAGTCTGGAGCAGTGCTGTCCTGGAGGAACTCCTGAACAGACTGTTTGGGAAAACTCGGATATTGGCAGACAATTCAGCATTTTTCAACACGGTCATACGTGGGTTGTTGGTAAGAACCGTTGAGAACTTTTAAATATAATTTATATTCAGTGCTGTGTAGATCACTTACAAATTGTAGTCTGTTACTGTCTGTTCCCAAATTACATGACAAAAATTGTAGTTGAAGTTAAAAAAAAAAGTTAGTAATGCATTACATTACACATTTAAGCTAATCTGACTACTTTTAGATTACTTTTGAACTAACTTGGTTATCACATTGATTTGAATAATAGGATAATCACACACACACAGGTTTGTTTTGCTATCAAAGTGAGGACATTCCATAGGCGTAATGGTTTTTATACTGTACAAACCGTATTCTATCGCCCTACACCTACTTTCTCAAAAAAATAAAAAACTCATTCTGTATGATTTATAAGCCGTTTGAAAAATGGGGACATGGGGTAATGTCCTCATAAGTCACCCTCTCCTTGTAATACCTATGTCATACCCATGTCATTATACAAATTTGTCTCCTGATATGTCACAAAATACACGCACACACACACACACACACACACACAGAGTTGCAATCAAAACTATTCAACTCTCTTAACCTGCAAGACATTTTGCCGTTGAGAACAAAGTTTTATGAAAACACTTCATCAAAGGCATCAGTAAACTATTATGCAAAGTTTATTTATACACATTTGAGTGATTCCGAGAATGTAAAGTTGATGAAAAAAAAAAAAATCTAACTAGCTCTAAACATACGTGTACAAAATTATTCAACCCCCAAAAGTTAGATTTTGTGTATATTTTGAGGAGTTGGATCCAGATCCAACTCCTCCCACTTTACATATCCCTAAACCTACCCGTCTCAGCCCCTGGATCTGGATCCAACTCCTCCCACTTTACATATCCCTTAACCCAGGGGTTTTCAAACCTGTCCTGGAGGACCCCCAGCCCTGCACATTTTGTATGCTTCCCTCGTCTAACACACCTGATTCGATCTCATTAGTAGAGACTGCAAGACCTGAAGTGGGTGTGTCAAATAAGGGAGGCATACAAAATGTGCAGGACTGGGGTTCCTCCAGAATAGGTTTGAAAACCCCTGCCTTAACCTACCCGTCTCCGCCCCCTGGATCTTGTGTGTTCTGCATTGAGGGGCGACTGATCCCTAAATCAAGCTTAAGTAGATTTTTAATGTATACTTTGGGACAGCTGTCCTGCAAGAAAGGCACCGAAAGCATCGCCATCTTTGCCAGAATGGCTTGATACTTCATACAGTCAAGATTTCTACTTCCTGCAACAGTAAAGAACCCCCATAACAAGTTTGGACCACCTACATGTTTGACCATGGAGATGGTGTTCTTCTGCTCATAAGCTTTGCAGCTTTGCTGAATGCCACTCTTGACCAAGAAAAACATAACAGGCTGACTTGAATATGCTTAAATTCATTTTGGATAGCTGTGGAGCTGTGGAAGAATGTTTTATGGAGGGATGTGACCAAACTGGAACTTTTTGGACCCATGGATCAGGGGTCCATCTGGTGCAAAAAAGGCAAAGCTTATGAGCAGAAGAACACCATCTCCATGGTGATAACTTTCCTGCAGTACAGCTGTCCCAAAGTGTACATTCAAATCTACTTAAGCTTTGTTCAGGGATCAGTCGTAGAATGTTCTTGATTGGCCTGTACAGTGTTCAGATTGAAATCTCATTGAAAATATTTGTTGGAATTTGTAGAAAACATGGAAGGCAAAGACTATCAGTGATCTGGAAGCTTTTTCAAGCAAGGAATGCATTTACAGGCAGTGTTTATTGGAGGTTATAAAGAATAAAAGATTCTGCACAAAATTGGACTTTTGGGGGCTGAATAATTTTGTACACGTATGTTCAGAGCCAGTTTGATTTTGTTTTTTGTTTTTCATTTTTCATCAACTTTACATTCTCAGAATCACTCATGTGTATTAATAAACATTGTATAATTTACTGATACCTTTTAATTGTTTTTCATAAAATTTTGTTCTCAGCAGCAAAATGTCTTGCAGGTTAAGGGGGTTGCATAATTTTAATTATAATATAAAAATATAATTCTAATCTTTATCAACAACATGAAGTGAATTAAATATTGCATTACATCAGGTTTTCCCAATCTGGGTTTGTTATCTAAGTTTGAATTTAATGAAAAGCTATGTATTAAATCATGAAAATGTAAAGTTAAAATAAATAATTTTAAAATAAAAACAATCAAAACACTTAAGATTAAATATTTGTTTACCTGTTGGGGAATTCCTGCATTGCATGTAAATATAAAATGATGTGAATTTGTAGATTTTAATATGTTTGAAAGACAAAAGCATTCCAAAGACATTGATATGTGGTTAAATGTTTAATTCAGTTAATTAGTAATGTGTTTGTCTGGAGCTGATTAGATATGCAATGTAATCATGTAATCAATGTAATCTATAAAAATTACATGTAATCATGTAATCAATAAAAAAGTAACTGTAGTCTGATTACGAGTATTTTAAAGTGTCATATAATCTAATTACAAGTACGTAATTTTTGGAAATTGATTACGTAATTCCAGATTATCCAGATCCAGATTTCTTTTTCAAACATGCTGTTCTTTTGAACTTTATATCATTAAAGAATCCTGAAAAATGCATCACAGTTCCTACAAAAATACTAAGCAGCACAACCGTTTTTAACTGTGAAAATAATAAGAAATGTTTCTTGAGCAGCAAATCAGCATATTAGAATGATTTCTGAAGGATCATGTGACACTGAAGACTGGAGTAATGGCTACTGAAAATTCAGCTCTGCCATCACAGGAATAAATTGTATTTTAAAATATTATTTATGTTATTTTAATTTATAATATTATTTCACACTAGTGGTTTTACTGGATTTTTGATCATTCAAGTGTTTTTGCTATGAATGGTAGGAGAGAGACAGGTCTGGAACTGTCTACAAGTGACGTGTTTAATGTGGGTTTTTTAAGCAGTGGGGTTACCCGAGCCTGCTTGAATGTGTTAGGGAAAATGCCGGTGTGTAGAGATGTGTTGATAATGTGTGTAAGTGCTGGTAAAGGTGTAGGAGCGATGGCTTGTAGAAGGTGTGAGGGGATGGGGTCTAGAGGGCAGGTGGTGGGATGACTGGAGAGGAGAAGTTTGGATACTTCTGTCTCAGTAAGGGGAGAGAATGAAGAGAGGAGGTGTGTGGCTGTGTATGTGGTTGGTCTGAGTTTCTGTGTGTGTGGAGCTGAGAACTGACTGCTGATGGTAGATGTTTTGTCAGTGAAAAAATTAGCAAAATTATCAGCGGTTAGGGAGGAGGTGGGTGGTGGTGGAGGAGGACAGAGAAGAGAGTTTAATGTTTTGAAAAGTGTGCGTGTGTTTGAAGCACTGTTGATTTTGTTGTGGAAATATGAAGATTTAGCAGCATTAATTTCAGCAGAAAAGGATGAGAGCAGAGACTGATACCTACCTAGGTCAGATTGGTCTTTTGATTTGTGCCATTTCCTCTCTGCAGCCCTGAGTTTGGTCCGGTGTTCACGAAGAACATCGGATAACCAGGGTTTAGCAGGAGTAGCACGTGCAGGCCTGGATGACAGAGGACGGATACTATCTAGAGATGAAGTTAAGGTGGAACATAAAGTGTCTGTTGCTGTATTCACATCCAGAGATGAGAATTGTGTGGGTGAGGGAAGGGAGGATGATACAGCACAGGAAAGATGAGAAGAAGAAAGAGAGCGCAGGTTTCGTCTGAAGGTAACTGGTAGAGGGGTTGGTGGTGAACAAATGGGGAGTTGTAGATAAAAAGTAATGAAGAAATGATCAGAAATGTCGGTGATGCAGTTGCGTGTGTAAATGAGGTCAAGTTGGTTGCCAGATTTGTGGGTACTTGTGGTGATGAGCCGATTGAGATCAAATGAGGCTAGAAGAAAGAAGAAGTCTGAAGCATAAGGCTTCTCTAGATGAATGTTGAAATCGCCAAAAACAACAAGTGGGCTGCCATCCTCTGGGAATGAGGACAGCAGCATGTCCAGTTCCTCTACAAAGGTACCCAGTTGGCCTGGGGGGCGATAAATTATTACTAAATGAATTTTGACAGGAATTGAGATTGTAATAGCATGAAACTCAAATGAATTGTTGTTGCATATTCATGATTCCCTCGGCTTGGTGCCACCACCTTGTTTCTCCATGGGTATGGTGTTCTTTTGCTGATGTTCATTGTTATTTTTGTGCCAAAAATACCTTTTACAATTTTGGCCAAAAAGTTCAATCTTGGTCTCATCAGACCATAACACATTTTTCCACATGGTTTTGGGAGACTGAGTATATAATTTTGCAAAATATAGCTATAAATATTTATAATATTTAATATATATATATATATATATATATATATAATTTTTTTTTTTGTTTGTTTGTTTTTTTAGTCAAAATAGGCTTGCGTTTTGCCAACCTGCCCCATAGCCCAGAGAGATGGAGAATATGGGAGATAGTTGTCACATGTAGGAGGCAACCAGTACTTGCCCGAAAGAGCTGCAACTCTTTTAATATGTTGCTGTAGGTTTCTTAACAGCCTCCCTGACCAGTTTTCTCTTTGTCTTCTAATAATGTCACTGTTGTGCCATACTTGATCCATTTGTTGATGACCGTCTTTGCTGTGATTCCATGGTATATCTAATGCCTTGGAAAAAATTTTTGCAGCCCTCACCTGAGCAATACCTTTCAACAATGAGATGACACTGATGCTTCATGAGCTCTTCGTGCCCCATGACTCTTTTAGCAGCACGCAACCAAGAAGAATCAGAAAAATCTTACAAGAACAGCGGAGATTTATTTTAAGTCACTTCAGGTGAAAACAGTTATGTACTATTTCACATGAGCACGGTTAGTTAATTCTGAACACAGCCAATTACGAAAGGATGTGCACACTTACACAGTTTGGTTATTTTTATCTTTTTTCCTCTGAATTGTGTCACTTTGGTTTTCAGTGGCACTACATAGTTTATAATTTTTACATTAAGGATGCAAAAGTCCTGATATGATTTATCATAGTTTAATTTTTTACATCACAAAAACCAGCTGTTTTAACAGCTTCCAGAAATACTTGATTCTTTTGGGTCAATCAATTGTCAAATATTTCTGAATAATGACAAACCTAACTTAACTACAATACTGTGGTCATGTGTTGTCTTTCCACAGTCTGTAGAAGTAACTAATCTCAGACTCAAATACAGTTACCCCATCACCCCTTTGTATTTTTGTCTTTGTTCCCCACAGGTAGCAGAAGTCTTCTAGGTTGTGGGCATGTTTTGACCCCTGTCGAAGCCTTTCGCGTCAAAAGCAACGCAGCCCTGCGATTCAACAAAGCACACGCTCAGCTACATGGCCGTGCACAACAGGTCTTTGGCAGTTTGAAAAGCCGTTTCCAGTGCCTCCGTGACATCGGCCCCATTCAGTCACCTGAGTTGGTGGCATGCACCATCAAAGCCTGCTGTGTCCTGCACAACATCTGCAAGAAGTTCTCTGTGCCGTTACCCTTGGATTTTAGCACAGAACCGCTCCATCCACCATCAGAGGTGGTGAACATCCTGGCAGAGCAGCCATTTGACTACATGGAAGACACTAAAGAGGAGATGATAGAAATGTTTTTTAATATTGCAGAAGATGGAAACGAATGAGTTGTGACCGGATGTGTGAAAGAACAGTTATGATAGCAAGAAGCCAGAAACCCTTAGTTTAAACCATGTACTGAATTCTATGAATGAAGTGAACACAGACAAATGCATGCTGTAATGCTAGTAGATTCTTCATATACATAAGCTTTATTAAGTTAATCAATAATTGACAAGTTAATGCAAATACACTAATATTTGTTAACAAGTGATATGAATAAAATCAAAATGTTTGTTTATGGAAGGCCATAAACCAAGCTGGCATAATAATACAAGTCTGTTACAAAAAAAAATATATATATATATATATATTGCAGTGGTACCATAATTCAGTGATGTTATCTGTAATACCATGGTTCTTTGACATAGAGCATGATACTGAATGATTACCATATTTATGTATACCAAAAAAAGTGTCATGGAATTGCCATGATCATGTCCAAAAAAATAATTGTAGTACCATTTCCAAAGAAAGATGTTAATACCTGGTAATTTATAATTTGTGAGGTAATTACTTATATCTGGAATCATATCACATTGTGCCTGGTTAGGGCACGTTTACACGACACCACTTTAAACAAAAAAAAAAAAAAGGAAAACTTTTTATGCGTTTGGCCGTTCATTTGCATGACAATACGTTTTGGGGACCTGAAAAATGTGTTTCAAAGTGCAAGTTTTTGAAAACGATACCATTATAGTTTCTGCGTAAACAATAGAAATGCGAACTTGTGAAAACGGTGACATCATGCGCATGTGTATTATGTGTTCATTCTGTAGGTGCGTAGTGTTTGTTTACAAAGTGACATCGCCAACTACTGGCCTGGCATGCAAAATAAAGCGTTTTTAATCGTTTCTGCAGATCTGTGTAAACAGGGATCATTTTGACAATGCAGTCTTCTGTACGCAAAACTTTTCAAAACCGCAAAGGAAAAACTTTTCCGTTTTTAGTATATCGTTGTCGTGTAAACGTACCCTTAGTCCATGACTTTTGCTTTGAGCGTATTTATGAGTATAGTATTCTTAATTAGGACAGCTGTGTATTTGTACAATATTAACAGCAGATTAATTTAAATGTTACAAATTAAGTGCTTAAATTTCAGTTCTCACTAAAGTGACTTGCAGTGCAAAAAAAAATCACATTACTGGCAAACACCAAAACTGGTAACTCTCATGATTTACCAAAGCACAACATGTTCCCAGACAAACATCCTTTGGTGGTTCCGGAACAATGTTCCCATCACACAATCAGCCCAACTCATCAAACAACTCCATCGCTCTAAACTTTCATGGGCAAAATACAGTCTTTTCAATACGTGATCTGAAATTTTCTGTACACATTTTGCAGTGGGTTCAAGTTGGTCACATGAATTTGCAACATTAATTAACATACATTTTATGCCTGATTTGAAAGTGACTTAAATTTGAGTGAAATAGTGGCTGACCGCTCCTTAACCCTAAAATCTGACTGATTGATTGATTGTTTGTTTGTTTGTTTGTTTTTTGTTTGTTTTTTTCTTCTTTCTTTGGAATACAAATGTATTAAGATTTTGAAGAATGAAGAATCTTTTTCTGATTCTTTCCTTTATTTCACATACAGATTTGAAATTATTTAAATCAGGGGTGCCCAATTTTGTTCCTGGAGATCTACCTTCCTGCAAAGTTCAGCTCCAAGATTTTAAAGATTAAACATTTAGCAGAAGTTTGTTACTTTCGGTTTCCAGTGAAGGATCCAGTGCATTGTAGGCAGTGGCTAAAGACTGCAAAGAATCATAAATTTGGAGAGAATGCCGTAACGGAAAATCTGAAAAACCTCTTTGTTTGTAGTTAACATTTCAAATCTCATACTTAGAGTAGGTACTTATTTTGAATATGTAATTGGCCCTTTGCCGAGAGTTTGATTGACAAGTGATCTAACCAATCATAAAGCCGAATCCGCCATTTTGTCCGACAAAGCAGTCAGGAGTTAGAAGATTAACCTCGGTGGACTTGAACTTGAAAAATGGTGTGTATTTACGTCTTTCTGCGTTTGAAACAACATTTCCTTCTCATGTTCATTCATGTTTATTTGATGCTATAAATTAACTAGTAGGAAGAGATGATTGGTTCACGAGCCGCTTGAGCTGAGGCGGTACAGCAGTCTGTCACGACACAGTAACTAAGGGGGACGGGTCTTTGCAAAGGGTCAGTAACTTCACAACCACTAAAAAAGTATGTTCTATATAGTATAAATGTGTGTAGTTCATCTGGATACTTTTTGTCTACTATTTTATGAGTACTGTGAATTTGGACATAGTTATGACATTTTGTCATATACTGTTTATCGCCTACTATATAGCAGGGAAGTGTGTGATTTTGGATGTAGCCATAATCTTCAAGACTGCTTGATAATTACTTGCAGGTGTTAGGGCTAGAAACAGGATTGGGCAACCCTGATGTAAATATATGACACATTTTTTTGTCTTTAGATGAACAAGGAATAGTTCAAGGAAAAAAGGAACAGGGAATAAAGCTTGTTAAGCAACAGACAGCTAAGAATACATGTCACTGGCATAATGGAAAAATATAGTGGAAAAATACTTTAATTGTTGGTCATGGTTTTTAGCATTCATCTAAAAACAAATACAATTAAACTGATATAGTCAGTTAAATGAAATAGACTCCCTTGTATATCAATTTTAGAATAGCAAATGTCTATTTTTTTAAAAGTAATGTGCAAAACAAAAAACAAAGCACTAAGTACAGCTGAAGCAAAAATTTAACATAAAAAACAAGGCTATATACACAGGTATTTAGATGAATAAAGACTGGCAGTTAAGTTTAAATGGTAAACTCTTAGGCCTGGTTTCACAAACAAAGCTTAGATTAAGCCAGGATTAGGACTTAGTTTATTTAGGATATATAAGTAGCTTTTATAAACGTGCCTTAGAGAAAAAAAAAAAAAAATTACTGGTGTGTATCTTGAGACAAAACAATGGCACTGACATATTTTAAAATATGCCTTCTCAGCCTTGTCTGTGAAACCAGGGGTTAGTGCTTTATAGCTTAAGCATAAAATACTAGTATTTTTCAGTCCTGTTAGCAGTGGAGTATTATTATTATTTTAAATAAATTAATTATAATAAATGTACATATGGTGTGAAATATTTCATTGAATGTTTTGAAAGTCATGCTGAAAATATACCACTGTGGCTTTCAAGATTGTGCTAACAAATTCCATGACTGTTTTTGATCTTACGTTGTTATTATAAGAACACTGTTTTGCTAACCATATGTGAATAATGTTACATTTTAAGATGTTCTTTTATTTTTGCTCATATTTTACTTCCGTTTTCATATTGTCTTAAAGCTATTGCATTGACATAGATCATGTCTGAGTTTTCATAGAGAGGCTCTGACTTAGCCACGACTTTGGGTTGCAGAGAATCCATGATGCACTGGTGCAGGAACACGTACTGAGACTGTAAGAGACAGAGAGGAGAAGCATAAGACACTTGAAGAGGGTTAAAGTTGTCTGCCATACAGGGATACACATCTATTAGTCTTAATTTCCAAGTGATAATATTATACCTTATACCAACGTTTTTTTTTTTGTTTTTTTATGTCCTTCAAACTCATAATTAAAAGAAGCATGCCTTGAGAACCCGGTTAAAGCAACTGCTGCTACACTTGTAGAATAAATATTAACTATATTATTGCATTTTGCTATAAATTCTAGGAGCTGCTGTCAAGTCGGAAAACTTAAAGGAGTACTTCACCGCTGGCAAACTGGGCTTTCAATAAAACTTGTCTGCATATGCAGTAGAAAGGAAGGTTTTTTGTTTGTTTGTTTTTGTTTTTTTGGGAAATCGGTGCTACCTGACTAGAAAAAAAAAATACACTTACCAGAGTCAAAACCACCTTGCTTTAGTAGGACATACTTCTTTGCAAACTTTTAGTCATAATAGTTATGATTTGTATTGTTCCTGGGTGCAAGAAAATCTGAAAAACCTGTGTTTGTATTTAACATTTCAAATTTGATGACCATGAACACAACACAGTTTTATGCTAAACATTAGGGATGCACAGATACCATTTTTTAAGGACCGAGTATGAGTACCGATACTTTTTCTAGTACTCAACGATACCGATGCCTGTACATTTATTAATTTCTCTCTCTCTCTCTTTATGTTGCAGTTTTCCAAGCACAACACAGTGAGACTAATGAATGTAGGACAACTTCTTTATTATTACTCTAATGAAAAAAGTTATAATTTTTATGTACTTGTCACAAACTTAAAGAACAAAAATTTCACAGTGTTCAATAACCTTCAAAGGGCATAATTACCAATATATATAACTGTTGTTATATAAATTAAATAAACTTGTTTTTCAGATACAGTAGGTTTATTTACCATGTATACATTTATTTAACATCTTTTGTTGTTTTATTAACATTAATGACAAATATAGGCTACGGTCCCTTTAAGACTAAATCCATGGATACTGACACATATCCTGTTTTCACCCAAATGTTTACCTCGACTTAAGCCATAACCCACTGTATTTACGTGAGCTACTCCACACGATGGACATTTTGACAACTATGTATGCATTTGACCATTCAGCGCGAGGAGAACTGATCGCGCGCAAGAAAGAGAGAGAGCGCGTGCGAGAGAGAGTGCTTCTGGTCTGTGTCATTCAGCGCAATTTCGCCTATCCCGCGATATATATATGTGATTAAAAGCATGCAGTTTGCAATGTGTGGGTTGTCATCATTAATTTTGAATTATTTCCACACATCTGAGGCTGACATTGTTTCTGCTGCAGCCATCGGTATCTTTGTGCACAGAATATTCTGTCAGTTTCGTCACGTGAGGTATCGGTCTTTGGTATCGGGGGTATTTTTACGAGTACGAGTACAAGTACACGAGCTTGGTATCGGTGCATCCCTACTAAACATTATGTACAGGTAAGAAAGCTGTTACCATAGTGTTCCATTTTGCTGTTTAAAGAGAAGACATAGTACGATACAATTTTCAGTGATAAACTTACCCTTACAACAACTGTTCTGTTAGTAAACCTCTATGAATCTGATTGTCCGTGGGCAAAAATGTGGAAGTTTGCTTTGTGTGCTGGAAGTGGACTTTTACTGATGAATAAATGTGCATTTCTCGGTCCACGTAACATGGTGAATGAGTAAACATTGTTCATTTGCATATACTACTGACATTGTAACCATACAAAACGAGTTGCTAATCGGCAAAGTTGCACTTTAATTGTAGGGTTTTACCTGAATTGCCTGTCTTTAACCTATTTGTTTCTGTATTTTTCATATAGTTATATTTGTTTTATTGCTATTTAAAGGGGTCATAAATTGAGAAATCAACTTTTCTTTGAGCTTTTGATATATAAGAGGTCATCGTATTATAAGAATATCCTGTAAGTTTCAGAACTGAAAACTTCCTTGTTAGTCCAATAAAAAGCTTTTATTGACACCAGACCCAGCGAACGACTCGTCCCAGAATGTGCCTATCTATGACCTATAGGTGAAACACCGCCTCCGCAGAAGAAATCAACACCTACTTTATCATTGCAACATTAGCCCCACCCACTGGCAGGTTGGTGAGATAAAGAGGAGAGAAGAGTGATACAGGACTAAAAATAATATTACCTTTCAAAGGATCCTAATACTAGGAATATGGTTATTTATTTTCAACGTGTATGTCTTATTTATTTGTATTCGGTACATTTCACTATGGATTCTTTGGTAAATTAATCTCATTTTGGTGCAGGCTTTGCAGACAGAATTTTATATGGACTCGACAGAAATGCAACAACATGTAAGTAACTGTAAATTTTAATGCCTGATCTGATATGTAATGATTCATGTACAGTCAGATGTTCTTTGTCTATGTGTCAGTAAATCAAACCAGTGACTAAATAGTCAACTTCACATTGTTTTTCTTAGTAGGATGAAAATAATCACTGCTAAAAAGGTCACTGCTTTCATACACTCAACAACATGTCTGTGATCGGCTACAATGTTCATCACTGCAACCTTTCATGCCACGATCATGATGCCATAGATCTAAATGTAATGCTATAATAAACACTTTTCACAATTAGTTAACCTCGAGAGCTGTATTTAAAAAAAAAAAAAAAAAAATGTGCTAAAAGTTTTCTAGAGAGTAATACTTAGCTATTTCATATGCAAAGATGTTAGCCAATCACAGCAGTGGGCGTTTACACTGAAATCTCACAGCAGACACGCCCCTTAAAACAGAGCGTTCATATAAGAGGGCTAAAATCAGAGTAGGAAAAAAGGCCTTTTATTTCTAAATTGACAATTTTTGTTGTAAAAAGTATACTAACATTATAAGTGCACCCCAGAAAACATTATAAAACAATAAAACAATGCAGTTGATGACCCCTTTAAAGTGTTTTCATTTCATGTTGCTTAGTTTTTGTAAATTGTTATACAGCAGATGAACTTATTGGCAAAGGCCACTTTTGATAAACTTATATGATTTCCCAAAACACACTAAATATTAGTACACTGACATTTTTAAAGTTCAAATAGCTAGTTAAGTAGTTTAAATGATTGTAGCATTATTTCATGATATATTCAGTTAAAAATATACAATAATCAAAATAAGATTTTTTTTTTTTTTTTTAAGGTAAAATTCTGGTGACCACAGCTGCCATTTTTGACAATTGTTTTTCAGACTATAAATTGCTTTGATTTTTTTTTTTTTAAGTTTTGTTTTTATAGGTGTTTAAATCATCTAGGAAAATGTAAGCCATAATGGAAATATATTCAACATTATCATAACAATCACCATAATAATAATAACACCCAGACCCAATTATATGCCAGATTGCCAATAAACCCCTCCTACTGCAAGAAATGATACCATCATGGACTAAAACAGCATTACCTCAGTTTGCACCATAAGTGGCCGGCAGAATCTCATTTGCTGGACAAACCCTGCAATGCCCACTGCCTTTTCTCTGTCCAGCTGCTGCAGCAGAACGTCCAGTGCGATCAGTGTACCTGTCCGGCCCACTCCAGCACTAGAGTATGGAGAGGATGACGATGAGGATTAACATATGCTTTAATCAAGTGCTTTGTTTGATAATGCTCAGCTATCTGAATCAGTGTGACTCATTATTGGTGTCAAGTTAATGTTTGAGTTGGGTGTGTAGTCTTCACCTGCAGTGTACGACTGTTGGCCCTGCAGAGAAGGAACTCTCTATGTGCTGACGGACGATTCCTCTGAATTGGATTAGCTCCTCTGTGCCAGAGGGAACACCATGATCCGGCCACGCTGTGAAGTGGAAGTGCTTGACTGTTCGTGTCTCACAGGTGCTTTTCTATTATGTACAAAAATAGACAGAAATAGATTGTCTTAAGGTTACCTGACCATCAACATCTTTGTTGATCCTGGAACAACATTCCAATCAACCAACCAGATTTGAGGGACAAGTCTACAGTTTATGCCAAGTTTAGGGTTACAACCAGGGTTAGGTGCTTCTACATCAGTCTTATTCACCTCTCATTTCCCTCTGATTTTAGGTATAAGTTATGAGTAGGGTTAGGTTTAGGGGTAGGGATTAGGTTAGGACAAAAATTTTGAACTAGAATGTTGTCCTAGGATCAACAAAGTATGTTGATCCAGGAACATGTCTTACTTGGCAAAATTACAGTATCATTTTCATTTAATATCATTTAAAAACATATTCTAACCTTTGGAACTTAAAACTTCCTCACACATCACCATTTTAAAATAAGCTGCAAGAGCGTGTGAAACCTTGACAAGTTTGTGAAATTGCATACATCCACATTTACACATCAATAATGCCTGTTTGGTGAACAGAAACTGTCCTTCCCAGTCACACTAAGTAATAATGAGAAAGTAAGAATACATACTATTATTATTCCTAAACACCAGGTGAACTAAAAATAAGAGTAAAATGTGGTAAAGTCTGTTGAAGCTTGTGCTATTTCTGAATGTGTGCAGCACCTATTGCTCTGCAGATCCTCTGAAGGCTCCCAAAGAACTAGCACCTTATGAGCATTTTATTTTTAATAAGATACCTTAACATACTGTACCAGTTTTAGCAGCACAGTTTAGCACGGACTGTATTAGCTAAAATCTGTCACAATGTAATAATGACAATGAGAACAGTGTTGGGGTAACGCATTACAAGTAATGTGAGTTATGTAATCAGATTACTTTTTTAAAGTAACTAGTAAAGTAACACATTACTTTTAAATTTATAACAAGATATTTTTGTTAAAAATCCATTTGTCCTTCCTATGAGAAATATTGCAAGTGCTTGGAGTATGTCATAAATAGAACGAGGCATGAACGAGGGATGTAATTGCGTCGTGCCACATCCAGTGTAGACAACATCACTGACTATAATGAGTTATTTTGTCGCATCGCATTACGCCGCTCGCCTCCCGTGTAGACACGGTGTAATGTAACGTAACATAAAAAGTAACTAACACAAGCAGTTACCTTTTTTAGGGAGTAATACAATACTGTAATGCATTACTTTTAAAAGTAACTTTCCCCACTGGTAAAGAATGGGGTTAATTAAAAACGATCTGATTGTTAAGTCCGACATCACACATCACCGTTTCTGGGTCCAAATGCTCTATCGGATCCCAAAAGCAAACAAGCAGTGCTAATATACACTTACAGTGTATACTTGAACACTGTGTATACTATTCACCCAACAGCAAACCTGCAGCTGCTTATTTTACATGTGTTTCTAAAAAGCATGGGGAAAAAAGTGGCCAGGGTCAGAGAGAATTTGGATCTAAAAATGCTACAAAAAATAAATTACAAATGTTTTTGGCCCTCCAGAAAACACTAATAATTATAATCATTGCAGAAAATGTCTACTTTCAGCAGTCTGGTGTGTTGCACTGTTTAACTTTATTGTCACAAAAAAGAGGGAAAGAAATAGCTCACATTTTTGACATTAAATTCTCGCAAAGTCCAACATGGAGCTTTATTCTCTGATTTCATTGTCACAACCAAGTTTCCATAGAGACACGGCAAGTAGTCCAGTGGCCAGTACTGCTCACACTTGATCTGGAGGAGTTCAATAAGAAAAGTTAAATCAGAGTTAAAAAATAAATAATAATAATAATAACTGCACTAGGTACAGATGGCAAATCTGCTGTAGTGTTAAAAATATTATTATAGAAAGAACCACTCTGTGTAAAACACTGTATTATTACACAAAATTGGATTAAAAATGATAAACAAACATGGCAAATTAACATAATGCAACAAGAATGTAGCATAATACTGTTCACTACATGATGTAGTTTCATAAACTGTTTAAAAAAATAGAAATCAGTGAATGCTGTATACTTCAGTGAGCAGTATTCTGAACATTGCCTTACCCTTCCACTTTCAGTGCAGTTGGTTACCATAACAATGGCCTGTGACTTTTTCTCCCAGACCATTCTCCAGAAGTCATTGACAGTGGATGGCAGTGGACCTTGAGCAGCGATGTACTGTTTGCTTGCATTGTCGTATCCCTGATATGCACATAAACATCATAAACAAACATCAATCCACCAGGCGCATTTTACAGCTGATGTTAACTAGTATATATTGTACAACTTACAGGCATGTAGTTAGCATTGATATAATCAGAATCGTCCTCATCATTTACAGTGAGCTGGACTCTAGAGGAGTCATCTAAAGAGAGAGAGAAGGATAAAATGACTTTTTCCAAGATGGGAAAACTATGTGGTAATATTGTGTGTGTGTCTGTGTGTGTGTGTGTGTGTGTGTGTGTGTGTGTGTGTGTGTGTGGACCTAATGCCCCCACAAAGATAGTAATACCAGTAATTTTTTACCTTAATTTTTTTTTTTTTTTTTGGTCCCATGAGGATAACATCTCATAAATCATATTAAATGATGTTCTTTTGTAAATATAAAAATGCAGAAATAGAATATACCATTTGTACAGTATAAAAATCATTATGTCTATGGAAAGTCCCCATAAAACGTGTGTGCTTCTTTATATGATCTATGAGGACACAAATTTGTATAATGTCATGGGTATTACACTGTTATTACAATGTAACCGTGGTTTATGAGGGCATTTCCTGATTCCTCGTAATTAAAAATATTAAACAATGTTTTATTAAAAATGCAGAAAGTTTTCTGTGATGGGTAGGATTAGTGTGGGGGAACAGACTATACAGTTTGTACAGTTTAAAAACCATTATGGCTATAGAATGTTCTCATAATGATTGGTAGGTGCACCAACGTGTGTGTGTGTGTGTGTGTGTGTGTGTGTGTGTGTGTGTGTGTGTGTGTGTGTGTGTGTGTGTGTGTGTGTGTGTGCGTGTGTAAAGACTCACAAGGTAAAACATTTGTAAATCGGTTTTTGTCCTTGTTTTTAGGCAGAAAAGCCGCAACAGTAGACTGTTCAATACCAACTGAACTCAAGTCCTGTTAAAAACACAATCAATAAACATTCAAAATTAACTTAATGATTCTGACATATAAGCATTGAGACGTTTTCAGTGTTTGAATACTTTGTTCAAACTAAGCAGAGATAAAAATGACAAAAAATTGAACTCTTACACTGTGTCTACACCGGATGCGACCGGTGCCGCGCCACGACAGCTAGAAGTTGTCTACACTGGACACGACAAAGCGACCATTGCAAATCCATTTGTCCTTCCTATGAGAAGTATCGCGAGTGCTTAGTATGTCATAAATAGAACGAGGCATCAGTTTACTGTCTGGGATTTGTTGTGTCGCACCACATCGCCGCTCGTATCCGATGTAGACACGTGATATATTTCATGTTTGCTCAACCCTACCTCATATTCCTGACTGAAACCTCTATTCTCATCACAACTCATGTTATGAAAATGTTCAGGAAATTTATCTGCAGGAATCAGTCTGGAAAACATTTCACAATTGTTTGCTGTTATGCTAAAATTACATCATATACAGTGGCCCCAAAAAGCATGTGGACACTTAAGGCACACTTAAAAAAAATTTGAATGAAATTGCATCAGATAATAAAATATTCAATACATACAGTTTTGGAGACCATTTACGTCCATTGTATTTAGAAAAAAAAATCTTAAAATATCTTCTTACTGTATATGTTCCACTATACAGGTTTAGAATAACATGAGGGTAAATGATGACAGAATAATGACAGAATTTACATTTTAGGGAAAACTATCGCTTTAAGTGTGATTTGAGTGTCTGAATGCTACTTCTTTATTTTCCAATATAATAGTGTCACACATACTTGTAGCTTTTATTAGTCACTTTTGACTCCACTAGTGGTTTGGGGCTTCTAAAGATGAGAAAAGACATTAGAGACACAACTAATACAGCTTCTGTTGCATTTTATTATAAAAGAAACCCATAATCCTAGATAAATAGATAAATAAAAATCATACGTATTATGCTTTGCAGAACCATAGCGAAGCCACCAATAGACTGCAGCACAAATAAGGATGACCAAAAGGAAAAACACAAGAACACCTGCTATAACGCCTGCAGAACAAAGAAAGAAACAAACACTGAGCATGTCAATACATTGGTCAGCTATGTGACAGCTTAATATCTCAAAGATTTAAAGGAATATTGCAGGTTAAATACAAGGTTAAGCTCTATGCAACTGAAGCCTGAGGGGGTTTAAAGGCAGAAAGTATGTATCTACTACAGTATATTAATATGGAGACCCATCATTGGAATGACCAAATGCAGAGGGCCAAGGAACAATTTCCTTTTGTCATACAATTTATTTGTCATACTGTCAACTCTTGCAGGAACCTTTGATCTTGCTTCTAACCCAAATATAACTTTGTGAGGCGGTTTGACTCATGGTTATGGAAGCCCATTTCCACCAAAAGAAGAAAAAATCATGCTCTGGTAAATTATGATAAAAAAAAAAAAGTCAAAATTATGATGTAAAAAGTCAAAATTATGACATACAATGTCAAAATTATGACGTAAAAACTTGACATTATAGGTGCACTATGTAGTTTTTCCATCCGCTAGGGGGCGCCTATTCAAAGCAAAGGCATAGCTTGATGACCCCTAGTTTGAGCGCGGACGATGGATGCAGTTGTCAGACTATAAAATGAAATAAGGAAAGCCCAGGAAAATAAAGAGGCAGCAATTGCAGTGTTTTTGGATATAGAAAAAGCTTACAATATGATGTGGAAGGAAGGAGTACTAATTAAGTTACACAAGTTGGGGATTGGAGGGAGAGTTTCTGGGGGTGCTTTTTGATTCCCGTTTAACATGGGCAGATCATATTAGAAGAATAGTGGAAAAAAGTAATAAATGTAATAAGATGCTTGACTGGTAGAGAATGGGGGGCAAGTTGCCAAGCATTGAAAAAGAATTTATATGGCCCTGATAAGAGCTACGATGGACTATGGCAGTATAGTGTATACTTCAGCAGCTATAGATCCCATTTAAAACAACTGGATGTGATTCAGGCTCAGGGTGTGTAGTGGAGCTTTTAAGACATCGCCTGTCTCAGCTATTCAGGTAGAGGTAGGAGAAATGCCACTGGAAATAAGAAAGAGGCATAATAGAAAATTACTGGGTTAATTTGCAGGGGCACAATGACTTGCACCCCACAAAAGAAGTGCTGAAGGAATGCTGGAGGAAAGAGAGAAGTAAAAAGGACAACTTTGGACATATAGGGCTAAGTTAAATATAATAAAACAACAAAAGAGCTTGGGGTATTTGAAATGAAAATTAGTTCTTCAATAGTACATTCAGTCATAGCTCCATGGAAGATATGTCCGGAGGTAGATTGGGATCTATTAGAGATTAAAAGGAAAGAAGAAAGTGCTGATTTGGTTGGGGTGTTTTAATGATTATATTACAGAAGTATATAAAAACTATACTCAAATCTATACAGATGGTACTAGCAAGAGGAATTGAAATCAATAGAAGACCATCTAATAATTTAGCAGTATATACAGTGGAGATGGTTGCAATTTTAGTTGCATTACGTTGGGTGGAAAAAGCAAAAATAGACAAAATCGTAATATGCACAGACTCAGCTTCAGTTCTAGTTAGTTTAATATCTTTCCATTCAAAAAGTCGACAGGATATACTATATGAAATTCTCTACTCAGTTACAAGAATAACATACCAGGGAGGACTAGTTAAATTTTTATGGGTCCCAGCGCACATAGGAATGAAGGGGGATGAAAAAGCGGACAAGGTTGCAAAGAAGGCATTAAAGAAGGAAAATGTAGAAATGCAAATAAGAATCAGTATAATCAGTACATAATCTGGGAAAAATTAACCAAAAGTGGCAAGAAATGTGGGATAGTGAGGGGAAAGGGAGACATCTATACCATATCCAAAGGAGTATTAAAGTAAATAAGGTAGGAAGTGGAGACAGGAAAGAGGAAATTGTACTAATAAGATTAAGGCTGGGACATTGTGCTCTAAATAAAACATTAAAAATGGTAGGGAAACATCAGACGGGTTTGTGTGAGGAGTGTCAGGAAGAGGAATCGGTGGAGCATGTAATTCTACATTGTAGGAAATATCACAGGGAGAGGGTCATAATGGATAATATACTGAAGGAATTAGAAGTGCAGAATCTCACTTTAAAAACAATACTAAGTATGAGTGATAGAGCACAGGTGAGAGAGTTGTTAGGTTTTTTCTGAGTCTCGGCCTGCAAAGCTGCGACACTAACAGATACATACAACCGTTCTGAGTCTGTCCTGTAAGGAGATAGACATTAACAGATACATTCTTGTTCAGAGTCTCTAGCCTGTAAAGGAGAGACAAACAGATATACCAAGTTCTGAGTCTGTCCTGTAACGGGAGAGGCACTAACAGACTGTTCTGGGTCTCCGGTTCATCCAGTGAGACACTAACAGATACATTTGCCGTTCTGTCTCCCATCGGGTGAGACATAACAGATATGCTGTTCTGAGTCTGTGCTGTAATGGAAGAGACACTAACAGATACAACGCCATTCTGAGCCTCTGGTTCGTCCAGAGAGACAACAACAGGTCCCATGATCTGAGTCTACACTTGTGAGGTAGCAACAGAGTAAAGAGACATTAACAAACACTACATTCAGAGTTTTCATCCAGCGGGACAGTAACAACTCCAGAGAGACAAAAGCAGATTGACCAAGTTCTGAGTGACTGGCCCAGAGAGGCAGAAGACACACAGAGACATTTGCAACTAGGTTAAGCTCACTTCAAGGTTCCTTCATCTGCATGTTCCAGATTGTTAAGGACCTTCTGCACCTACGTCAGGGCTTCATCTGCATGTTCCAGATTTTAGGACCCTTTGGTCCTCCAGGAGATCAGCATCCCACAGAGCTTCGTGTTGAAGGCTGTTGAAACAGATTCCAGCTCCTCTCCCCACTGCATTGTCACCCAGAACAACCAGTGGAAAACGTCACCGTCATCGGACTCAACCACATGGAACGTAAATATCACTTAACCAAACCTCTTTCCAGAGACCTTGGCATTGTTGTATATAATCAGTATATGGTTTTCTAATTTACATTTGAGGTAATATAACTGATGCTAGTTAATAACAAATAATCTTTCGTTAATTTGTTTGATGCATAAAAAGTTTCTTCACTTTATTATTTTAAGAGAAACAACAGTTTATCTTTCCATAAGATCATGTAACTCTCCCATAGCCAATTAATTTTATTACACTTATGTCTTCCTTGTGCTGATAATACAGAAGAGGCTCTACAAGTTAGGAATCTCACCAATCTTTCAGATAAATCAGCTGACCAACTCCCTCCACGTTGGTGTTCTCATACTCATACTGCCAAAGTAAAAGACCTGAACTGGTGCCCTGAACTAGGAGAAGGGGGAAGTGGTCATCTGATGTAGTCATAACCACACCTTAAGAGACGTGTGATCCAAAAATCACAACGTACCAATTTACTTTAATGTCTTTGAATGGGCGGAAGTAAAAAAACTACAATTATGACTTTAGAACATGATTTTTTTTTTTTTTTTTTTTTTCTTATGTGGTGGAAATGGGCTTTCATACATGGTAGCTTATCATAAGGCTGAATGCATTTTATTGAGTCACTGTTAAATATTGTATCAAGGAGACTATAGATGGCTGATTATAGGCCTATGATATAAAACAATATAAACAATAAGGAAAAGAATGACTTATAATCTGTCCACATGTGCAAACTTATCTCCTCAATGACATCCCCTTTGAAGGATAAAGAACCTAGAACCTAGAGAAAGACCTCTACTGATTTATATACCATCATAAAGACTTTATGGTCAAGTTCAGTCAGAAGAGAGATAAAACAGCATCTTTCTCCATTTTATATAAATATACTGCCAGTTTAAAGTCTTCTACAGCAAATGTCAAGAAGTGGTTTGACTTCTTGGTCTCATGAACTACTATAATATTTATTAATTTTGGTTAATGTTAATATTAGGCTATTCCTCTTTTAGTTTGGCTGATTCTGAGATAAACCTGCTCATCTGATCCCAATGCTGCTGATATCCACATATCATTAGATTGTTGAGAACTCACATAATTAAAGTTTATTTTCTTGATGCATTAATTTGTGTTAACAAATTGAAATGAGCACCTTTAAAGGAATAGTTCACTTGAAAATTGAAATGAATGTTCCAAACACATAATTTTCATCTGTGGAACACATAAGGTTAATTATTAAATCTCCTGGCCACATTTCTATAAAAAAGAAAGTAAATGAAGACTGTAACATCACAAATGGTCCATATTACTTGCTATATTGACCAAACAACGTGCTATATTTTAAGTTGGTAACAGGTATTAGGTATCTTTAACTATGTACTTGCATAAAAAAAAAAAAAGTACAATGTACTTATTGTGTTCATATTGAATTACAAAAGACTTTTGCTGCCGGGATACAGGTAAGGATAGGATAGGTTTGGTTATATGGGTAGGTTTAAGGGTGGGTTAACGTGTAAGCGAAGGCAACAGTTTAATTATAGAAGGAATTACAGAAATTAATTCTAGCTGTAATTACATGCAGATATATTTTTTGGTAACACTTTATTTTACAGTGTCATTGTTACATATGTTACATGTAGTTACTATAGTAATAACTATAAATTATGCATAATTACATGCAACTAACCCTAAACCAAACCAAACCCTAATCCTAACCCTATAGTAAGTACATGTAGTTACTTAATATTACTCAGTACTTAAATGTATAATTACAGTGTAACAAAGACACCTTAAAATAAAGTGTAACCTATTTAAAAAAACAAAAAAAAAACATAGGTACAGTATAAAAACATGTATATATACAATAAATTCATTGTATCAAATGATTAATTTAAATGTTAGTACATAGTAGTTAAAGACACCTAATATAAAGTGGGACTCCAAGTCTTCTAAAGTCACATGATAGCAATTGTGTGAAGTCGTTATTCAGTAAAAATTCTCCTTGCCATGTCCATGAAAGAGTCAAAATGATTTCATACGGGACTGGAACATGAGGGTGAGTAATAATGACAGAACTTTCATTTTTGGATGAACTATTCCTTTAAGTTGTATTTAACCTGTAATATGTCTGAAGATTTAAGACTATCTTATATTAAACATATTTGACCTTAATTTACCTGTTGGATCGGTTTGACAGTTTAATGATTCCGTTTTACTCTTCTTGGCTCCAGAGATTGATGTCGCTGTCACTTTGTACCACTGGGCAACTTGCAGGCCTGTTACCTCCTGTCTCGGTGGTTCGTTTGAACTACGGTTGAAACTTTTACTACCAATGTCCACCTGCACCACATCCACAACTCCATATGGATGATCCCAAATTACAGCCAGACCATATCCTCCAGAAAAATATTTACAGTGAAGATCAGGCACACTATTTGGATCTAGTTTGAAAGAGAAACAGAAGGATAGTAAAACAAAGAAATTATAATGAATATCAGCCATTCAGCAGCACAGTTCAAAACAGAGCATGTTAACTCACATAACGTCAGGATATGTGAGCACTGTGGGAGTGTCTCTGAGTCCAACTTATACAACAGTGAAACATTGTAGATTGCTCCAGGATAAAGCTCTTGCAGATTCACCCTGTTGTCCTCTACACGGTCTATTATACTAAAGCCAGTGCTGTTTTCAGCTTTTACTTGTGTGCTACCATACACTGGAGCTTCTATCGAAGAGTTGGTGACTGTCCAGTTAAAGGACTCACAGTTAATGGCTGCAGAAACAAAAGAACATATGAATGCTAACTTCAAACTCAGTTAGATTCTTAATCTTAGGGTCTTAAATGGATTTGTAAAAATTCAGTTGGATTTGCACAAAAATGCACTTAACAATGATCAATACATATATCATTCTTTATTAATGTTAGTCAAAAAAAAAAAAAAAAAACTGTTCATTGCTAGTTTTTGTTAGCTCAGGGCCATTAAATAATATTAACAGATATAACCTTTCATTTTAAAGGGTAAGTTCACCCAAAAAATTCTGTCATAATTTACTCACCCTCATGTTGAAATCTGAGTGATTTCTGTGCCTCCATTGACAACAAAGCAACTACCACTTTGACGTTTCAAAAAGAGTTCATAAAGAGATCTTAAAACTAATCCATATGAATTGAGCGGTTTAGTCCAAATATTCTGAAGAGACGCTTTATATGATGAAAAGATTTAATTTAGGCTCTTATTCACATATAAATGTTCATCAACTCACACATTAGTTGTGGTAAACAGAAGTTCAAGCCTGTTTGCTTGGCGTGCGAGAACCAATGAGGTTCATTCTTGTGTGTTATGCAGCATGTTTGAACTTCTGCAAGATGTTTGTTGTCGCTCATCAAGCAGGTTCAGTTGAGCTTGTTTATGTTCGCTGATCAATGTTTATATGTGAATAAAAGCCTAAAGTCAGTCTGTTCATCATATAAAGTTTCTCTTCAGAAAATTTGGATTAAACCGCTCAATTCATATGGATTAGTTTTATGATCTTTTTATTAACTTTTTGAAGCATCAAAGTGCTAGCTGCATAGCTCTCTATGGAGGGACAGAAAGCTCTCAGATTTCATCAAAAAGATCTTCATTTGTGTTCCGAAGATAACTGAAAGTCATACGGGTTTGGAATGACATGAAGGTGTGTAATTAATGACAGAATTTTTTTTTTTTTTTTTTGGTGAACTATACCTTTAATATTGTATTAGTGAAAGTTGAAATGAACAAAATAAGATTAATAAATGTTTTATTAAACCTTATTGTAAAGTGTTACCAAAGTATTACAGGTGCTGGTCATATAATTAGAATATCATCAAAAAGTTGATTTATTTCACTAATTCCATTCAAAAAGTGAAACTTGTATATTATATTCATTCATTACACACAGACTGATATATTTCAAATGTTTATTTCTTTTAATTTTGATGATTATAACTGACAACTAAGGAAAATCCCAAATTCAGTATCTCAGAAAATTAGAATATTGTGAAAAGGTTCAATATTGAAGACACCTGGTGCCACACTCTAATCAGCTAATTAACTCAAAACACCTGCAAAGGCCTTTAAATGGTCTCTCAGTCTAGTTCTGTAGGCTACACAATCATGGGGAAGACTGCTGACAGTTGTCCAAAAGACGCCCATTGACACCTTTCACAAAGAGGGCAAGACACAAAAGGTCATTGCAAAAGAGGCTGGCTGTTCACAGAGCTCTGTGTCCAAGCACATTAATAGAGAGGCGAAGGGAAGGAAAAGATGTGGTAGAAAAAAGTGTACAAGCAATAGGGATAACCGCACCCTGGAGAGAATTGTGAAACAAAACCCATTCAAAAATGTGAGGGAGATTCACAAAGAGTGGACTGCAGCTGGAGTCAGTGCTTCAAGAACCACTACGCACAGACGTATGCAAGACATGGGTTCGCATTCCTTGTGTCAAGCCACTCTTGAACAACAGACAGCGTCAGAAGCGTCTCGCCTGGGCTAAAGACAAAAAGGACTGGACTGCTGCTGAGTGGTCCAAAGTTATGTTCTCTGATGAAAGTAAATTTTGCATTTCCTTTGGAAATCAGGGTCCCAGAGTCTGGAGGAAGAGAGGAGGGGCACACAATCCACATTGCTTGAGGTCCAGTGTAAAGTTTCCACAGTCAGTGATGGTTTGGGGTGCCATGTCATCTACTGGTGTTGGTCCACTGTGTTTTCTGAGGTCCAAGGTCAACGCAGCCGTATACCAGGAAGTTTTAGAGCACTTCATGCTTCCTGCTGCTGTCCAACTTTATGGAGATGCAGATTTCATGTTCCAACAGGACTTGGCACCTGCACACAGTGCCAAAGCTACCAGTACCTGGTTTAAGGACCATGGTATCCCTGTTCTTAATTGGCCAGCAAACTCGCCTGACCTTAACCCCATAGAAAATCTGTGGGGTATTGTGAAGAGGAAGATGCGATATGCCAGACCCAACAATGCAGAAGAGCTGAAGGCCACTATCAGAGCAACCTGGGCTCTTATAACACCTGAGCAGTGCCACAGACTGATCGACTCCATGCCATGCCGCATTGCTGCAGTAATTCAGGCAAAAGGAGCCCCAACTAAGTATTGAGTGCTGTACATGTTCATACTTTTCAGTTGGCCAAGATTTCTAAAAATCCTTTCTTTGTATTGGTCTTAAGTAATATTCTAATTTTCTGAGATACTGAATTTGGGATTTTCCTTAGTTGTCAGTTATAATCATCAAAATTAAAAGAAATAAACATTTGAAATATATCAGTCTGTGTGTAATGAATGAATATAATATACCAGTTTCACTTTTTGAATGGAATTAGTGAAATAAATCAACTTTTTGATGATATTCTAATTATATGACCAGCACCTGTATATAAAGAGATCAAGCATTCAAATCACACAGGTCATTTCTTTACATGACTAGCAAGCTTCACTCAATTAGAGCTCATATACTTTTCAAATAAGTAGCTAAATCAAAGTAATTCTATCAAAACTTACTGGTGATGCTCTTGAAGCTGTGCCCATAATTTCGGACACCATTCACCACAGCGAAGAGAGTAAAATTGTATAAAGTCCCTGGTGTGAGCTCTGAGTAAATATGTGAAATCTCATCACCCATAACAGATCCAGTGATATTTTCCTCTTCTCCACTACTATTACACAAGGTGTAGTTGTAGATGTCGTTTTTGTTTAACTTATTCCATTTGATCGTCAACTGTGTCAGTGATCGACTGACTCTGACTTCAGTTACATTAGATAGAGCTGTAAAGAGATACATTTCCCACAAGAATTGATAGTAATTAATATAAATACTCTAGAACATACAGTAAATTCCTCGCAAATTCATCACTGATAATTTGGTATGTGGCAGGGTTGTGGACCATTCAGAACTGAGTTGAGAAGGCAAACCGGATGAAGGATTGCAATACAAATAGAAATTTTATTTAATATTTAAAACTGAATGAAAATAAAAGAAATTCACAAAACTGCTGTCAAATCAATATGTATGTAATTATTTGGAAATCTTGTCTTGGACTAATTAATTGTGTTGAATGTCTTTAAACTGCAATTCATTCAATTTCTCAATCTGTTATTTCAATTCAAAATCATGTGTCGTAGCTAATTCAAATGCCAAATCATGAACTGAAAGCAAGCTAATTCTTTCATCCTGACTTTTGCCCAACCCTGCTACATGGTCCATTATTAGTATAATCCAAAGAATAGGAGAATATGGATTCAAAAATGAGAGCTACTTACTTGTGGTGTGACTGAGGTTGTATCCAGTACTTCTCACATCAAAAAACTCTGTGTACACGATGAAGATGTAGTTTGTTGCAGGAATCAAATCTGATATATGATACTTAACATTATTCCTTTCTTTAGTGATACTAATGTTTTTACATGAATTGTTGTTGCATTCAAGAGTATAGTTATATTTGTTGTCCATGTCCCATTGTAAGATCACTTCAGTGTCATTGTGCTCCACCAAATCCACCTTTTTAACATTATATGGCACTGAAACAAAAGCAGATATAGTGAGATATGTCAGGTGTAGTTAAATATGCACAAATCCAAACAGAATGAAGAGTCTTTACAATAACACAAACAAGACCAAACAAAGAACTGAGGAAACTAAGGGTACGTTTACACAACAACGTTGTACTAAAAATGGAAATGTTTTTTCTTTTTACAGATGACAACGTTATCAAAATGATCTTCGTTCACACGGATCCACGAAAATGACTACAAATGCTGTATTATGCATGACAGTAACTGGCAATGTCAGTTTGTAAAGAAAGACTACGCTCTTGCGCACATATACATTCTTTTACAGAGTACTTGGGCTAAACGTGCATGTCTATAGACTAAACGCATAATACGTGTGTGCATGCCGTCACCCATTTCACAGATTTGTGTTTTTGTGGTTTACAGAGACGATAACAGTATTGTTTTCAAAAACTTGCACTTTGAAACCCATTTTCAAAGTTTAGCATTTTCAGGCCCCCAAAACGCATAAAAATTATCTGTTTGTAGTTGAAAATGGTGTTGTGTAAATGACCCATAAGGGCTTAAATACACAGAAAGAGTTAATTAACCAGAACAGAAACAGGTACGGAAACGAATGACCAAGGAACACAGGCAAAATGGGAGCAGGGAAAATGAAACAAAAACACAATGAAGGTAAACAGACAAAAGCATAATTCTGAAAAGATATGTTATACAACGAGCCCATTATTTACATAGTAAATCTGAGGGATTAGGCACATTAATGGACCTCTTAACTCTATGACAACAATGAGCATATTTTGAAATGGCCACACTTTAGATTAGGATCCAGTTCTCACTATTAACTAATGAGTTTTGCCTCAATAAACTCATAATTACTTCTTATTATCATAATAGGTAGTAAAGTAGTTGTTAAGTATTGGGTAGGATTAAGGGATGTAGAATAAGGTCATGCAGAATAAGGCATTAATATGTGCTTTATAAGTACTAATATACAGCCAATATCATAGTAATATGCATGCTAATAAGCAACTAGTTAATAGTGAGAATTGGACCCTAAACTAAGGTAAAGTGTTACCTTTAAAATTATTGCTGCATGACAATTGGGGCCAGATTCAGCACAGTGCTGTACTGCCACTGAAATTTTTACTTTAATTGATCTTGTACATCAATGAGGTCAGACCTTTTTTTGCCTTGCAAACTTAAACACTGCTGTTGCAAATTCAGCTGATTTGACACCAAGATAATGTTATCTAGCTTGTTAACACTGACAAAGGTTTTGTGAAAATGATTTGGTCTTGGAAGCATCAGTAAGAATGTAAACCAGTTAGGTTTACATTAGGTGTTTCTATGATTTTTAATGAATTTATAGTTACATTACAGTTTTATAATTTCTTGTTGCAAATGAACAACAAATTATTATTTTTTTTTTTAATTCAAAGAAAACTTGAGTGATAGAAAATATTTCTAGCAAATATAGAACTTCATTGCTAAAACAAAAAATTGATTATTGTTTTGTGGTGGGGCCAGTGAAAATATTGGCAGGGCAAATAAAAATTCAGCAAGGTTACACATTGCATACAGTGAATTGCATCCTAATTCAGTTAAGCATTTCAGCAATGTTTATGTTGTTATTCAAGCATATGAACAGGAATCTAAGAGAAATGTCAGAGGCAGTTGTTTTGTCTTTCACACCTTTTCCATTCTTAATCGGTAAGTGCAACAGACCTCTGACAGAAGAGGGCAAAATTTCATCAAAGTAGCAGATGTGACACCCTCAACCTAAACCAACACAGCGCATGTACTATACTGTCCTCTAATTCATCTACCATTCAGTTTCTTCACTGACTGACTAGTTAGTGTACAGTGGCTCCAGGAAGTAGTTGGAAATCACATCTACAAATGTCTTTGCATTAAATAAAAGTAGCAAGAAATCAGCATTATATTTTATAGAAATACTGAACAAGCTCATTTTTTCATATCAGATATTACAGTCAACAATAGAACCACTGTGTTTGTGAAACGTTAGTGGATCATGTTGATAGTTAATGTGATGAACTAAACCTGGTTACTCTATCAGGACACCTGTGTGAGGTTAGTGCTGAGAAAACCTCTAGCAGCATTTGGGTGAATTCCAAATAGCATTTTTGAACCCTTGAAGGGCATTTCAGGAAGGGGAAGGGTGTAAGGGTGTTCCAGACAAAAGTGAACACCTGAATCCCTTCACGAAGGGCCTTTCCACAAATTCTTTAGTGAAGGGTAAATGTGACTACATGTGACTAGGGCCTAAAGAAGAGACAGCAAGTTTTAAAGTTGAGAGCAGAGAGGGAATACACACACACACAATGCTTATTTTAAAGACTTCATTATAAAATATTTGCAACAGTTATATTAACAGCAATAATAAGAAATTCCTGTTGTAAGGACAGCTAATGGGCTTATGGACGCCACGCTGCATTGCCATGGTAACATTCCAGGTGAAGATAATAAGGAAATTGCATCGTCTTTCATTGCTCAAAAATGCTTACGTTGTGACATGCAAGTCTGCTCCCTCCAAAGTCAAAATACTGGTTTCCAAATACGTTTGGGACCACTGTACATTGTCAGTAAGTGAACAATGAAGTGATCACAATTATAAGCAGTACTTGAAGTGTTTTTAATCAATACTATGCCATATATTCCTTATGTAACTATAAATTCTTTATTTTGCATTCAAAAAAGGGATTACATTTATTTTAAGATACCATAAAGTACAGTTACTGGAAGTAAAATATATAATTTGTCTTATGAAATTCTATGTAATATATTTTAAACAATACATGTACATGTACTACTTATTTATTTTATTATTTGTTTTAAATACAAATCACCTTAGAATTTACAGAGGAAAACTGTAAATTGACATTTCCAGAATTCCCTGTGTGACATATTACAAAAGGCTTTTAATTCAAATAATTGTGTTTAGGGATAGGCACATCGATACTGCAGTATCAATATATCGATACTTACAAGATATTTATTTGGTATCGATTAATTTAAAAACATCAATATTAAAATTATATTAATACGAAACATCAGTTTCTGCATCACTTTCAAATGTTTTACACCAAAACACCCCAGAAATATTTAGCTGGCCTATGTCACATAGGAAGGAAGCATGCAGTGAAAATGTATGGCTTGTTTAAGAAATCTTTAAGTAAATGCATGTTTTACGTTGTTAGTATTTTATTTTATTCAAATTATGTTGTACTAAATTATTTTTATTTAATCACAATATACTTCCACATTGTTTTTACACCCACTGGTACAAATATTTTTATTTAATTGTGCTCATATTTGTGTGTGACCCTCTGTTGGTATTTGCTTTGGCTTGTGGAAAGGCTATTGTAATGAACTTTGATTCATCATATGGCTTTCCATCTTACTATCCGCATTGTTATTGCATTATTATGGTGGTTATGACTTCTGAAGGTAAAAAGATTTTTAGCTCTTTAGGTTGGTATTTTAACATTATCAGTTAATGATATATACATTTTTGTAGTTAAATTTCTTATGGGCCTGAAAGAACTGAAAGAAAATAGTAAGACTTGATTTTTCTGCTAAGACAAAAACAGAAAACACCCTGCAATAAAGCAATAAAACTCATCTGAAGAGAAGATC
This sequence comes from Hypophthalmichthys nobilis, assembly GCA_037950665.1. Lineage (NCBI taxonomy): Eukaryota > Metazoa > Chordata > Actinopteri > Cypriniformes > Xenocyprididae > Hypophthalmichthys > Hypophthalmichthys nobilis. The sequence continues at coordinate 7,275,312 of CM075482.1, read as the reverse complement.
TCAACAAAATGATTAGGACACCGCATTGCCCAAACGTTTTACCTCACTCATACATTTTTACCTGACAAATAAAATGTTATATTTTATTTACTCTGGATTCTTCTGAAATCATTATGACAAGCGGATTAAATGGAGTAGATTTCCACAAATCTGCGTCAGGATAGGTCAAACTAAAGGCTCAATGCAAGGAGCATGTGGCACATCATGTGGGACCTTTTGATTTCTGTCTATCACTGACTTAGCAAGTTGCAGTATCGTGACTAAGAAAACTGTGTTTTTGTATGAACAAGCATGGAGCGGTTCGACTCAAATGCATTAGTAAACTCTGCACCACCTGACTAAGAATCAGAACTGACGAATTTGTGTTCGTGAGATCCGCGCAAACCCAGGCAGTATGACTCAATGCGATATCGGGTCCCTAATGAACGAATAATCGAAAGTATGGGATATCCAGAATAATCAAATATCTAAATTAATATATGACCAATGATTAATTCCTAATTAGAAACATGATCTAAGAGTAATAATCATTTGAAATTGGAGTCAGATTAAGCGCGCAGCTAAAGTAAAATAGAAACTAAATTCTGAAAATTAAGTGAACTTCACAGGGGCGCTGAAAATGGTGGGAACAGTTAAAATTATTGACAGGGCAAGTAAAAATTCAGCAAAGTTACACAATGTATACAGAATTGCATCTTAATTTAGAATCTGAGAGAAATGTCAGAGGCAGTTGTTTTGTCTGTCACACCTCTCTTCCTTTCTTAATAAGTAAGTGCGACAGACCAGATGTACTGAGACTTACCGGTTACATTGGTGAAGTTGTATCCACTGCTCTTCACTCCTTCAAACACAGTGTAGAGTGTAAAGAAGAATTCAGTCCCTGAAGACAGGTTCTTGACCGGATATTCCACTAAAGAATCATTTTGTGGACGTATAGACTCTTTTTTCCCCATGTATTCAAGCTCATAAGTGTGATTGTCCGTGTTGTTGACTTTTTCCCATTGTAACGTCATCCCAGTCTCACTCCGATCAATGACTGAAACACTCTCAACATTAGATGGAACTGAAGAAGAAAGAGAAAGAAATTTTATATTTTCCTAAAACCTGTAGTAAGTAGTTGAAAATCACATCTACAAATGTCTGAAAGTTTTTGCAATATATTTATATATTTAAACAAGAAATATACATTTATTTTAAAGAAAGACTAAACAAGCACGTCTTAGATAATGGAACTACTTTGTATTTGTAAAACATTAGTGGATCATGTTAATAGTTAATGCGATGAACTTTTTTGGATTTAACAGAGTCCAGTAAAACCTAAAATGTTGCTATAATATTTTTTATTTAAATTGATTAAGTTTGATAATTTGTAACATAATGTAATGGCAATCATATATTTTTATGTGTGCATTAGTGTTCAAGTACTCAAATACTTTTTAGTTAAATAAAATCCAAGAGTTAATTGCAAGTTGCGGTTTTCAAATAGGTAACTTCGTGAAGAACACACTTACTTTTGAGACAGATCATTTATTAAAAATGAACTCAAATTAAATTGTAGCTTAAATGTTAGAATGAAACGCGCAAACCCAGGGTGTATGACTCAATGCGATATCGGGTCCCTAATGAACGAATAATCGAAAGTATGGGATATCCAGAATAATCAAATATCTAAATTAATATATGGCCAATGATTAATTCCTAATTAGAAACATGATCTAAGAGTAATAATCATTTGAAATTGGAGTCAGATTAAGTGCGCAGCTAAAGTAAAATAGAAACTAAATTCTAAAAATTAAGTGAACTTCACAGGGGCGCTAAAAAGAGATACACGCCTTACACCTTCGCCCAGACTGTTGGATTCCGTTCTTTGGGCCGACAGGTGGTCCTTACAAAATGGTGGGAACAGTTAAAATTATTGACAGGGCAAGTAAAAATTCAGCATAAGTTACACAATGTATACAGAATTGCATCCTAATTCAGAATCTGAGAGAAATGTCAGAGGCAGTTGTTTTGTCTGTCACACCTCTCTTCCTTTCTTAATAAGTAAGTGCGACAGACCAGATGTACTGAGACTTACCGGTTACATTGGTGAAGATGTATCCACTGCTCTTCACTCCTTCAAACACAGTGTAGAGTGTAAAGGAGAATTTAGTTCCTGAAGACAGGTTCTTGACCAGATATTCCACTAAAGAACCATTTTGTTGAGGTATAGACTCTTGTTTTCCCATGTATTCAAGCTCATAAGTATGATCGTTCGTGTTGTTGACTTTTTCCCATTGTAACGTCATCCCAGTCTCACTCCGATCAATGACTGAAACATTCTCAACATTAGATGGAACTGAAGAAGAAAGAGAAAGAAATTTTATATTTTCCTAAAACCTGTAGTAAGTAGTTGAAAATCACATCTACAAATGTCTGAAAGTTTTTGCAATATATTTATATATTTAAACAAGAAATATACATTTATTTTAAAGAAAGACTAAACAAGCACGTCTTAGATAATGGAACTACTTTGTATTTGTAAAACATTAGTGGATCATGTTAATAGTTAATGCAATGAACTTTTTTGGATTTAACAGAGTCCAGTAAAACCTAAAATGTTGCTATAATATTTTTTATTTAATTTGATTAAGTTTGATAATTTGTAACATAATGTAATGACAATCATATATTTTTATGTGTGCATTAGTGTTCAAGTACTCAAATACTTTTTAGTTAAATAAAATCCAAGAGTTAATTGCAAGTTGCGGTTTTCAAATAGTGTAACTTTGTGAAGAACACACTTACTTTTGAGACAGATCATTTATTAAAAATGAACTCAAATTAAATTGTAGCTTAAATGTTAGAATGAAATATTTATATAAGGTTTACAGTCTATTTATAGTCTATTTTGATTTTAATGTAAGGGGAATTTGAAAACCTCAATGACTTACTTACCAGTTACATTAGAGAAATTATATCCAGTGCTCCGATTCATTCCAGACACAGTGTAGAGTGTAAAGGAGTAATTTGTTCCAGAATTCAGATGCTCCACTGTATAAGTTACTATAACGTTTTCTTTTTCAGTGATCTGTTCCTCTGAGGCACCCTCTCTCGCCAGTGTATAATTGTAATTGCCTTCAACTTTATCCCATTGTAATGTTAATTCATTCTCTGTTCGAGCATTTACTGAAACGTCCAAAACATTAGGGGGAACAGTTTGTCCCTGCATGGGGAAGAAGTGACATTGATTAAATAATCAAATATTCAATAAAGAAGCTTAATTCCAAAACAGTCATTTTGTTAATAAATTCTAGACATTTCAGCCTACTTACATTTTTATATATAAAAAATTGAGAATGATATGAATTAAGAAAAATAAATAAATAAATAAATAAAAACACTAGAACTTAATAAAACATTTTGTATAAATCTTGGAACAAGGGAATGGACCAGTTAGTTTACGTGATTCGTATTCATAAAAAAAATGAAAATATGTTTTAAATTATGAATATGAATCACATAAACTGAAATAGTCTGTTCACTTGTTCCATTAAGATTTATACAAAATGTTTTATTAAGCTCTACTTTTTTACTCATTCTTAATCCATAAAATGAATAATATGCAAGGATTATTCATTTCAGTTTGATGGAATTTTACTATACAATTGAATTCATCACAACTTCATCACTTATTTTAGCATGCTGTACTAGTCTTTGTCCGGGCTCTTGTCAGTACTGCACTGCTTTTTTAGCCAATTTACAAGTCTTCAATGAATCCACATTACACCTCTCTTTGAATCTTTTCACCAGCTGCTAAGTTTAAGCAAAGACTGTGGGTGTTTCTCAATTGGAAGACTGCATCCTAGTAAGGCTGTGACCTTCCTAAACCAGTGCTTCTGAGGCTTCTAGGCTAGAGTCCTCCTCAGCATTGAACACTAGAATAAGACAGTCCAGTAAGTGTGCATGGCTGTGTCAGAAACAGAGTTTCTGTCACACTGTATTTTAGATGGCTTTACTACCATGTACTAACATTAATTACCCACAAGACTGTGCATTTACTGTGTACATGTTAAAATTCCCAATTTTTTTGCTAATGAGTTTGTGGTATGGTTGGGTTTAGGAGTAAGGTTAGGGTTAGGATTAAGGGTTAGTTTTTGGGTTAAGGGTTTGGGTTGATTAAATACAAGTATTAGATGTAATTACAATACACTGACATGTACATTTTTAATAATTATATTGTATCAAAGGGTTTATACATAGTAGTTAAGTCCTTGTAATATAAAGTGTGACCAAATCAGTTATCATCAAGCGCTGTCATCAAGTGCCATCTCAATTTGAAGGATCCTTGGAACGCAGCCTTCGCTTTTGCGTCTTTCATTCAGCAATATTTGAAGGATGCATCAAGTGTAGCCTTCATGTCCTCTAATTACCCACAATTCTTTTGCACACATTCCAATTCACACACAAAAAAAAGCAGAAAATTAATCGGCACTGAGCTCCAATTTCATTAAGTAATACAGTACAAAAAATGTTCAGAGATTAAAGAATTATGTTTTCTTTTGTTTTATTGTAAATGAATTACTGTAAAAAATCTATTCAACTTAATAACTTAAGTTCAGTTGTTATATTCAAACTGGCTGTATGAGTCATTTCAACTATTTTTATTTTATTTTTTTAAATCGTGTATAACTTAAAAAATGAATTTGAAATTAGTTAAATTATTTTGATGAGTCAAATTCATGGAAAAACATATGTTGTCATAACTTATTGATCATATCATTTTTACAGTATAGTTTTAATTAACTATATTGTTTTAATTAACTTACTAGACCATCATTAGTGTTCAATGCTGAGGAGGACTAGAAGCCTCAGAAAGACTGATCTTTTAGCCTCACTAGGATGCAGTCTTCTAATTGAGATTTCTGACAGATTTTTATAGAATAGACGTTTATGATTGCAAACCATTAAATGGACAGACTGGACTGATAAAACCTGCAATGATTAGTCTATTAAACCATGAACTTGATGTAAACAACAGGTCTACATAATATTCACATATGCAGTTCATAGGGGACATAATTTATTAGCCCTAAAGTTACAGTATGAAATATTTAAACCTATAGCATTTTACATAACATATACAACAGGAAGCTTTCACTCCATACTGTCATGAACTCGCTCAGGATCATTTGCAGAGGTTGTGGATTACAGGTAATAATGCTGTAAATAATGTTCAGTTTCTTGCACAGACTGATAGTTTTGCTTCTTAAGACCTCAATGTATCGTCAGGATCAGCGGTTAATTATTTTGTTTTGTCTGCATTTGTTTTTATTTTAATCTCAGATTGACAGCACCTATTGACTTCCATTATATGAATCACAGAGGACCATAGTTTCAGCTAAAAATCTTTTTTACTGTTCTTCTGAACTAAAAAAGTCACCTACATCTTGGATGGCCTGAGGGTCAGTAAATTATAATTTTCATTTTTGGGTGAACTATCCCTTTAAGATTCATGTCAGATTTTATTGCTGATTTGAAATAAGTTATTGAAATTTGAGTTTGGCAAGGAGTTTTTGACATTTTGTTATTTCCCTATTCAGTAGATAGAAGTTGGCCTTGTATTCCTGAAATATGGCTACCTAGTGAATTGACTTTCCTTAAAAGTGACTTGAGTTTAAAGTGTCATGAAACCCCCCTGTTTTAGCCTGGTCGTTCACACCTCTGAGCTGAAAAAGTCTGAGAAATGGGTGTGTAAAATTCTGGAAAAGTGGGAGTGTAGAAGGGGGAAGAGGGGAGAGAATAACCAATGAAACACAGACCTACAACACACTCATTATACAGAATAATGAATATTAATATATGAGCACGGAGAAAAATTACAACAAACTACCAAGCACAAAGGAGAAATGCGGAAGAATATTTAAAAGGGCTAATGATATTTTCATTAGGTCTATGAGCTCAGTCTCAATGATGATAAACGATACATAATTTAACACAGGAAGAATGAAGACAGTTACTTTTTTGTCCATTCTTCTTTGAATTTTAAGTCTCAATCATTGTCTTTTGTGTATCAGAATAACTGTGTCATCGCGTTCAGATACACCACTATATAGTGTCCAATTAGAACATATATTTCATTTGAAGAAGACATGGTGAAATATGTGTGCATACACCGTGCTGGTTCATATTTGGTGCAGGAGAGTGTGTGAAATACGTCTATAAAAACTTTAAACATGCATAATTTATTCTGTATATGATCTATAATCCACGTAGCGAGATTTGTTAAACTCATCTCGGAGCTCCGTGCTGAAACCGATCATATGCGAGCGTGTATATCGCAACAACTGTATTTTTCATGTGTTCGTATTCAAACTCCAGTTCAGACCGCATCGTGGGCAAAATACAAACAACACTCATGTTCTGCTGTGCAACCATAAACATACACACGGCTCGAGTGTCAGAACGCAGAGCAGACAGAGGTGAATGAACAGCACTGAGCACCGAGGAAGCGAGCACCTTCGACCCATGTCTCTGAATGACAACAATATGACAACAATGAGACAGAAGCAACAGAAGTGATACTTCCTCATGCATAATACCGCAATCATAATCTTATGCGCAGGGACTGGACTGAACGAGCTCTTTCTCATGAATAAATGCAGAAAACACGGTGGCGTAGATTCGCCCCCGCAAGCCTATCTACACACTCCGAGGCCCGAATCTACGTCAGTCAATGCCTAAACTAACATTAACTAACAATACATCTTCGTTAATACAAAAATACAACTGTTCATTGTTAGTTCATGTTAGCTCAGGTCCATTAAATAATACTGTTTTTAAAAATGTAAGAGTAAAAGGAACATTAACTAAGATTAATAAATGCTTTAGAAGTATTTATCATTGTTAGGTAATGTAGTTTACTAATGTTAACAAATGAAAGCTTATTGTAAAGTGTTACCTAAATATAACTAGAATTACTTAAATCTTCAAAATTAACTCTTTACCGTAGTTCATTTAGGTCATTTACTATGTTATTTTTTTATTTTTATTTTTTTTACAAACACGATGTTCACAATGAAACTGGTTCAGATGGATGTTTTTAATGTTTACTTGGGGCATATGCAAATGTAATGAAAATGAAATTGTAGTATTGCAGGTCATAAATGTAAACTCAAACACAAAAACCATTGTGTGAATGACGTATAATGTTTCACAACACTGAGTAAAACAAATGCACACAGTGTCATGACAGTAAAACATTTTTGCATGATATATTAGCTTATAATATATTAACTTATCAACTATATTAAACATCTTTTTCCATTTGACATTTTAAGAATGTGTTCTGTGTAAAAAGTAAATCTCAACCACCTTTCTGGACGTGTGTCCACTAAAACAATATAATTATAGTGAAATTCTCTTTTACAAACTACTGTAACATGGAAATATTTTTCAAAACAGCACATGGATTGATAGGAAAGCTGTTGACACAACAAACAAGGAAACAGGGCATGACTAAAATCTAGCAGCTTGTCTAAAAAACACAAAGTACTAAAAGGTTTTATCACCTCTTCTCTACAAGCTATATGATAATAAAAAGTCAAGGTATATTAATTATTTAGAACATTGTGTAGAATTATGTACACACTCAAATTAATACTCTTGTATTTTAGCTTCTTCAAAGCAGCCACCCTTTACAAACTCGGTTTATTCTTTCATCCAGCATCCTGAAATGCTTTATTTTAAGTATTGAAAGAATCCCATATGCTGGACACTATCTGAGAACCTGTTTCAGATAAGCCAACAAAAGAAAATATGTTATAGCAACATAAGATTTTTTTTTTTCAGTTCTTTTCTGTTTAAAATCTTATTATTTAAAAGGGTAACAACACTTTATTTTAAGGTGACGTAGTTACACGTTACATATACTTTTTTATAAATATAATAGTAATGCATAATTACAAGTAACTAATTTAAACCAAACCCTACCTCTAACTGTAACTATATAGTATGTAGTTAATACTCAGTACTTACTTGAGTTAGTAATGTAACATTACCTTAAAATAAAGTGTACTCCTTTAAAAGATAATTAGAATGAATGGCCTGATTGAAAGTTACAGCACATCCAGTATAGTCATGTAACACAGTCATAAAATGTTTGTATTCTCTTTTAAATGCCCTCTGCTCCGAAGAGCAAAATGGCCAACAACACAGTCATGACCATTATAGTAAGATCTTATTATAACTGACCGATAACAGATTCTGAATTCCTGGCTATCATTTATCTTCAGGACTTTGGACTGGGATGGTATTACAGGAATGAAACAATAGACCCATAAATATAAAATTTTCATCTCAACACACGCCATTTAGATGAGTACAAAAACATAAAAAAAATGTATTTACAATAAAAATAAAAAATGCTATGTGGATAAAATGTATCAAAATACAAATTCAGTATTTTGTATCTTGAAAATATACACAATTTATGTAAAAATTGGCCATTCAGAGAAGTATTACTATTTGGCTGAAACAGATAGGACCTATTCTTAATGCAAAGAACATTTTTACAACTGCTTAGAAATGTTTCTTTATCCCCCGGTTTCACAGACAAGGCTTCAGCCTATAGTCCCAGACTAAAATGCATGTTTGAGCTGTTTTAACTGAATCTTAACATCTTAAAATATGTTAGTGCCACTGTTTTGTCTCAAGATAATGTACACAAGTAATGTTTTTTTCTAAAGCATATTAATAAAACCTACTTAAATGCCCTAACTGAACTAAGACCTAATCTAATCTAAGCCCTGTCTGTGAAACCAGGCCTATATTTCACCTACTGCTTTCCTTCCGCTGCCAGGTATAAAATAAGAAATTACACAAACACACACACACAAAGGTTTTCTGAACGATAGCTAGTGAACTTTCTAATGATATTTAGACTAGCTCGTAGCTGGCTGCTTACTAGTTATTTCTTCACTGTTGACATGCATTGCATTGACTGCTGAGATGTATCATAGTTACATAAATATTTTAATGAAAATCAAATAACAGTTATAGTGCCAATAGTGCCTATAGTGCCTCACAAAAAGAAAGAATTGATGAAACGAGTTGTCAGTAACCTCCTGTTACATAACTATGTAAAAAGGAAATACATTTGCATAATGTCAGTATATGCTCTTCATTAGATGCCCTCAAACAACATCTACTTTGCCCTGCCCTGAAATACTGTAGTAATATCTGAAGCCTGGAAGAGTTTGGTTCGTGTTGTCGACATGCCAAGAAGACGCTGTTTTCAGTGCTGCAAGTCTACTTTGCATGTAAATCAAAAGGACTTGAATTGATATGAAAAACTCCATTCTGTTCATATCACTGCGTATCAAACGCTAAAGAAGCACCGGTATGAGCTGTAAGCGGTTGACCAATCACAACAGACTGGGCTGTCTGACCAATCAGAGCAGAGTAGGCTCCCAGGAACTAGGAGTTTCAGGGAAAAATGAATCTTCAAACAAATCATTTTTAAACTCTTTGAGAAATGAGGTGATGTGCAATGTATATTATGAGAAAATTCAAGTGTTTTTTGACCTTGGATGAATTAGTACCATTTAGGGCCCTATTATACAATAGGCACGACGCAAGTGTTGTTTGCTAGTCTCAGCCCGACACAGTTATCATTTTCACGTCCTGCGCCATGGTGTTTAAATAGCAAATGCATTTGCTCCCATTTGTGCGCCCATTGGCGTGCTGGTCTGAAAACGAGGTGTGTTCATTATTGGCGCATTGCAATTTTGAGGCAACTGAAATAGACCGTGCCATTGACCAACTGAATCCTGGTCTAAAGTCAATGACGCAATATTTTTTTTTGTTATTTAAAGAGCGTGTTAGTAATATTACATGTACTGCTTGTTATACACACAGGGACGCAGCAGCACACAAACATGCCAAATATTAAAAATAAAAAGATTACAATGTAAGATTATTATTGTGAGCATAAAGATAAAAATGCTTTGGTGGAACCTGGCTTTTCCCGTAGATAGTCTGATTGCACTTTTTAATCTCACGCACGGGCAGATCCGTTTCCTCGCTGGAGAAGCATTCAGTTTTTCCGCTTGCAAATTCCACTATTTAAATAGCGAATCCGCCATGCCGCAAGCACAACTGGCTTTTAAAGGGAATGAGACACGAGACTCTGATTGGTTTATTGCACGTTACGCCCAAAACACTCCCATGACTCATTAAGAGAATAGGGACAACCCTTTTAGACCACAGCCATTTTTCCCATCGTTAAACTAGGAAAAGTGGATTCGGAAATACCCTAAGTACACTTGCGCTGTGTGCTTTAGACCATGCGCTTATAGGGCCCTTAAAATGGCACGATAGGGCTTTAATTATGTACATGTATATGTTTTTGCTGTTGTTGGACCTAAATTATGGAATAGTCTTCCGGCCTACCTAACAACTGCCCCAACTATATCAATTTTTAAATCTTCTTTTAAAACATATTTATTTTCATTGGCGTATAATATTCCTTGATTCTCTTACCCATTTTACAGCTGGTGATTACTGTTTACCATGTTTTTATTGTTGTGTTTTTTTTAATACTCTGTGCAGCACTTTGGTCAACTTCGGTTGTTTTTAAATGTGCTATATAAATAAACATTGTATTGTATTGTATTGTATAAGTATACATAGTATAAGTATTGTATTGTTAAGTACAATCAGTCATCACATCCTCGCCTCAGAAATTCTGGTTTCAATTCGGTTCCAGGTTTATTCCAATAATTTATTCCTAACTAATATCTCCAATTCTTACTGATTACTGAGTTGTGTGTGACAGATTACATGTGATTATAAGGGACTGTTTAAACCAGTGTGGGCCAGTAGCAATCATTACAAATACTGAAACTTGAACTGATAATGAAAAGTTGAATTGTGAAAATAACACGTCAAATTGTGAAAAATGTGATTCATTGTGGTGCCTCAATGGGTAGTACTGTTGCCTCTTAATAAGAAGTTCTCAGACTGAGACGCTGGGACAGGCAACCCTACAAAGGACAAGCGATTTGGAAAATGGATGGATGGATGAATATTCATTGTTCATGAAGTCATAATTTCATTCTATAGTGCTAAATTTAATACAAAAAGATGAACACATTTCAACTTAATTGATAGTATAAATGATAAAAAGTGAACAAATAACATCTGTCAAGTAAAGAATATAATTTTTAGCAAGACAATACAAATATATAACCCTAATTTATCAAATAACAGTCAAGTTACTAACGCTGCGTGAACAATTGATGTCCGGATAGCGAATTAGTAGATTATTTGCACTGCTGTTGAATTGAATGAGGCCCTTCTGAAGACAAGATGGAACTGACTCCAAACTTTCAACTCGTCTCGTTCCCCCAAGAAACTTTTCGTTCACTTGCAAAACCTTTGTGTTCCCTCGCAAAAAACTTTTGCGTTCGGGAGAAAAACTTTTGTGTTCTTGTGTTTCTTGGGGGAACGCAAAACATTTGAGAGAGAGAACAAAAAAGCAAATAATTTCCTCCCATCTCATATTTTTTTTCACCATGTCCCTTTAGGGGCTATATATATATATATATATATATATATATATATATATATATAAATATTTAAACCTTTTGCCAAGGCCATCGTGAGTTTACTTGAGGAGACTGTTAGTTTCCCTTTGTATTCAGTCTAAGTCTTTATAAATAGAGCTAATCTTTGACTTCGCCATACTTCATACACCATATTTTGCTGGTATCGGCCACAGGTGTTTTTATCCTGAAAATGAAACCTCTTTGTCATGTAAGGCTATAGTTTTACAATCTAAACCCCAAATCAGGAATCTCAGGTTCTTACAGTACAAATAACAGTTGTATGTATATAGAGTAAGAGTGACTTACCAATGCAAAAAGCGCACACAGCAATACTAAAGTCAAAACCCGTTCCATGATGAACCCGGTGTGTGGTCAGAGTAAACAGCACTATTGTCACACTAGCTTTTCCTATTTAACCACTGCATTCAAAAATCTTTTATTAAAATAACTAGTCAAGCCTGTTGGCATGACAGCTTTAGTAAGTATTTAGTCTATGAACTCTTGGTTTCTGACACTTCTCTCAGCCTCTGTTCCCTCTCTGCTGACTGATAATGACCTGTTTTATTGCCACTTCTCCTTTTTCTCATGACGGGAAAACAATGTACATCAACCTTTGTCCTGCCTTTAACCATGTTCTTCCTTATTTTAAAACTCCTCCCTTTTATTCTTTCTCAACTATTTATAACTCACTTCTTCTCTCTTTTTTATTGCCCCTCACACTTGGTTTATTATTAGATTATCTTCCTCTTTCACTTATTTTGCTTTAAAAATTATTTTTTATTTTCTTTACTTTGGGGTATACCGAAATGAACCAAAAGATGAATAAAACTGAGTTGCGATCATTTAGTGTTTTTATTTTTTTCTTTGGATGAATGTGGTTCACCCTGTGGGCTGGCAAGTTATCAAAATAATCTAGAATCATCTCAAATGATCAAACTCTGACAAACACCCCATTATTCTTGCCTTTATTAAAATAACAATAGATAAATGTTAACACTTTAGTTCCATAGCTGAGTTGGGTGTGTCTTGATATCTGATAATGTGCACATCAGGTTATAGAGGTTTTGTGTAAAGGGAGAATTTATATCTGACCTATATAGCTAAGTCATATTTTTTCTTCTGATAATCCATACGTTACGTATGTAAATGTATATTAACAAACAGTTCCTCTTTATTGTAAACTGTCTGTAGGTCTAATAAGATGTGAAGGAAATTAACTGTGTAGGGTTTAGTTTACTTTTGATTATAAGCTGACAGAGGAGGAGCACTGTCAGCACTACTGTAATTGTTTTCCACTCTGTTCTCCACTTGTCATGTTTCAGAATTGCTTTTGCTTTGTTTTGTTTTTTCACTTTATTTTGATAATCCACTTTAGAAATTCTACTAATTGTAAGTACTTTTGCAACTAAAGAAGTCAACTAACTCTCATTAGAGTATTAATAGACTTTTAGGTTAGGGTTAGTAGAATTGAAAAGTCAGTAGAATGTCTGTTGAGGGAGCATCAAAATAAAGTGTTAACAGATATTAAGCAGGCAGTCTACTAATACTGTAATAGTTGACATAGTTGCAAAGTTACTTACAGTTAGTAGAATGTCTAAAGTGAAACATCTTTTTTGTCAAACAGCGTATGTGGAAAATGTGATGCAGAATTACATAGCTGACTATGGGTTTATTATTATCTTTGCAATTATAAACAAACAAACAAGAGGCAGTGAACATGAAAAATGTAACCATGATTACTTGTTTACAGAAAATTTCAAAATAGGATGTATGTCTGTCTGCTATTTATCAAAGTATTTTAATTGGAGAGACAAGCATTTTGCTTTTTGTATTGCAGCTATGACGTGCATTTGTAAAAAGCAGTGCAACAGGTTCTTCCTGTCAAAAATATATATATATATATATATATAGATATGATCAACACAATGCTTGTTTTGTCAACTGGCACTTTCCAAGTATAGAGTATAAATTGGTGTTCCATTTCATTTTAAAGCTAGGCAGGTGCACACAAACCCTTGTTCTTTAGAAAGATATTAGTTTAAAAAAAGTATTATCTAACATAAAAATAACATGACAAATGTCTTGTTTTAAAACATAATCTGTAATAATAATAATAATAATTATTATTATTTTTATTACCACAAACTAATATTTAGGGGGTGTTTACACAACACCATTTTCAAAAAAAAAAAAAAACTTTTTTTGCGATTAGATACTTTATTTACATGACAATTGCGTTTCAGGGGCCTGAAAACACAAACTTTTGAAAACAGGTTTTAAAGTGCAGGTTTTTGAAAACGATAGATTTATCGTCTCTGTGTAAACTACAAAAACGCAAATTTGTGAAAACGGCGACATCATGCACATGCGTTTTACGTGTTCAGTCTAGAGGCGCATATTTCTTTACAAAGTGACATTGCCAACTACTGGCCTGGCATGCATAATACAGCATTTGTGGATCCGCGTGAACAGGATCATTTTGACAATGTTGTCATCTGTACGCGAAAAAAACGCAACCCTGATAGCACATGTACATCTTGGAGACGTCTATTTGATGTGCGTGTTTAAATCTGGAAGATGTATTTTTTAGAGTGTTTGTTTAACTGAAGTACGTCTATAGGAAGGTTCCTGTCAAATTTCAAATAGTAATCCCTTTTAGCAATTTGTTAGCAACCGCCGTTTTTAAGACACAAAGGTTTAAAAAATCACAAGCGGGTTATAACTTGTGTGTTTTATGTCATAGATCAAAACGTGAAAATATTTAGAGGCTTTGTTAACCACAGACCTTATTTCAGGCGATTTAGCAAAAACCCTTTCAAAAAAACCCATAGACTTTAGGGTGATGGAACCGGAAGTCCTAAAATGCCAACTCGCCTCCGGGTTTTGCATACAAAAACACGTAATATCTGAGGTACTACAGGAAGCTCTGGCAACAGGTAAAGTGTGTTTGCTATATCCGCCCCCTAGAGGAAGAACAGTTTTGTCTCAGTTAGGAAACCGTATTTTATTACTAATTATTATTTACTCACTTTAAATCTATTGGTTCTGTACAAATAAAATTATTGTATATATAAACACATTAAATGAACAGTACTCCTTTCAAAGTCATGTCACTAACGCACAGATTTTACGCCGATCCATGCTGACTAGACGCGTTTGACTCCTCAACTGCAGATGTCGCTGTGGAAAAGCAATAGAAAGACGCACATGCCGAGGAACATAACAACACGGGGATATAAACGGGATTTATAATTCAATCCATTCAAGTATTTAATCTGTTTCAGCAGTAATCTGACGCGTATCGTTGCTGAACAGGTGAGCTGATGATATACAGTCCTGGTCCAAAAAGAATCCGTGAACATGTATGCAGAAAGGCGTTAAAACAGTCTCTTTCATCTGCCTGTCTTTGTTTATCCATTGTGTTTGGTAAAATTGTAGACATTAATTATTAGACGAGGTCTCGTGTAATGCTTTTGGATGCCACGGATCCCTAAATATAATCACATAGGCTATACAGTAAAACGTTGTTAGAAATGCAATATTATCTAGAAACACAATATTATCTGGAAAATATTTACATATAACTGTATCCTTTTTTACCCACCAGTGTCTTTTTTTGCTCACCATTACTGTACTAAAAACCTGAAGAGAAACATAAAATATAACAAAGTAACTATCATTAATCTCATGGTTACAAGACCGTTCTTAAGAAAACAGAATAAAATAAAATGTCAAATTCTATACATTCAATTTTATATTATATTGTTTTTATAAATAAATATTACACAGACTGCGTTGGTGCAATAAGAAGGAAGGTTTCATGCTTTTATTTATTTTACAACAAACAAGCAATGATAACTCTAGTGTAAAAATCTAATTAAATCAGGAATGTTTTAATGAAATTAATAATAATGGTGCTTTAAATTGGCAGTGCCAAAATACAGTACATTAACCAGTTTTATAAACTTTACAAATAGTAAGGCAAGAGACTTTGCTTAATGTAATACAACATGTGCATATGTCATTAAAGGCTGAGTTCAGTTTACAGCAACATATCTATAGACACAAATACATAAAGTTATAGGGTTTATATAAACACACACTTTTTCTTTTTTGGCATGATTTTTGAAATGGGATATCCCTGTTTTGAAGCAAGAAACCTACTTGTAGTAGAGTGTCATGTCTTTAGCACTTCCCCCAGTCTTGCGTCACAGCTGATAAATCTTTAAAACCAGTCAACGAGAATTCAGTTCAGTACACTCGCTTATTATCAGCACTGAACAGTGAACACAAACTTTACAAGGTAAGAGACAGATAGTTATGCAATATGCATACATTGACTTGTATGTTTTCTTTGCATTTTGTTAGAACATGTAATGTTTTGTGTTGAATCGACCTCTGCTTCAGTTTGTCAAGCAGCTTTACCAACCTCTTTTATTTTTCTATCGAATTGTGTAATATAGTTAAACTTTTTTGTGTGTTTTTATTTTCAGAAATGTCTCTTGTCAAGCAAAATCTTCACCCGAATAATGAGGCAAACATCAACAAACTGATCAACCTCAAACTGACGGCCTCATATGTGTATCTTTCCCTGGTCTGTTCACACATTCACATCACTTTTATAAACTGTATTAAATTTATTACATTTATGTATTTATGTTTACATAATTTTCACATTGTAACTTCCCTGTTCCTTTTAACTTTGAACTTGGTCTATTTTATATTTAATTAATCTTTTATATTTAAAAAATTATTTTTCTTTTTTTGAAGCTCGCAAAAATAGACTAACATAAAATATTTGATTTTCAGCAATTACTTCATGCCAAATGTTCATTTTGCACAACGGGCTCTAGAATCATTTTTAGAATACAAAATAATTCTAAATATCAGAGTGTTTAGAATTGAATATATACTGTTTTTTTTATAGCACTGATGTTTTCATGTTATATTAATGACTGACCTCTGCATGTCTGTTTAGTCAGTAACGCTAATAGTGTTTTTCTCTGTCTCACAGGGAATGTATTTTGACAGGGACGATGTGGCTCTGCCCAACTTCTCAAAGTTTTTTCTGGAGCGTTCACTGAAGGAGAGGGATCAAGCGGAGCACCTGCTGGAGTATCAAAACAAAAGAGGAGGACGAATCCTTCTCCAGACCGTCTCGGTCAGTGAGTTTTGAGCGTGTGTACACCGAAACAGCGTTTTTAGCCAGCTGACACTACAGTTAAAATTACAATCAAGTATTTTACATGTGCTTTAGTATGTTAGTATATTCAAAAAAATTGTGTGTATAATCTGATTGTGTGTTATATGTATCTGGAATAATCTATATGTCATGATATATCTATGTGAGCATAAGCAATATGCGTGTTTATAATACTAATGTCCATTTTTCTCTTTATCTCTCTTTCTCCCTGTTACTTATCAGAAGCCCAGTCGTGATGATTGGAGAGGAGGTCTGGATGCTATTACTTTTTCTTTGGATCATCAGAAATCTCTCAACCAATCCCTGCTGGAGATCCATCAAGCAGCTGGAGAAAACTCTGACCCTCATGTGAGTAGCCAAAGGGTTTTTTTTTAGTATTAAAATAAGAATTGATAACCCCTTTATTAGGGCTGCACGATATATCAAAATGATTGAAATATCGCAAATGCAGGGCTCCAGACAAAAAAATTCATTAAGGATAAAAAAAAATACAGGTGCCAAAAAAAATTTTTTTTAGAACCACACAATTAATGAACTTAAATGTTTAAATCACTTACTTTTAGTCATCCTGTTGTGTTTATATATCTCCCCTTTACAGTTTCAGCATTTTCATCTTGTGATTTGTCTGGAAAATGAATGTCACTATTTTCACTTAAAGGATTAGTTCACTTTCAAATAAAATTTTCCTGATAATTTACTCACCCCCATGTCACCCAAGATGCTCATGTCTTTCTTTCTTCAGTCGAAAAGAAATTAAGGTTTTTGATGAAAACATTCCAGGATTATTCTCCTTATAATGGACTTCAATGGCCTCCAAACGGTTGAAGGTCAAAATGACAGTTTCAGTGCAGCTTCAAAGGGCTTTAAACGTTACCAGACGAGGAATAAGGGTCTTATCTAGCGAAACGATCTGTCATTTTCGAAAAAAATGTAAATATATGTGCTTTATATAAACAAATTATCGCCTTCCAAGTGCTTCCGCCAAAACCGCACTTTCGTATTCTTAAAAAAGCTTACGCTGAATGTCCTACGCCTTCACTATTCAACTTGCAGAAAAAATGGAACTGGCGCTGCATTCGTTCCATAAGTTAAATAGGGAAGGCGTAGGACATATAATATACATTTTAAATACAGTTTTACACACTTAAAGCGTTATCATATTGCATATCGAATATCGCATATCACATTTTTCTTCAATATCGTGCAGCCCTGCCCCTACCCTTTATCTTTGTATCATTTTTGAATAAATAATATTATTTTCCCCATCATTCTAGCTGTGTGATTTCCTAGAGAGCAACTTCTTTACTGACAGTCATGACACTATTAAGACCCTGGGTGACTATGTTGGCAGTCTGAGTCGCCTCATCTCTTCTGACCCACACGGCAAAATGGGAGAGTACCTGTTTGACAAGCACACTCTCTGATCCACTCAGATCTGATGAGTTTGGCTGCCACCAAACGCTACATGTACAAGTCTACAAGGATTTCAGCACATTTTTTTTTTTTTTTTTTCAGTATTTTTGCCTTTCAAGAGGCAATTCTGTAAGAATCACACAGTGTTATTGACGCCAATCTTTGCCAGACTTTTATGCATAAGTGGGACTGTACTGTAAATTGTGCTAGTCCAAAGATGGTACTTTGATGTTCAAGCCTTAACTATCATGTCTGTTTACAAAATGTATAGGTGCTAGTGTAAAACTTTCTTATCAAAAACCAGCTTATAGTGTCCTGTACGTCCTTCATGAGAGGTTTAGTACAGTTCACCACGGAAAAGGAGTGATTATGTGTACATGTTTTGGACTCCAAAAACTTTCACTGTGAATTGTAATACCTCAAACATGATGCTCAATGTCAGTATAGCAATGATAATAAATCAAGCATTCCAAAAAAGATTGTTGTTTTTCAGAGATTTTTTTTTTTTTTCTTGTACATTTAATGTAGCTCTTTAAAGTATTATTTTTTTATAACTGTTAGAAATCTAATTGCATCAAATCAAACTTGTACAACAGTTTTTTAGCATGTAGTTCAGTTGTCAATGTGACAATCAGAATTGAGTAAATCATAACAGATCCCAGAGAAACTTGACACATTGGAACTTGCTGTTCTTCTCATAAACTCATTGTAAAATGCTGATCTTGCCAAAACTGGGAGGCTTTGCAAGGGGATTAATGGATAATTTATTTGTAAATCAAATCCAGGGACAAAATAAGCATTTGAGAAAATGAAAAAGCATGTTTATGATTTCAGGATAGCCATAACAAAAAATAACAACTGGATCAGTAAAACCAATAAGCGGCTGGGTTGAGACAGTGCAGGAACTGAAATTTTCTCATGTGATTTGCACACCGTTCCTCTAAAGTGTGAATCCATTTAGGCTGGCATTGATTTAACAATTTTTCCAATTGTTTACACTCTAATGTTGGAACTTGAAATACAATCGCCAAAACCTGAAACCAAAATTGTAGGCATAGCAGTGTTTTGTGTTGATCACATCAGTGTGTTGCTTGTTTGTAGACCGATATCTTCATATAAAGTGTGTGCCATTTTTGTGCAAAAAAAAAAAAAACATTTTGGAAAGGGATAAAACAAATGCAGTGTGTGCTTTTGCTAGAGAGTTTTGTGTTTAAAGCTTTGGGTTATAAGTGTTATATATTATAAGTGTTTATATTTTAGACCTATCGGGATAGTTTACGCGGGAAATTGTGTTCATAGGTCACTCGCCACGTGAGTGTCTCGTCATATCCGTAAATATAGAAAAGTTGCTCCGGGTTAGTTGTCACCAGGGCCATAGCTAGGGCGTTGCTAAGCGAGATGTTGCTATAAGTCCCTCAAGCGACAGCACTGGTTGTCACAACGAGCGAGAAAGGTTGAGCACATGGAGCATGCTAAGTCTCAAACCTTTGGAAGTGGGAACATAGTTACAGATCCTATGAAAATTAATAAATGCTTTGCAGAGTTTTATTGTAATATGTATACACAACCAGTCAAAAGTTTGGACATGGTAAGATTTTTAATGTTTTTAAAAGAAGTTTCATCTGCTCACCAAGGCTGCATTTATTTAATTAAAAATGCAGTAAAAACAGTAATATTGTGAAATATTATTACAATTTAAAATAACTGTTTTCTGTTTGAATATATTTTATAAAGTAATTTATTCCTGTGATCAAACCTGAATTTTCAGCATCATTACTCCAGTCTTCAGTGTCACATGATTCTTCAGAAATCATTCTATGATGATCTGCTGCTCAAGAAACATTTATTGTGTACAATTGTACAAAATATTTGTGTACAATATTTTTTTTTAGGATTCTTTGATGAATAGAAAGTTCAAAAGAACAGCATTTATTTGAAATATAATCTTTTGTAACATTATAAATGTCTTTACTGTCACTTTTGATCGATTTAATGCATCCTTGCTGAATAAAAGTATTAATTTCTTTAATTTCTTTTCAAAAAATTAAAAAATTCTTACTGACCCCAAACTTTTGAACGGTAGTGTATAATGTTACAAAAGCTTTGTATTTCAGATAAATGCTGTTCTTTTGAACTTTCTATTCATCAAGAAATCCTTGATAATAATAATAAATGTTTCTTGAGCAGCAGATCATCATATTAGAATGATTTCTGAAGGATCATGTGACACTGAAGACTGGAGTAATGATGCTGAAAATTCAACTTTGATCTCAGGAATAAATTACTTTATAAAATATATTCAAACAGAAAACAGTTATTTTAAATTGTAATATTTCACAATATTACTGTTTTTACTGTATTTTTAATTAAATAAATGTAGCCTTGGTGAGCAGACGAAACATTAAAAATCTTACCGTGTCCAAACTTTTGACTGGTAGTGTGTATGTATGTATGTATATGTATGTGTGTATATATATGTATATATATAAACTGTTCCATTTAAAGGTACAATATGTAACTTTAAAAAAAAAAAAAAACAAGTGACTGCTTTATTATGCCTTAGATGACCAAGATAGATTTGTGGATGGATTATGGAATTTTTATTTTATTTATTTATTTATTTTTTGCTTCCCCATTTAAGACTGGACACAAGGACTGGTACCTCACTCCATTGGAGTCAATGAGAAAACCAGACATTGGTAGAATCTGCTATAGCTCTTGCCATATTTCAGGCTATTGTAGAACTTGCAGCTAAATTATTTTCACTTGCCTGTCTTCTTTGAAAACATATGGCCAGGAACACTAGGAGCTGCTGACTGATGTCGTGTAAATCAGACAAACACAAGCCTGCTCACCTGAGTTATTTATCATTCAAGATGATTCATGAGTGAAACAGTTGGAACCCATTCCACATAACCATTCTTCTGCTTAAAGTACATTAGAATGGAAAACAAAGCATAAGCTAATGAGTCAAAAGGAAGTTATTTCACTTCCTTATTTGTACCAGCCACATGTTCATCTTTAGAAATTTTATCTTGCACAACTGCACCTTAATATAAAATAAAAACATTTTGCGGCTAAAACCACTTCCACGTTTTGAATCATTGAAACATGACAATATCAAAGGATTTGATAAGTTGAGACTGAGGTCAGAATGTCACAAGAACAACATTTTTGCTGTAGGGTAAAAAAATTCCAGTGATGTTCCTTATAAGACTGGCTTGGTTTGAGCATATCTTCAGACTGTAGAGTTTCAGTAAAAATCACTGTCTTCATCAACTTCAAAATCAAGCACATGCAACTCGTCGTTTTTCTGTATCACTCCTGCCTCCTCTTCCTCCTCTTCTGTGCTGTTTTTGGTTTCTCTTCTATCCCTCTTCATAATCTGATGATATTCCTGATAGATTCCAGTCAGAGCCTGTGCGGCCTCTACAGATACTTTCAGCTTTCCAACCACATCCTGCTCTTCATCTGCGCTGACAACTGAGAGATGAAAACAGACACTAATAAATATATTTCCAATGCATGTATTTCAAGTATATTTGTGTCTCCTTTAAAATGACTGAATATTACCATTGATCTGTTCTTCAATAACATCATTTCCAGTCAGAAGTAGTTCTCGTAAATCCAAGTAGGCATAGCCGACATCTTCACATTCTTCTTTCTCATTCATGGGCTCACTGACTACTGTGAACTTTAACCTAAATGATTGGAGGAAAGAAACCTAGAGATTAAAAGATCTTCTTTACAAATCTTTCATTTTATTGCCATGGGAAATTATTATTATTGTTACATCTATCATTATCTCTCATGTTCTCTCTTTTTACCTGCCCTGGTTGGGGTCAGTGCCTTCCAGCATGGTGTAGAGGTAATGTCTCAGAGGAGCTGCTTCCAATGAATTCACATGAATAACTATGACAACAAATAAATACATTGTTAATTGTGTTAGTTTTTTTTGTTTTTTTTAAATGAATCATGCCAAGTTAATGTATAAAAAAATATACATATTGTAAAATGTATTTACAGATAATATAATAAAGGGCCACTTAAGTGTACTTAAAGAGAGTACACTTTCATTACTACGTTTCTTAACACACTTAAGTACACTAAAAATGTAATCATTTAAAGTTTTACTTTAAAATACCTTTTTTAATAACTACGTCTTAATAATCGTTTGTCATGCTTTAGCGTCTTTGGTGTTTCCATGGTTTCTACAAAATAAAACTGGAAACCGAGGGTAACGTGGGTATGACGCAATTGACAGGCGACTCCTCACACGTCCCGGAGCCTTGGTTAAAATTTTCTCATGATTTACAAATAGTTGCAAACATTTGGGATGTTGTAAGTACTCAAGTGAACAAAATATATAACACTGGCCTAGTGGTTTTTGGATATTTTACTGCAAAATTCTTACATATTGCACCTTAAACATGCAATTAAGTGTCCAAAAACACTACATTCAGTTTGTAAGAATATTCTGTAACACTTTATTTTACAGTGTCATTGTTACTTATGTTACATGTAGTTACTATAGTAATAACTATAAATTATGCATAATTACATGCAACTAACCCTAAACCAAACCCAAATTCTTACCCTACCCTATAGTAAGTACATGTAGTTACTTAATATTACTCAGTACTTAAATGTATAATTACAGTGTAACAAAGACACCTTAAAATAAAGTGTAACCGAATATTCTTTTAAAGTGTATTATTTCTGTAATAAGTCCTCTTTTTAAAAGTATGAAACTTCATTTTTACAAGGGTGGGTCAATAGCATTTTTCTTTGTAAGTGCCATTTTTATTCCTACTACTCAGTAGGAACTTGAATAAGAACTTGAAAACTAAACCTGCTAACCGTTTATCCTAATTGAGTGTGCTGCAGGTTTCCAGGGGGAAGTTATTCCATGCTGAAAGTTGATGCCAATCACAGTCATTCAAAACATATTTGATGTTTAATATACAGCTACTGTATGTTGAATGGAAGTTTGGACCAATGAGACGTCAATATGGATGGGGCTACACAGAGTGATGTTAAAGGTCGCAGATGGTTAGGACAAAGACTTCTACTATCGAAGAGCATCTTGTCAAGACACATAAATGTGATTAATTTGACTTCAGTGACCTTACCTCGTGTAAAGTTATAATGTATTTCCTCCCCGTCTGTTGGTTTACGCAGAGACATGGGCGTTTCTGTTGTCTCCATTGGAATACCTAGAAGACGATATTCTACATACACCTGGTGCACTGAATGGTCCAGTGCAACACTGGAAGAAGGGTTAAAAGAGAGTGACAGGATTTCCACTCTGAGTCTGTCTCCCTGTGAGACACAAAGACAAATGTTTGATTTAACATTGTTAACAAAGAGCTGACTCTTCCCATTTAAGGCCAGATGCAAGTACATACCCTATGCAAGTACATGAAAATAAGTGTTTCAGCTATGCCAGCTTGACTTCACGGAATGTTCCAAATGTGCTCTGATGCTCTGGCAAACGCCTAAGCGTTCAAAAGTAATTAAGGGATTTATATAATGGTCAGTTTTCTTCTAAGTGACCGTGTACAATACTCAAAAAGCATCAATGAAGATACGATTGGCTATCTGAAACATAGCCGCTTGTCAAAGAGTATGATGTGAGTTTAACATTTTACAAATTTTTTAGTAGTCATTTAAGCAAGAATGTTGAGAAATATAGTATATGGGTTTAATATCAGTTAGTAGCGTCCCTGGTTTCAGGCAGGATTACTATATTGTGATGTCGTTCCTTACTGTGGTTGAAAATGACTTATATCTTGGTAAAGATTTTGGTTGAAAATTACTTAAAATAGTGATAAAGATTTTGGTTGAAAATGGCTTGTATCTTGGGAAAGATTTTGGTTGAAAATGACTTGTATCTTGGGAAAGATTTTGGTTGAAAATGATAAGTCTTGGTAAAGATTTTGGTTGAAAAATTACTTAAAATAGTGGTAAAGATTTTGGTAGAAAATGACTTTGGTTGAAAAATGACAACTCTTGGTAAAGATTATGGTTGAAAATGACTTGTATCTTGGTAAAGATTTTAAATGAAAATGACTTGTCTCTTGAGAAAGATTTTGGTTGAAAATTACTTAAAATAGTGGTAAAGATTTTGGTTGAAACTGACCTGTATCTTGGGAAAGATTTTGGTTGAAAATTACTTAAAACAGTGGTAAAGATTTTGGTTGAAAATTACTTAAAACAGTGGTAAAGATTTTGGTTGAAAATGACCTGTATCTTGGGAAAGATTTTGGTTGAAAAATGACTTACCTTGGGATAGATTTTGGTTGAAAATTACTTAAAATAGTGGTAAAGATTTTGGTTGAAACTGACCTGTATCTTGAGAAAGATTTTGGTTGAAAATGGCAAGTCTTGGGAAAGATTTAGGTTGAAAATGACATGTATCTTGGTAAAAATTTTAAATGAAAATGACTTGTATCTTAAGAAAGATTTAGGTTGAAAAATGACTTATCTTGGGAAAGATTTTGGTTGAAAATTACTTAAAATAGTGGTAAAGTTTTTGGTTGAAAATGACCTGTATCTTGAGAAAGATTTTGGTTGAAAATGACTTAAATGTTGGTAAAGACTTTTGGTTGAAAATTGCTTATATTGTGATAAAGATTTTGGTCATATCGCCCACCTCTAAGTAATTTAAATAGGCACCTAGAAAGTCAACACATAATGCTTCAATCCCCCAGTAAGCAAGCCAGAGGTGACAGTTGGTAGCAAGAGAAAAATGTGGGGAAACCCAGGCTAACCCAGGGAGCCAGTTCTAATCTGTCTATAAAGAATATTTTTGCTTTTTCAAATTTTTGAGATTCCAGTTTATGTCCATTAGTCAACTGTGTGATCATCACCTTTTTACGTGGTTTTGGAGGGTGAGGAATTATGATGACATCACTTCCATTTGAATCTCTTGATTCATCAGACTGAAGGGCGTCTACGTCACTTTGAGCTATTTTGGATAAAAGAGGTAAAAAGAAGCTTAAACTCAATATTTAATAACTTGTGTAATGAATAAGTAACTTTTGAAAATCTCACTTCTATCTTCTGTTTGATCCTCTTGTTCTTCATCTTCCTGTTCCTGCTCCTCCATTGTTATTTGCTTTAAAAGAAATGTATTGAAGACACGTTTGAACTGACTGATTTAAATACTCATAAATCTTCCTGTTACATTTCCTGTTACACCTTCACAGTTCCTTACCTGTGCTGAGTTGCTTCGAAAGCTCCTTTGGCTGAGAGGGGTGCTCAGCTCTGAGGAAGATGGTCTGAAGTCCATAAATTGTTTGGACTCAGTTGACTTAATAGACATGGCAGGTGTTGTGGGTTTGACTTTTTCCTGAACAGGTAATGCTGCAGTGCGTTGTTGCTTCCTTCTAACTGACCTTGATGGTTGACCTGCACTAGATAGAGGTTTCCGATGATTCGAAGAGGGTTCAGACACCTGAATGGTTGGAGACTGAAGGGGTAAGTTTGAACCTCTTTTAGGATTTATAATGGGTGTGGATGGGTGAATGTCATTGGTCTTGGCTCCATGGTCTGGTGGAGGCCGAAGCTGGGACTGAAATAAAGTTGAAAGATTTAATTTAAATTGTTTATATTGTTGAATTACTTTGGACAGTTATTGTCATTCACAGACACTCACCCTGGGCTTTGCAACTGGTCTCTGTGACACCTCAGTGCTCAGCACCATCCTCTCTTTCTCAGTTCCTTCTCTTTGCCTTGACGGTGTCTCAGGTGACTGGAAGGGGTACTTCCACCTGAGAGTGACCCTTACCATTCCTCTTGGACTGCCAGCAGGGTCTCTAAGCACATAATCACCTGACAGCAGGGAACAGAATAAACATTATTCACCAGTTAACCTTTGCCTTAGTGAATATTGGTTATGATTCTACATTTGATCCCCAAGGTAATATAATGTTTTGTTACTTTTATTTGTTTCTCTTGGCTGAATCTTGGATATTTGGTTTCAAAAATATGAACTTACTAAATATACACAACTGGTCAAAAGTTTAAAATAATTAAGATTTTGTTTTAATGTTTTTGAAAGAAGTCTCTTATGTCTCTTAAGTCACAGAGGCAGCACTTATTTGATCAACAATACAGTAAAAACAGTAATATTGTTGAATATTATTACAATTTAAAAGACATGTTTTCTTTGTTTAATATATTTTAAAATATGACTTACTCCTGTGATGGCAAAACTGAATTTTCATCATTTGTCAGGAACCAAATCAGCATTTTAGAATTATTTCTGAAGGATCATGTGACACTGATGACTGGAGTAATGGCGAAGATTCAGCTTTGCCGTCACAGAAATAAATTACATTTTAAAATACAGTATATTAAAATAGAAAACCGTTTTAATTCGTAATAATTTTTCACAATATTACTGTTTTTACTGTATTTTTGATCAAAGAAATCCAGCCTTTATAAGCATAAGAGACTTCTTCTAAAAACATTAAAAAGATCTTAATTATTCCAAACTTTTGACCGCTAGTGTATGCACAAAATTGAATTCCCACTTATATTGTTTATTTAAGGTTCTGTTTAATTGCACCTTGATCGTAATGATTACCTCTGATTGGTCTGCCTGCAGCAAGGGCTCGTAGTGGAATTGGTGTCTTTGCCAAATAAGTGGGAGGAGTCTGACTTTCGCTGTCATCAAACACATACACCCACAGACTGCCCACATTCAGGTATTCTAATACATCTGTGGTAACAGCTAACGGATAGCTAGCTGAGTCCTCAAAGACAGGATCCACACAGCACTGAATTATGGGTGTTGAATGAGGTGGTAGGTCATAAAGGCGATACGTTAAGTATGCATCAGGGAGTATTCCTGGCCAGCGGGTACTGAGGCCCACACAGCGCTCCAGTACCACCTCAAGCTCATTGGGTATCCCTACACCATAATCATACATCTCCTAAAACACAAAAAAAGACGTGTTTTTAAAAGTTTGAGGTAATAAATTCAGTCAAATTAAGCAGTTCTGCAAGAGAATAACACACACTGAATTCATATTACAGAAGACTGAAATTAGCTTGATACAACATAAGCATGTCGGCTACATAATATGGACATTTAACTGTAATCAGTCTACTTAAATAGAAAAATTATCAACAAATACTTGAACCATGACCTTTGTTCTACCTGGAATACAACTGGAAATATGAACCATAACTTTTGTTCTACCTGGAATACAACTGGAAATGTTTAGAACCTCTAAGCTGCTCTTTCCAATCAGTAAAAGGGACTGTTAAGTTTCAAAAATAGTCCATGTGACAATATTCCAAGTTGCCTGTAGCAACTTTTAAATGATGTGCATGTGTGAATTACAGTTTATAGCTACAATGAAGGGCATCATTTAAATAACGTCTTTTAGTCTATTCCTCACACAAATCTATTATATGACTTGAAATTAAGAGCACAAGTCATATGAATTTAAATTGTTTTAATAATCTTTTTTTTTTTTTTTTTTTGTTCTTGAGAGAAGTACACATATTGATGTGTTACTGCTATGCTGCTGCTGCTACTGCTGCTGGCATGAGTGAAGGCACATGCACATAAATACAGGAAATAGAATATGAGCTACTGCAAGGAAAGTAGGAAGAGCCCCCTAGCAGATCTAGGCAGGTGGTGCTGGGGAAGGAGAGGGGCTAAGAAAATTTCCATGGCGTGCTGCTCTAAGTTGAGCCATTACATTCAATTCACATTTACCGTAAATATATTCTTTTGTTTCCATAATAAGTACTCTAAGGGGGTTTACAACCAAATAAGTGTGAATGAATTACAGAATTTTAATTTTTGGGTGAACTAGTTAAAAAGTTCTGTCCTCATTATATGGTACTGTATGTGGTGGCATTTACCTCTGTTTCCCCATTAGCCCATTCCGAACCTCTGGTGTGTCTTACAGCTGTTCTGCTTGTGGCTCTTTCCATTTGAGGTTCTGTAAGTTCCACCTGAGGGTGTAAACACACCCAAAACTCAAGGATTCCTATAACTTCTCCTTCAGCTCCTGCAGAACAAAGGTACAACTTACAAATGCAATGGCAAATATTATTGCAATAAAGAGCTGCCACAATGAAAAGAATGTGAAATTGAACCCTCTTACGTAAACATTTATATGCGACCTTATTTTTCTTACCTGTGATGTTGGTTCTGTTTTTCATTCGTTCACCTCTGCACTGTAGCGCTCCCATCAGAGTGATCCTCGCTCTTCCACGGGTTATAAATTGTACTCCTCCAAGTGCTTGGTGCAGTTCAACAGTGATGGACCCACCATGAACCCTGAGCTTCTCCAGGTCAAAGGCAGAGAGGGCGTAATGCGACGTGAAACCATAATTTGGCTGACCACCTGACAATAATGAAGTTGAGAGGGTTTCAAAGTCAAGAAAGCCATAGGTGCAAAATGTCGCAACCCCTTGGTGATCTCCTGTGCCTTGTCCCATGAGTCTCAGTCCCAGCGGTGTAAAGGTGGCTCCTGAGAGATGGATCTCCAGAAGAGATTCTCCTCCACGCAAATATGTGATTATGGCGCCCTCTGCTGTAGGCTGGACTGACTCTTGTGCCAGCTCTGTCCAGGTGTACTGCGTGGGTATGGTCCGCTTATTGTTTCTAGGGCTGTATGCTAACTCTTTGAGTTGAGCTAAAACAATGGAGGAAAAATATGATGTCATCATACTTGCATTATAAATTGAAAATCGGGGAGTATGGGGCTAGTTGTCACACTTTTTACTCTCATCTATTCAGTGTTTCTCAGTGTAAAAAGATTTTAAAAAGTTAGTTTCTATATAGACATATGCATACATAGTTGACCCTGCAGACCAGTGTAGTGTTATTATGGTTACTTGTTTATCCAGCAACAAAATTACAAGAAGTATGATGTATTAGAATTTTAGTTTGGAGGATAAAATTAAGAATTATTATTACTATTATTATTGATTTAAAATTATTTAAATTCTGATATTTATAATTATGTAATATTTTAATTTTAAAATATTAAATAAAAAAATACATAATGGTTTTATTTAAACAAAATAGATATTTGAAACCAACATACAAAACAAAACCTGTGACAACTAGCCCCAATCTTTTCTATATTGTACATGCTGCAACAGCATTTCCTCTAACCTTGTAAATTGCTGATTTGAAGGCTTCTGCTTTTCAACAATTTGTCTTTTTCACATGCCCTCCTCCTATTCACCTCCCTCTCTCTTTCAGATTTCTCCATAACTGTCTTCATCTCGTTCTATAAAAGAAAATACTGTAGGTGTAACGGTATATACTGCATTTATATTCTCACTGCGAGTGTGTGTACCTGGATGTCAGCATTTAGGCGATACTGCAGTAATAATAAGTCCCTGGTTTTCTGGAGTTCTAAAACAGTTTCTGCATATGAGGCTTGTACTGCAGTTAAATCCCTTGATGTGTCTTCTAACTTTCCATCTGTTTTCAAGAAGGACATCACCCCTTGAGTCTCCTGCTGCATTCTGAAGGCCTAAGAAAAGAGCACAGAATGAGGAGGGAAAAAGAAAGGTGGAATGAAACAAGCAAAGCTATTGTTATATAGCTATCTTAATGTTTTGAAACATCTAAAAGTCCACAACTTTTTAAACTAAACATCTGACCTTAATCTGCAGCAGAGTCTCACTCAGATCTTCCACACTCATATCAAACTCCTGATAGAGAATGAAAAACAGAATATGGAAAACAAATTCTAATGAACTGAGTGTCTGGCCTCAGTTTCTCTTTGCAAAGGAAATTTTAGTGTAATACAGGAAACTTTACTTTTGTAACAGAGTCCAGTTTCTCTTGCAAAGATGTGACTTCCTGTCTGTGCTGCAGGACTTCTCGCTCCAAGCAGTCATTTTTTTCTCTCAGGAACATAACCATATCTGAAAACAGAAAAATACATTCAATTTGTTGAGGAGATGTACATGCATTAACACTGAAAACGTTTTGCATATTCACCCACGCAGTTTCCAAGAGTCTGGGTGCACAGTATCAAGTTCCAGGCAGCTACAATGAGCACTTCCAGAATAAGATGAGTTGTGGTCCAGAATTGATGGAGCTAGACAAAAATCTGACAATACATGAGTCTTACCTCTATCTCGCTCCTTCTCCTTCTGAACTCGATCATTCTCATATGCCATCTGTTCCTTCTCCTGCTCCAGCATTTTCTTTTCTCTCTTTTCTTCCTCCAGTCTGTCTTCAAGTTTCTGTACCTCCTCTCTCCACCTATCTTCTCTAAACTGTTCCCTTGTTCTCTCTTGTTCCTCATGGTGTCCTTCTTGATGGCTCTGGGCAGATATAGTGCTATGGTGGAAATTGGTGAATTAAAGGATTAGTTCACTTTAAAATGAAAATTACCTCAAGCTTTACCTGCCCTCAAGCCATCCTAGGTGTATTTGACTTTCTTCTTTCTGATGAACACAATCTGAGTTATATTAATAAATATCCTGACGCATCAGCTTTATAATGGCAGTGAACGGGGACCAACGACAAGAAAGTACATCCATCCATCCATCATAAACGTACTCCACACAGCTCCGGGGGGTTAATAAAGGTCTTCTGAAGTGAAGCAATGCATTTGTGTAAGAAAAATCCATATTTAACAAGTTATAAAGTAAAATATCTAGCTTCTGCCAGACCGTCTTCCGTATTCAACTTACGAAGAAAGTGTATCGCCTCTCGCAGTTCAAAACGCTTACACTACATTCTACACCTTCCATATTCAGCTTACGAAAAAAGCTTAACTGATGCGACGCCAGTTTCGCTTTTTCCGTAAGTTGAATACGGAAGGCGGTCTGGCGAACCTAGATGTTATACTTTTTTTCATAACTTGTTAAATATGGATATTTTTCTCATACATACGCATAGCTTCACTTTATTAACCCCCCGGATGATGGATGGAAGCACTTTCTTGAGCTTCATGGTTCCATTCACTGCCATTATAAAGCTTGGATGTGTCAGGATATTTATTAATATAACTCCGATTGTGTTCATCAGAAAGAAGAAAGTCATATACACCTAGGATGGCTTGAGGGTGAGTAAATCTTGGGGTAATTTTCATTTTAAAGTGAACTAATCCTTTAAGAATTTTAAAAATTGGCTTTTTCTACAGAATTTTTTTTCCCCCTCTAATTTACAGGATGGCTTTGGGGTCAAAAAGACACAAACCTACAACCAGTTCCATAATAACCTGAAACAAAGTTGTATGGATGGGCCAAAGGACCTTACAACAGATAAATGACTGACAGCCTATACAGTCAATCAAATCGCTGCACTGAGAAACCTTGTTGCGATCCGCTATTTTGTTTGTCAAGCTTTAAAGCTTACTGAACTGTGGGACACAGGCATCCTTTTTGTAAAATTTTCTTTAATTTCTTTAATTTCTATGGTAAAGAGGTGTTGTTATGGCACTTCAGATACTAGGTACCCAGAGTGGCTAGTTAATGGAGCTTTGTTCGTCCGTTCTTGAAACCAGTGAACTTGAAAAATGCAAGTGCTGAATCAGACTTGTTGTTCTTATAATATTGATCATCGTTCATGTTACACTTTCATGATCACATATTTTCTCCATTAAATAAAAGGACTATGAAAAAAGTTTGTGTGGGCAGTTTTAATTAACACTACTGTAGATCCAATTTAGACAATTACATAAGATTTTATATAGCAGTATGCTTCATCTTCAAAAAGAAAATTGAGAAGCATATTTGGTTTATTTCCTCCATAAATCTCTAACAAATGTTAGAGTAAACATCTGTATGCTGGGCAAATGGGCTTCATCCAAGATACTTCTGTTGACTTCAACTTATTTGTGGATTATTCGGGTTTATTTGACAAACAGAAGCATGCTGAATAGACACCGGTGTCACTGGAATCTCTGGTTTGAACATCTCTGTGATCTGAGAAGTAATAAATAATGTGACATGCAGCCAAAATTTACTTTAAGAAAAAACAAACACAGACACACTAACACATTATTTACCCCTGTCTGCATCTTCCAAGTGTCTGATACACATTTTTCCTGTGTGACGTCAACTGTCTGACTTCTTGACGCTTGGGAAGATTTCTCCTTGTAATGTATTTCTTGTATTCTACCATTATATTTAGTGTTACATAACAACCTCATACAAAAGCATATGCTTTCTGTTTTTTTGTACATTGATAATCTATGATAAACTTAATTTGAAGTAATTTATTCCAAAATCATCAGGTACATCAGCGAGTGAGCGACTCGCGTTGTCACAGACATAGAGTACAACCCCTTGAAAAGTAACAGCTGTCATAAGCTCATTTCAGGTCAACAAGTAGGCTATAGCCTAGGGAATCCCCTTGGTCCCACAGTCCATGAAAATGTTCCTGTCCCTCACTATCAATGCCAATGCATCCTATGAAATACTGACCTCTCCAGAAGTGAATCATAGCTTTTCTTCAAGAGGTTCCTCTCCCCCTCCAGGTCTGAAACCCTCTCCTGAAGCTGAGGAACAGATGTTTGTATAAGATTGCAAAGGAGAAAACTTGGAATAAAAGTGCAAAAACTTTAACAATAATAACTCAAGCAGTACCTCCCCCAGAGCTTGCAGTGAAAGTGTGGCAGCGTTGAGCTGGCCCTCGAGTGTTAGCACTCTCTGCTTCTCTTGTTTCAGCTGCTCGCTCAGTTCCTCCACCTTCTCCAGCAGTGCTACTTGGCTCTCTTTTAAAGATCTTTGGCCCTACATAATATTTACCCATATAAAGTGAAAAAGACATAGAACCCCATTTATTCAATGGACTTTAACAAAATTAACTGAGTCTAACTTGTCAATTTTCTGTCTGGTTTAGAATAGGGCTACAATGTTTAATTTTATTCAGTAAATGTTTGTATGTACTTTCGATTATAAAGAAAGAGCTGATAATGATGAAAATGGGAAATGTTTCTTTTCAGGTTAAGCTCACCTCCTCCAGCTGGTTCTCGTAAGCCTTAAGAAGGAGCACAAGGAGAGGAGGTAATGAGGATGATTTGTTTTAATGCCAAAATATAATTTAGAAGACATTTTACCAATTCTTTTAAAGTGAAAGTCCCCATCAAATATATTTTCTTTAGACAAAATATTACTTAAAGGCACAATATGTAAATTTTCGCCACTAGAGGTCGCTTATTCAAAACAAAGGCATAGCTTGATGACGCCTTGATTTCGCGGAATCATGAGCTAATGTATTAAAGATTTATATTACTGTAGTATGAAGCAGGGTGGGACTGAAAGCCGCTGGACCGGAACAAGGCCGCTGGAGTGATTGTTAATGAGACACGAGCGCGACCCGCGGCTCGAGAGCAGCTGAACTTTTATTATGCCGCAGACGACCGTTTCCGCTTCTTCCGGTCATGAGTATGTTGGGTAACGCACTGTTTTACCATATTAGATACATTTGTGTGTTGACAGTTCTCTGAAAGTACGGCGGCTGCTATAAGACACTTGTTGCACACTGCAGTAAGCTAGATCAATATTGAGCATGGTAAAACACGGTACTTGTGGTAAATCAAGAAAACGAGATTTAAACAATAAGAATAACAGTGTTGAGCTGTATAACAATGATTAGTTTTCTGTCGACGAATGTATACAAACACCTCACCTGCTCACCTGTCTAATAAAACATAATATATTAAAGCATCTTTGGTGTTTCCATGGTTTCTACAAAATAAAACCGGAAATCGAGGGTAACGCAGGTATGATGTCATTGATAGGCAACTCATGGACACAGTCCGTGTCCTAGTTAAAACTGCTTATTTCTCTGGATTTAAAAATTCTTGGAAACATTTGTGATAATGTAAGTACACAAGTCAACTAAATATATAACATTGTTCTAATGTTTTTTTTATATATATATAGTTTAATCCAAAAATCTTACATATTGTGCCTTTAATGTAGGTCAATATAATTTTTTTTACTACTTAATTTCACCTATAACAAAAGCTAAATTATCTATAATATGATAGTTGAAATTTCACTTAATATAAAACTAAATACATTAACACCTTGTAACATAAACACATTGTTACTCAATGCTGTTATTTAGTTTATTTACAATAAAGAAAACTTCAAAAAACCTTAATGTTTATTGTGATGTGTTTTTAAAAGATGCATCATATTTTCTGTTATGTATTTAAAAAAAAAATACAAACTTTTAGAACAAAACAAGTTTAAACCGGAAACCATGATTTTCAATTAGACCAACTTCCTCAATAAAAAAAGAGAAAAGAAACACTAACGTGATGTTTATCTAAAGTAATTTTTGCTTATTCGTATGGTTCAATTGGATCATCGAAGGTCAGCAGCAAAAACATTGGTCAATAGAGTTAGATTAAATACACAAAGCTGTTTTTGTGCTAGTAATTTGCATTACTTAGCCTATTTGAAAAAGTAACTCAGATGTTTTGTTGTAAATATAAAACTAATACCTTGCTTTATTTGTTATTTTAAAAAAATCATCTGATTACGTAACTCGTATTACTTGTAATGCCACCAAACCAACTCTGCTTACACTCCTACTCAGTCCTCTCATCGATAGCCTGGGAGGTTAATAGTTCAGTGAAGCCTAAAGCAGAGCCAAGCAATAGTAAAGCAGATTGGACTATCCTAAATGAACCCATACCTTAAATATTATTTAAATGGATACTAGTTTTCAATGTTTTTGCTCTGGTTTGGTCCTACGGCTCACCTCCTGAAGAGCAGCAAACTTTTCCTGAACGACCAGAAGGGCGGAGCTCTTTTCAGAGAGCTGCTTCTGCAATCTGATCACATCTACATTGTCTTTTATAGTAAGTCTGTAAAGAAGAATAAAAAAATGACAATTTTTTTCATGTCACAAAAACATGCACATTGTTTTGGTGCAAGTGTGTAAAATGTCTATCGACTGAATTTGAATAGCGATTGAATGACTGTGAACGAGTATTGTTAATTTGATTATTGATTAATAAACACAAACACATATTATATAAATATATAGGCTACATGAACTTTTCCTACCTGTGTCCGTCGGCTTGTTGTTTGCGCAGGTCTTTCACAATACCCTCTATTTCTTTCTCTTTGTCTCTGAGCATTTCTCTAAGAGACTGAGCTGTCAATTCCTGCTCTGCCATCCTCCCTTGCTGGGTTTCTATGATGGCAGATCTGCTGAGAGAGAAAACAAGCCAGAAAATTTGAAACAAGGAGAGAAAAGCTGATATTGCCGATAAACATGGAATTTAAATAGCTAATTAATAGCATGGAAGCAATGTCCTGACATATAGATATGGGCCATCAAGATGCATTAAAATTAAGTATATATCATGCAAAATATACTGGCAAAATCTTTAAGGGTGAGAGCAGAACTACATAGCTGAAGTCTCAATGAATGCTGGGATGTCATGAGCAGATTGTCATAAGAAAGCAAATGCTTTTCAGTGCAGACCTACATTTTCAACCACATTAAAGGTCTTTCATTCCTTCTTTCTTTGTCTCAGCTGTGATGCAGGTGTTAAGCACAGCACTATACTGTGTTTTGCAGAATTGCAAGTAAACATAAAAACATCCAACAAACCTGAGTAATGCAATTCTGCTTACAGTATATAGAGGAGAAAGAGACAGAATGATTGACAATAATTTAGTTTGTTTTGTATCGACCATGGCTATTACATATATGAACTGTTTTGACATGTACAAATTATTTAAACATGAATGAATAATGATGATCTGATAAGCATCCCTTGATTACGTTTTTGCAGTTAATAGCTCGCATATAAGAACATATAACACACAAAGACATTTTTAGGCACTGTAATGATGTGAATAGTATCATCACATTCATATCATACTGTGAACATTCCATGAGGTAGTTAAAGAGCAGTTATTTTTGTATGTCTTTAGACATATTAGTGACATTTTTTCTGTCTATTCTCCATAGTAACTTGAAAGTAAAAACATACAAAAGAACACACCCACAGGTCAACTTACAATCTGTCTATCTCTACTCTAGTGTCATCCAGTGAACTGATGCCACAGCGGGCAGGAGCGGTTTGGGCAGCTCGTCTGACACCTCCATCCCCATCCACACCTCGCCCTGAGACAGAAAAAGAGAGAGTATTGTATAAAATCTGGACTGCAACACCAAATAAACACTCCTTATGAAAAAGTACTGTGGTGGCACCATATATCAAAGTACCATACACCTAACATTTGCATGCCACCATCATATTAACATGATGCATGTACAAAAATAGGCTTCAGCAATATTACCATTTTACCATATCCAAAACCACACACAGTCTTACTACGAATTTTGTGACTCCTCACCTGTTCGTGGCCTATTATGTGTTCTGACACCCAGATCTAAGATATGTTGCTTGGCTAAATGTAGTTTACTCTGCAGCGCCCCCTTCTGGCTCTCTAGAGTCGCTACACGAGCCTCTAGCTCTTCAATAGTGTCCTCCAGCTCTCCATCCCTCCCTGCAGACGAAGGTCCTTGCTTTAATCGCAACAGTTTAGTTGACAACCTGAACAGCCAAGACAACAGATTGTCTTATATTAAAGCAATAGTCCTCTTGACGTGGTGTATTTGGTGCATAAAAACAATGATAAAAGTGTCCATAAAGCAAAATTGTCAGCGTTGACTGCATTCACCAGCTGAGTAACTGCCATTGAGATGAATGGAAATGATAACGGAACACTTTCTCCAAGAATTATGGATCTGTTTGTTAGTGTGCGTTTCGGTACCTGCGTAGTTTTTGGTCTTGTGTGCGGCTGTGTTGTTTGAGAAGTGTGTTCTCCTCCAGCAGACGGAGACATTGGTCTTCCAGCTGCTCGCGTGATGCTCTGAACAATCGCTGACGATCTGTTTAAAGACATAGAGGCTTAGAAAACAACCCAGAGTTGCTTACTATTTACAGTGTTTGTTCAGAAGTTGCTCTTTTATAGCCCAGGATACTGGAGAAAGAAGTTCACATTTCACTGACTTTGAGTATTGACTTTGTGTAAAAAAAAATGTGAATAGCATGGTTGGACAAGTAACAACTACTAATGAAGCAAGTAAATTCTTTCCAATAGTAATAAAAGTAATATATACTTCTATAAGAAAAGAGAATTAAACCTACTAAGAAATAATAGTGCTTGTTTATTGGCCTGTGTTGACACACGTCTTACCCTTTATCTTGAGCACCTGCGGTGGTCTTCTCCAGCTTTTGGTGTCTTGATCTGTGTCTGAAAAAAAGCATACATTGATCTTGAACAGACCCACTCATTTAAACAAACCAGAAGTAAAAATGCATATGATATTTTAACCTAAATAAACACAACATGTCAGCTCTATACACACCTGTGAGAACAGTTATCAGTCCTGCTCTCAAGCCCACGTCCCTCACGGGGAGGTCACCTGCTGTCTCATCCACTGTCAATGACATTATGAGAACTAACAGCTCCAACCAATCACTGCCTTTATGAGCCGAGGCATTCGGGAAGTGATGTCACCACAGAGAAAGGCAATGGGACATTTTTTTTTTTTCTTATCCTGCATCACAAAGAAAATGAGGAAACATTTCAAATTAAGTACTTAAAAATTAGATTAAACTAATAAACTAATATGAATATATCGGGCCCGATACCAAGCTCATGTACTTGTACTCGTACTCGTAAAAATACCCCCGATACCAAAGACCGATACCTCACGTGACGTAACTGACGGAATTTTCCGTGCACAGAGACACCGACGGCAGCAGCAGAAACAATGTCAGTCTCAGAGGTGTGGAAATACTTCAAAATTAATGATGACAACCTACACATTGCAAACTGCATGCTTTTAATCACAATTCGTTATCGATTAGAGAAGGCGGGATAGGCGGAATCGCGCTGAATGACACAGACCAGAAGCGCTCTCTCTCTCTCGCACGCGCGCACTCTCTCTTTCTTGCGCGCGATCCCAGTTCTCTCAGACAGCGCGCGATCAGTTCTCCTTGCGCCTGAATGGTCAAATGCACACATAGTTATCCAAATGTCCATCGTGTGGAGTATCTCACATAAATACAGTCGGTTATGGCTTAAGTGGACGTAAACATTTGGGTGAAAACAGGATATGTGTCAGTATCCATGGATTCGGTCTTAAAGGGACCGTAGCCTATATTTGTCATTAACAACAAAATATGTTAAATAAATGTATACATGGTAAATAAACCTACTGTATCTGAAAAACAAGTTTATTTAATTTCTATCTCTATAGTATTTGTTGTATTGTTTGTAATTTTTTATATAACAACAAATATACAGGTGCTGGTCATATAATTAGAATATCATCAAAAAGTTGATTAATTTCACTAATTCCATTCAAAAAGTGAAACTTGTATATTATATTCATTCATTACACACAGACTGATATATTTCAAATGTTTATTTCTTTTAATTTTGATGATTATAACTGACAACTAAGGAAAATCCCAAATTCAGTATCTCAGAAAATTAGAATATTACTTAAGACCAATACAAAGAAAGGATTTTTAGAAATCTTGGCCAACTGAAAAGTATGAACATGAAAAGTATGAGCATGTACAGCACTCAATACTTAGTTGGGGCTCCTTTTGCCTGAATTACTGCAGCAATGCGGTGTGGCATGGAGTCGATCAGTCTGTGGCACTGCTCAGGTGTTATAAGAGCCCAGGTTGCTCTGATAGTGGCCTTCAGCTCTCTGCATTGTTGGGTCTGGCATATCGCATCTTCCTCTTCACAATATCCCATAGATTTTCTATGGGGTTAAGGTCAGGCGAGTTTGCTGGCCAATTAAGAACAGGAATACCATGGTCCTTAAACTAGGTACTGGTAGCTTTGGCACTGTGTGCAGGTGCCAAGGCCTGTTGGAAAATGAAATCTGAATCTCCATAAAGTTGGTCAGCAGCAGGAAGCATGAAGTGCTCTAAAACTTCCTGGTATACGGCTGCGTTGACCTTGGACCTCAGAAAACACAGTGGACCAACACCAGCAGATGACATGGCACCACAAACCATCACTGACTGCGGAAACTTTACACTGGACCTCAAGCAACGTGGACTGTGTGCCTCTCCTCTCTTCCTCCAGACTCTGGGACCCTGATTTCCAAAGGAAATGCAAAATTTGCTTTCATCAGAGAACATAACTTTGGACCACTCAGCAGCAGTCCAGTTCTTTTTGTCTTTAGCCCAGGCGAGACGCTTCTGACGCTGTCTGTTGTTCAAGAGTGGCTTGACACAAGGAATGCGACAGCTGAAACCGATGTCTTGCATACGTCTGTGCGTAGTGGTTCTTGAAGCACTGACTCCAGCTGCAGTCCAGTCTTTGTGAATCTCCCCCACATTTTTGAATGGGTTTTGTTTCACAATTCTCTCCAGGGTGCGGTTATCCCTATTGCTTGTACACTTTTTTCTACCACATCTTTTCCTTCCCTTCGCCTCTCTATTAATGTGCTTGGACACAGAGCTCTGTGAACAGCCAGCCTCTTTTGCAATGACCTTTTGTGTCTTGCCCTCCTTGTGCAAGGTGTCAATGGTCATCTTTTGGACAACTGTCAAGTCAGCAGTCTTCCCCATGATTGTGTAGCCTACAGAACTAGACTGAGAGACCATTTAAAGGCCTTTGCAGGTGTTAATTAGCTGATTAGAGTGTGGCACCAGGTGTCTTCAATATTGAACCTTTTCACAATATTCTAATTTTCTGAGATACTGAATTTGGGATTTTCCTTAGTTGTCAGTTATAATCATCAAAATTAAAAAAATAAACATTTGAAATATACCAGTCTGTGTGTAATGAATGAATATAATATACAAGTTTCACTTTTTGAATGGAATTACTGAAATAAATCAACTTTTTGATGATATTCTAATTATATGACCAGCACCTGTATATATTGGTAATTATGTCCTTTGAAGGTTATTGGACACTGTGAAATTTTTGTTCTTGAAGTTTGTGACAAGCACATAAAAATTATTACTTTTTTCATGAGAGTAATAATAAAGAAGCTGTCCTACATCCATTGGTCTCACTGTGTTGTGCTTGGAAAACTGCAACATCAAAAAAAAAAAAAGAGAGAGAGAGAGAGAGAGAGAACTTAATAAATGTATAGGCATCGGTATCGGCGAGTACTAGAAAAAAGTATCGGTACTCGTACTCGTTCCTTAAAAAATTTTATCAGTGCATCCCTACTATGAACATATGAAATGCAATATTCAATTAATTACTGAGAAGGGATTTTCATTATTACAAGCTCAGTGGCTGCAGATTCAACAGGAACCAATCAGATTGGGTATTGTTATGCTGTTATTGCTGCTATTATTGCTGCTGCTGCTGAGCAAGTACGGACTTGCTCAGTCAATGATGTGTGATGATGTGTCAATACATACACGACACTGCTGTGAGCAAGTAAGACATGCTGCTGCTGTACAATACAGCCTACATGAATTACCTGTAGCAGATCTATATAGGTGGAGCTGGGGAAGATGGAGGGCTTCTGAAAGCGTGCTGCACTGCTAAGGCAAATTTTAATCTAGGATATGAAGGTTGAGCAGCGAGCTCATTGGCTACTGATACAGTAGGAACCAATCAGCTGTGCCCCATAGAGAATGATGTGATTGCAAGCAGGTTGAGCACCAAATCAGCATATTATGCAATAATTACTGATAAAAATTCAGCTTTGCACAGAAATAAGTAATATTTTAAAAGATATTCAAACAATAAAATAGCAATTTTATATTATTATATTTAACAAAGTAAGTTTTGCCTCTTTATCGCCATCTCTGTTTGAAACCTGCAACCTGCGGAATTATCATCTTTATGTGGGTTGTGCATCAGAACGGCTCCTCCTGCGAATCTAATGTTTGGTGTCAATCACCACATTGGTGTGGATACTGTACTTCAGAATCACAGATTCTACATCTTGGAAGTATGACCAAAATAAGAATTTTCACCAGAAAATGTCATCTGAACAAGTAAGTAACATGTCTTCCACTTTTGTTCTCAACAACTGAGAAAAAAAGCATTACAATAAATCGCGCTGCCAATGGTGATTAAATCTAAGGTCACTTAGCTCAAATCACATCAAACCATGCAAATTATTATTGTTATACTTTGTTTTAAAATTGTTAATATTAACAACATCAGCATTGCATGACTTTGTGTATTTAGTGTGCATTAGCGTTACCTGTAGATTTCAATTTCTGTAGCCACCCCGCAGTCCGCGAAGTCTTTTGCTTTTGACTACGGGTGAATCTCCAGTTTTCACTGATGATTGATCATTTGGACCTTTCTGGATTACAATCTGCCATCAAAATGATAAGTTTAATTATTGCAGCTGCTGTGAGGCTATAAATAAATAGCCTATATATATATATATATATATATATATATATATTGGCTATAAATGCTGCAAGCATTCTTCACATGCCATATAGCCTACTAGCTTTATGTAAACAGACATGACGTAATGACACAAAGACAAACGGCTGCCAGCTCGAATTTCCAGCAGAGACCCACCAGTACCACCCGAATTAGAAAACATTATTACAAGCTTACCGTTGTGAATCGGGCTAAGGTAAGGAGATAGTTTTGAACACTGGTTATGTACTTGCTCAAAAATTTATTTTGGATAATTTTTAACCAAAAAAGTTACAGACTGCAGCTTTAAAGCAACATGAACAAAAAAAATTATAATATCTTACAGACCCCAATTTTTTTCCATCTAAAACTATTTTAAACAACATTTTTCTTTATTTTCATTATTCTTATTCATGCAGCTTTCATGACTTCATATTAATTGAGAGACTGCATGAACAACATGTCTACAATCAAGTACTTATAAAAATGAATTTGTCACACAGCAGAACCATAATTAATTAACTAGTGAAGGCAAACAGATGCATGGACGCTAGATTTAGATTGACAATATTATTGCAACTTCCTTCAATAAACGAAAACATCTTAATCTGAAAATTACAATGATGCTGATGCAGATGGAAAGGAAGACATAGATGACAACAATAACCTGCATAAAGTTTTCTCAGTCACATACCTGTAGGAGTGTCTGTGCGTCTCCTGTGCTTTGCATAGAGCTTTAGTGAGTGTTTGTTAATCCTCCTCTCAGCACCTGTCTGTGTCATTCATATTCCCTCAACAGGTCTGTTCTGTTGTTTTAGATCTGTTTGTTAGTTTCTCTTTTTCTTGTAAAGACGCTGTCTCATCAGTCCAGCTTTAATCTTCTTAATCCCTCACTGCACCTCCTCCTCTCAAATGTGTTCCTGCCAGTCTCACAGCGTTTCTTAATTACAAATACACTGTCTATATATGCAAATATTTCATATTTTCCAGAAACAAATAACTTCAAACATTGATCATTGACTGTCTGATGAACTAATAAATGCTAAAACATGGTTATCATTATTAAGATGAGCAGCATATGGCTTGCGAATGCTTGTCTAATGTGATTGGCTGTAGTTAGTTACTGTCTAATAATCTGATTGGCTGTTGTGTTTGTAGTAAAGACAAGAACAGGAGGTCAATGGAGAAAATCAGATTACAAGACAAGGATGAAAGGAAGCTTTAGTAGTGTGTGTGCGTGTGTGTGTGTGTGTGTGTGTGTGTGTGTTTGTTTTCATGATTTATGAGGACACAAATTTGTATAATGACATGGGTATTACACTGGTATGACGACGTAAACATGAAATATGAGGACATTTCATAAGTCTTAATTTCACAGAATCTTAATTCAAGGCCATGATATCTTGTTTTCCCTGAATGCCATGTGCACCTCGGGTTAGGGTTAGGGGATAGAACATACAGTTTGTACAGTATAAAATCATTGTCTATGGAAAGTCCCTATAAAGTGCAATTTTGTGTGACTGGATAAATTATACACATTTAATTATAAGTGATTTTGGAAATTTTATTTATCTCTGAATCCCAAATGTTATATTAAATCAAATCTGGAATAAACAATGATTTGTGTTCTAATTGCATTATTTAAAGGTGCAATATGTAATATTTTCTGTCTGCTAGAGGTCGATAGAGGCCTATTCAAAACAAAGGCATAGCTTGATGACGCCAAGTTTGAGCATGGAATCTTGGGACATGTGGTCTTCATCTCACAGCCGGTGA
Source organism: Hypophthalmichthys nobilis (assembly GCA_037950665.1). NCBI lineage: Eukaryota > Metazoa > Chordata > Actinopteri > Cypriniformes > Xenocyprididae > Hypophthalmichthys > Hypophthalmichthys nobilis. Next base: position 7,231,968 of record CM075482.1, on the reverse strand, counting down.
AAAAAACAATTGGGATAGGACTCAGGAAGAAATCATGTTCATGGATGTGATTATTAACGTTACTGTAGCAGAGCAGGTTGAGTGTTGTTGGAGCTGAATGAGGCAGCTGGAGCGAATGCGCAACACACGCCTCACGAGCAGTGGAACTTTTATTATGCCACAGTCGCCGGTGCCGCTTCCGCTTTTCCGGTCATGAGTATGAGGTAACGCAGCTCTGTTTATCATATTAGATACATTTGAGTGTGTTGAAAATGATGTTATACTCTGTGCTTTCGCTCAGTGGCTGCTGTGAGACAGTTGTTGCACACTGCAGTAAGCTAGATCGATTTTAGAATATCATAAATGCTGGATGGCTTGTGTTGATAAATGGCATGCAATTAATTTTAAAACGTATTGTATGATGGAGAAAATGCTGTATTACCGTTACTAAAAATAAAGCTGCATCTGATTATGCTATGTTAGCTACTTCACAAAATAGTGTTTTTCTCTGAGTCATGGTAAAGCATGGTACTTGCAAAAAATCAAGAAAATTAGATTTAAACTATAAGACTAAATGTGTTGAGCTATATAACAATAATTCGTTTTCTGTCTACAAATATATCAAAACAGTTGTTCCCTTGTCTATTAACACATGTAAATATTAAAGCGTCTTTGGTGTTTCCAAGGTTTTCTACAAAATAAAACCGGAAACCGAGGGTAACGCGAGTATGACGCAATTGACAGGCGACTCCTCACACGTCCCGGAGCCTTAGTTAAAATAGCAATTTTCTCACAATTTACAAATAGTTGTAAACATTTGGGATATTGTAAGTACTCAACTGAACAAAATATATAACACTGGTGTAGTGGTTTTTTTACATTTTACTGCAAAATTCTTACATATTGCACCTTTAACTTGATTCGATATAGTTTATTCAGCACATATCAAAAGCATATCTACAGCTTAACAATTATCATTACTCTATATAAATTTTCTTCAATCTGACAAAATTTAATTTGTTACATTTCTGTTTTTGTTGACTTTCAGTCTTCATATTGTCACAGTACCCCCATTGTCATCATTGACAGGTTGTATAACCAGTGGTGCACTGTTATTTCCAGTGTCATTCATGTCTGGGTTGAAGTAGGCCAGTAAGCTCTCATTAAAGCATTGTCCAGTGAATGAGAAGATATGTGCACATGCTCTCGGATCATAAAATGATACCTGTCCTTTTTCAAAATCCACGTATATGCCAATTCTCTGCGGAAGAGTCTTTAGTGACAGAAGCACTGATTCACGGTCACAGGCCCTGTACTCGCTGCCTCCTCTCAGACAAACTGCCCAGTAACCATCCTCTGGGCTCAGTGTCACCAAACCCTTCCTGTTGACTGATTTCTTGGCCACGCCCAAGTCCCATGCTGTTTTACCTAAGACTCCTACTTCCCAATAACTCCTTCCCCTTGAGATGAGCTCTCTTGACAGGACACACGGTGCACTGTCAAACCGTTGAGCGTTGTTTGGAACGCTGTGTTCTACGTTGCTGTCGGTCACACGCTTCCTGTCTGCAGATACTTCCAACCAGGGGTTTGCTGTGTCAGGGTCAAGGGTCATATCCACTGCAAGAATTACATCAGGCAAAGTCAAAGTAAGTTTTTTATTAAATAGTGGTGTATGCCATTTTTCATGCATTTTCCCCAAATCAGGATAGCTCTGAATAAATTTGTTCTTACAGTGTTGAAATATGCTGAAAAAGTGTAGATATATTTAAAAGATTCAAGTAAGAATTCAAGATGGTTCAAGGATTCAAGTTTGTTAAAGATTCAACAATAATAAAAAGATTTTTTAAAATTTCAAGTAAAGGTTTAAGATGGTTCAAAGACTCAAATAAAGATTCAAGACTGTTCAAGGATTCAAGTAAAGATTGTTTAAAGATTCAAGAAAAAAATAAAGGTTGTTCAAAGGTTCAAGTAAAGATTCAAGGTTATTAAAAATTCAAGAAAAAATTAAAAGATGATTAAAGATTCAAGTAAATATTCAAGAAGGTTTAAAGATTCAAGAAAAAAATAAAAGATTGCTCAAAGATTCAAGTAGACATTCAATATGATTCAAATATTCAAAGATGGTTCAAAGTAGGATTCAAGTACAAGTTCAATATAGTTTAAAGATTCAGATATAAAAGTAAAAATTCAAGGTTCAAAGATTCAATTAAAAGATTCAAGATGGTTCAAATATTTAAGTAAGGATTCAAGATTGTTCAGAGAATCAATTAAAAATTCAAGTTTATTCAAAGATTCACAAGTAAAGATTCAAGTTTTTTTTTCAGATTTTTCACATAATAACAATAAAATTAAAGCTTTTGTGTGTAATTTCTGCACTCGTATCACCAAATGGAATTGCAAAATTACAGTAAAAAAGCAGTACTTCCCCAAGCTCAGCTACTGATTGTGCCAATGTTTTTTCTGTTAGAGTTTTTTTTATACTTTTCAGAGGAATTAATCAACAAATTACTTACATATAGTTATCTCTGTATATTAAACTGGGGTATAGAGGTGAGGTTAAAAAATGACACGCTTCAGTTTTAAAGTAAAAGGAAGAGTTCAATAGATGTGTTATAGTCAAAGTCTATCAAAGATTCATAACTCCATATCTTAATTGTTATAATACCTGCATACTGGGATATGGCCTCAAGTTCTGTTGAAAAAGAACATTTCCCATTAAAATTAATAAAATTAAATTAAATTAAATTTTCCATCACAATAATAAAAACTTTTTTTATTGTGAACATTAACTTTAATTTAGCGGTCAAATAACAAAGACATAATAACCTCTCTTTGTGACGGTGTGTATTTGTGTTTTCAGCAGTTCTTCTGCAGCATTCAGGGTTTCTCTCAGCACCTCCAGACCCTGACAGGTGTGCACACTGATCTGAGACCAGCTTTTACACTGAGGCAACTCACTTGGGCTACGGAAAGCCTGGAAGGGTCAAAATACAAGTACTTTAATTAAAGTCATCATCCTCTATCACAACCTTCAGTATTTTAATATATTTCACTAAACACACTGAACAATGTGTTAAATTCATATTCAAATACGCTATTATTGTAAATTGACAAGAAGAACAAGTATGATCAGTACACCTCTGGCTGAAAAGATGCTAAAGCACAGAAGAGTCACCTGTATCAGGTAAAGGTGGTCTTCAGAAGATGACAACTTTTCCAGCTCAGAGTTTCTAGCATTCAGTTTAGCGATTTCTACCTTCAGCTCTTTAATGAGGCCCTCTACATGTTTCTCTGCAGTTTTCTGCTCGTGTTTCATCCTTCTGAGCAGCTCAGACTGGCTCCTTTCAATAAATTGTTGCAGTGCAGTGAAGACCTCAACACTGTATGCCATCTCTCTTTCGGTGTTCTCCTAAAAGAAAAATAACAGGCAATAAATCAAGAATGTGCTTGTGTGAAATGCATTCATACTTTGGTAAGTTTGGCAGTTGACTATCCCTATACCTATGATTATACCTATGGCAGGTTTATAATCTATTTTAACATAATATTTAATTTCAGTAAGCCTATGGTTGACGTCACCTTTGTATCTTGTTTACAAAGAACAACATTTTGAAAAAATTACATTAAGATTTTAGTAATTAGTTCATTTGTAATCTTCTGATAAAACCATCTGCCAATTTAAAGGGGACATATTCAGGAAAATCAGACTTTTTCCGTGTTTAAGTGCTAAAAGTTGTAACTTCTTCCTGAGTCTCTCCATCAGTGTCTGACTCCAGTTTGAACAATGTAAGGCTGAACACCGTTACTGACATTCGTCATTTTGGCTGCGTGAGATTCTCCAGCTTTGTTGTTGTTGAGCAACCAAAGTATTAGCTGTTAAAGCTCCACCCTCTTTTGGAAAGCAGGCGGGAGCAGCAGCTCATTTGCATTTAAAGGGACACACACATAAACGGCGTGTTTTTGCTCACACCCAAATAGGGGCAAATTTGACAAGCTGTAATAAATGATCTGTACGGTATTTTGAGCTGAAATTTCACAGACACATTCTGGGGAAACCAGAGACTTATATTACATCTTGTGAAAAGGGGCATAATAGTTCCCCTTTAAAACAAAAAGTAAATATATAATATAATTTGCTGGTTCTTACTTTGTTTTGTTTTATAGAGTGTTTGAGTTCCTCAACTTTACTCCATCTCTCCATAATCATCTGCTTCAGGTCAGACTGTGTCTTTAATAACTGAGTCTGTGACAAACAGAGAGAACACAGATGTGATCACATTTCTGTCTCATGAAAATAAATAAATTACACAAGAGCAGCTGTAAAACAAAACACATGCGATATGTCCAGAACAAAATTGATGTGTACAGACAATAATGAGGTTCTAATGATAATCATCAAGAATAATGATTCAAATTCAAAAATTATAGTAATAATGTCTCTGAAAATGCTTTGTATGTCAGGGTTATGTTATGTTTCATTATGTTTTAGTTCATGTTCCTGTGTTTCCTTGCAGTTTCTATAGACCTTATGTAGCCCCGCTGCTTTTTCAGCGCTGCGCTCGTTATGTTCTGTCTTACAGTTAATATTTCCACAGTATGAAGGTAAGATCTTACGGATTCATTAATGTAGAGCTCTTTTTTAAAATCAGTTACATTACAATGGTCATGATAACTTTTATTAACTCTACAATAATTGAACATTTTACACGTTTGTAGTTCCCTTTCAAGGGAACTCGAGCTGCATCGAAGCGCTGCGGGAACGCCTCTGCGTGATTGCGTCGTGAAGCACGTATGAAATAAGTCCAATGGAGTGACGGAACGGCATAGGCAGGTGAAGTCACCGACCAGGAAACTATAAAGCCGGAAAACCCATTCATTCAGCTTCTGTGCCTTCAGCAAGCGCTATATGCAAAATCGTGTGTCCTATTTATTGTTGTCTGTCTCTCAAGCATACACACATATATATATATATATATATATATATATATATATATATATATTTATGGTGGCGAGCAAACAACAGTTTAGGAAGTGTGTTCATCCCTGCCCTCGTTTCATCACGGGTGGGGATACACACCAAATGTGCGTTGTTTGTTTGGGAGTGCAGCACGCCCAGGCAGCTCTCGAGCACTGTAAGCTTCTCCCGCTGAGAATGCTGCGCTTCCGCCGAGCCCTCTTTGAGGAGAGCGGCTCGGGTCCCGCTTCTGCTGAGGCAGAGCGGCGTCTCAGGTCGTGGGGTTCGCAAATGGATCTGACAGAGGGGTTAGAGACGGGCGCTGCCCTATCTCAGCCCTCATCTCTCAGATCTGATGTCTCAATTCGGAGTCAACGCTCCGGTTGAGGCAGCTGCATTACTGGCATCCAGTTCTGAGGAATTGGATGTTGTTAGTGTAGCAGCAGGAGATACTGAAGACTCGCCACTTCAGTCTCCTGCAAGTGAGGAGCTTATGAAGGTTTTAACTTGTGCTGTGGCTAAATTAAACATCGATTGGCCGGCCGAGAAATAAGAGCTGCAAGTTAAAAGCAAACTAGATGAACGATACCTACCATCTAGATCAGCTCAACCTCCACGTCGGGGCTTACCGTTTTTTCCCGACGTGGAAGAGACCAGTCTCATACCAAGTGTACACACCACAGACATCAACATACAGCAATATATTAGGTATGAGAAAGCACGGTTATGGGGCGATGCCAAAGGGGGAAGAGCCATCTCTCCCCTCAGTCGGCATCGTCCCTTAAAGCCCCGACGCTGCCCACCAAGCCGCTTAAAGCTACATTTTACAGTCGGTACTTCATTGTCCCAAAAAAGGATGGGGGGTTGCGTCTGATCTTAGATCTGCGCCTGTTAAATCACACTGTAGCAAAGCTCAAGTTCAAGATGCTCACAGTCAAACATATCGTATCACAAATCAGGTCCGAGGACTGGTTTGTCACGATAGATCTAAAAGACGCATACTTCCATGTATCCTTCCTCCCACAACACAAGAAGTTCCTGAGCTTTCGGGGGCGAAGCATACCAATATCGGGTTCTTCCTTTCGGCCTAGCACTGTCACCCCACACCTTCACCAAATGTGTAGACGCGGCTCTGACACCCTTGCGCATGCATTCTAAACTACATCGACGATTGGTCGATTCTAGCTCGATCAGAGCGGATGGCGGTTCAACATCGAGATGCTGTTCTCGCACACATGAAGAAGTTGGGGTTGAGGCTAAACGCGAAGAGAAGTGTACTTTCTCCTGCTCAGATAACCACTTATCTAGGCGTGGTATGGGATTCGATTGTCATGCGTGCTCGTCTGTCGCCCGCTCGCATAGCATTGATTCTCTCAGCTGTAACAGACATAAAGCTAGGCCAGTCACTCACTGTCAAACAGTTTCAGAGACTGTTAGGTCTTATGGCAGCAGCGTCCAACGTGATACCTTTTGGCCTGCTGAACATGAGACCGTTACAGTGGTGGCTCAAGACCAAGGGGTTCTCGCCGAGGTGGAATCCTTTTCGTGTGATCAAGGTCACAATGCCTTCGTGCCTTAGTCACATGGAAACAACCTTGGTTTCTGTCCCAGGGACCTGTGTTGGGAGCTCTCGGTCGTCGCTTCACGCTAACGACAGATGCATCCCTCACGGGCTGGGGGGCGATCATGAGTGGTCGCTCTGCTCGGGGTCTGTGGCAGGACTATCATCTCACCTGGCACATAAATTGCCTAGAGATGTTGGCTGTGTTTCAAGCTCTGAAACACTTCCTTCCAGACCTCAGAGGCCATCATGTTCTTGTTCACTCAGACAACACATCAGTGGTCTCGTACATAAATCACCAGGGGGGTCTGAGGTCGCGCCCGTTATACAGACTGGCTCATTAGATCCTCCTGTGGACCCAGGGAAAGCTGCTCTCAATAAAGCCAGTTTATATCCCAGGGTACCTCAATTTGGGAGCAGACATCCTGTCGAGACAGGGGCCAAGGCCCGGGGAATGGAGACTTCACCCCGAGGTGGTGGAGCTCCTATGGGAGAACTTCGGTTGAGCCGACATGGATCTGTTTGCGTCTCGAGAGATGACTCACTGCCCATTATGGTTCTCCATGACAAACCCAGCACCTCTGGGGCTGGATGCCATGGTACAGGCATGGCCAAGGCTACGTCTGTATGCATTTCCCCCAATTGCGCTGCTCCCAGATGTTTTGGAGAGAGTTCGCCAGGACGGGGTCCGTCTGTTGCTAGTGGCCCCGTTCTGGCCGGCCCGAGGATGGTTCTCTGACCTGATGTCCCTTCTAGACGGCTCTCCAATGGAGATTCCGATCAGGACGGACCTTCTCTCTCAGGTGAGCGGGTCGATCCTTCACCCCCGCCTGGAGTTGTAGAAACTATGGGCTTGGCCTCTGAGGGGGCCCAGCTCATGAGTTCAGGTCTCTCAACTGAGGTTGTTGAGACCATCCTCCACTCCAGAGCTCCCTCCACGAGGAAACTCTATGCTTTGAATTGGAGATTATTCACTTCATGGTGTGGAAACCACCAGTGGGATCCCGTTAACTGCCCTGTAGGCATGGTGCTGGAGTTCCTGCAGGAAAGATTTTCCACAGGGCTATCCCCCTCCACAATAAAGGTGTACGTGGCGGCCTTAGCTACTTACCACGCTCATTTGAGTGGTGTATCTTTGGTGAGACACCCGTTTATTACTCATTTCCTTCATGACACTATGAGACTTAGACCTGCAGTTCGCACGAGGGTGCCAGCCTGGGACCTGGCGGTTGTGTTACAAGGCCTCTCTGTGGCTCCCTTCGAGCCTATTGAAGAAGTCCCTGAGAAGTTTCTCACCCTGAAAATCTTTTTGCTTGCTATTTTGTCTCTCAAGAGGATTGGAGACATTCAAGCTCTCTGTATCTCCCTCGTGCCTGGAATTTGCACCCGGCATGGTTAAAGCTTTCCTGCACCCTAGACCGGGTAACATTCCTAAGGTCCCCACTAATATTGTGAGGCCTGTTGTACTGCAGGCCTTCTGTCCTCCTCCCTTCCAGACGTCAGACCAGGAGAAGCTAATCTGCTGTGCCCTGTGAGTGCATTAGATGCTTATGTCCACAGAGCTGCCCTGTGGAGAAAATCAGAACAGTTGTTCGTCTGTTTCGGGTCACCTAGGAAAGGTCACCCTGCATCTAAGCAGAGAATGAGCAAGTGGGTGGTCGAGGCCATCTCACTTGCTTACGAGTCAGCTGGTCAGCCTTCACCTTTGGTTGTTCGAGCTCACTCGACCAGGAGTATGGCTGCTTCCAAAGCACTTTTGTCAGGAGTTTCTCTCCAAGATGTTTGTGATGCGGCAGGTTGGTCCTCGCCGCATACCTTCGTGAGGTTCTATGAACTGGACCTCAGCTCCACTCCAGGGGCGCAGGTGCTATCGTCCTAGTGTGCGCAACGATTTCACACAGACGGTCACTTGCTCATATGGCGACGTGGGTATTAGCGTTCCCGCAGTGCTTCGACGCAGCTCGAGTTCCCTTGAAAGGGAACGTCTCGGTTACGTATGTGACCTAAGTTCCCTGAGTAGGGAACGAGACGCTGCGTTGCCCTGCCATACTCCCAGCATGCCCGTAAGCGACTTGCTTCAGTTTTTCTAGAAGCTGAATGAAGGGGTTTTCGGGAAGGCTTTATAGTTTCCTGGTCGGTGACGTCACCCACCTATGACGTTCCGCCACTCCATTGGACTGATTTCATACGTGCTTCATGACGCAATCACGCAGAGGCGTTCCCGCAGCGCTTCGACGCAGTGTCTTGTTCCCTACTCAGGGAACAAAGGTTACATACGTAACCGAGACTATTTTTATATTATAAATAATAAAATAGCATAACATTTGTTTTCCTGTAAAAGTATTGAAGTAAAATTCCTATTCATTTTCTCCATAGAGAGAATTTTTTTTAATGATAACATATTAGAATGTTAAAACGGAGTGTCTATTTACACTAAGTGCAAATAGCGTCCCTTGTTGGCAAACGCTATTTACACTAGCTCCGCCCCACCTATGTCTGGTTGGGCCACTCAAGTTTTAAAAAAGACACACAGAAAACAGAGTCTTCAGTGGTGCAGCAGTAGTGAGTAAGGCTCGCAGATCCAGCTTTTAACACAATCAAATCGGGTTTGAATCCGCCTTTTGCTGATCTCGCATTTATTTTCAATAAAAATGAAAATACTGTTCTAAAAGTGGAAATAAACTTTTAATAAATTAAAAGTGTTTATTGGGTAGGGATAGGGGAAGGTGTAGTGAGGGTTTTTATTCTCCCAATAAGGCAGCATCCATTTAATAATTTTAATAAATATAATCATTTACACTATGATATTATTGCATCCTGTTAATGTACAAAAATACTTAGGTGCAAATAGTATCTGCCAATATAAAGTATAGATAGCATCTAATTACTATTTACTCTTATTGCAAAGAACTGATACTTTGACATGGTGTAAATTTTCACTTAGTGTAAACAGCATCTGTACAATATGTACAATATACTTATTGTGTTCATGTTGTATTGTATGGTTAGGTTTAAGAGTAGGTTAAGGTGTAAGGGAAGGGTCAACAGTGCAATTATAGATGGAATTACATGCAAGTATTTTTTAAAAATATATAAATACAATGTAAAAACATGTATTTACAAAATTAGTGCATTTTATGAAATGATTAATTTAAATGGTACTACATACACTTAATAAAAAGACACTTACCGCTGGTTTCACAGACAAGGCCTAGTCCCAGACTAAAATGCATGTTTGAGCTGTTAAGTTGTTAAGCAACACATTTTAAGATGTGTCAGTGCCATTGTTTTGTCTCAAGATGCTCACCAGTAATTTATTTATTTTTTTTTTCCTTTTTTTTTTCTAAGGCATGTCTATAAAAGTTACTTAAATGTCCTAACTGAACTAAGGCCTAATCCTGGCTTGCCTCGTCTGTGAAACCAGGCCTTAGGCACTTAATAAAAGTGGGACCAAATATTATATTGTACCATTGCTTTTGATATGATTAAAGTCATAATCATTGATTAGACATCCAAATGTGCCCAAACCTTTCTCTCTGCCCATTCTGTCTCCACTGGTATTGTGTGGTGTGTGTTGTGTTCTGTATTCATGCACAACACACAAACTGCAGATTGGTCGTATCTGCAGTAAAGCTCCAAGGGTCTTTCGTGTATCCTGCAAATTCGCTTTTCCATCCGCTGCGGCTGCACGAGCTTGTGCTTGGTGAACCTGGAGGTGTGGGACATCACATGCATTTCACAGTATGATGCCACGCACACCAGGCAAGATTTTACAGCACAGGATGCTTTCTCCAATGGGCACATGTCACATAAAACATTGTCTGATGTGACAGGACGATATACTGATGACCTCTGACCCTTCTGCTTACGAATTTGCTCAGCCATCTCACGAGCAAAAGAATTTTCACAGAGCTCTGGTGTTTCCTGGAAAACTGCGGAGCATTTGGGGCAATGGGAGGAGCCAGATGCCATCCACTGTGCTAGGATACATGACTGGCAAAACGTATGACCACATGGAAGGGACATGGGATGGGTGAAAACATCCAGACACAGAGAGCACTGGAACAACTCCTCAGACAGGAAGGGGGTGGATGATGACATCACTAAGGTAGAAAAGGGAAGAGAAATACTGTGACATCATAAATAAATGGACTGAATCAGAAACCCACACAGAGAACAGCAAGAGGAATATAAACACGAAAGAGGTGGCAGATTTTACATGGGCCTGGTGCCATAAAATACAAGTAGTGCCAAACAATGAAATAACAATGACTAGGTAACAGTGACTGCATTCATTTCAGTTAAGACTCTTTAAAATTCTGCCCAGAAACCACCCAAATCTATGATCTCCTTTAAGTTACATTGTGAGGAGTTATACTATGAACAAATACTGGACTCAAAAACCAAATCAGAACTTCTTAACCAGTCCAAAAAGAACATCTTGCGGGAAAGACTCATTCTGAACCTCTGTACATCTGAAACGAGTACATGGCTGTCCACATTTACACATCAACAATACTTTTGTGGTGTTCAGAAACTTGGCCCATCCATGACGACATAATAAGCATATAGCAAATAGCATAGCATATAGGCGTCAATTACATTTGGGACAGATGGGACATGTCCCCACCTTTTTTGTCCAAATTTGTCCCACCACTTTATGACGCAGCTGTTGCGGTTTGCTATCCATTTCTGGAAAATTATATGCAATTAAAAAAAAGAAAAAAAACTGTTGATAAACATCTGCTGATGTACATCTGCAAATTTGGTCTTTAAAACTAAAAGGTTCTATAAGGGCATCAACCTGCACTCCTCCCACTCAAAGAAAAAAATATATATTACTACTATACTCTTGTGAAAAGATGTAATGAATATGCACCTGTAATGTACTTCAGATTTTGAAAGTATATTTTAAAAAAAAAATACTTGCAGTAATTTATCATTAATGAAATAAAAGGCCACTTTATGTACTTAAATAGAGTGCTTTAATGACTATTCTATGACTAGAATAGACTACACTTAAGTTTTCTTAACACAATTTAACGTCAAATTAAATGTACTTTACATTACATACAGTACATTTTAAATCAATTTGTTTTAATAATGTTTTCTCATGCTTTAAAGATGTACATTTCTTTTGATGTGCTGAGTCTGACTAACATACTAAAGCACACACACACACACACGCATATATATATATATATATATATATACTACCAGTCAAAAGTTTGGAATCGGTAAGATTTTTAATGTTTTTAAAAGAAGTTTCGTCTGCTCACCAAGGCTGTATTTATTTAATTAAAAATACAGTAAAAAAATATTATTACATTTTAAAATAACTGTTTTCTGTTTGAATATATTTTATAAAGTAATTTATTCCTGTGATGGCAAAGCTGAATTTTCAGCATCATTACTCCAGTCTTCAGTGTCACATGATCCTTCAGAAATCATTCTAATATGCTGATTTGCTGCTCAAGAAACATTTATTATCAACATTATTATCAATGTTGAAAACAGTTGTGTACTTTTTTTTCAGGATTCCTTGATGAATAGAAAGTGCAAAAGAACAGCATTAATCTGAAATACAAAGCTTTTGTAACATTATAAACTACTGTTCAAAAGTTTGGGGTCAGTAAGAATTTTTATTTTTATTTTTTTTAAAAGAAATTAAAGAAATTAATACTTTTATTTAGCAAGGATGCATTAAATCGATTAAAAGTGACATTTATAATGTTACAAAAGATTATATTTCAAATAAATGCTGTTCTTTTGAACTTTCTATTCATCAAAGAATCCTGAAAAAAAATATATATATATTGTACACAAATATTTTGTACAATTGTACACAATAAATGTTTCTTGAGCAGCAGATCAGCATATTAGAATGATTTCTGAAGGATCATGTGACACTGAAGACTGGAGTAATGATGCTGAAAATTCAGCTTTGATCACAGGAATAAATTACTTTATAAAATATATTCAAACAGAAAACAGTTATTTTAAATATTTTTAAAAATATTTCACAATATTACTGTTTTTACTGTATTTTTAATTAAATAAGTGCAGCCTTGGTGAGCAGACAAAACTTCTTTTAAAAACATTAAAAATCTTACAGATTCCAAACTTTTGACCGGTAGTGTATATATATATATATATAAATTAATAAAGGATAATATGTGCACAAAGCATTGCATTACACAAACCTTTGAGACTGGCTCATGATGTAGTTTGGGTGTGTGTTCTGTCTTTTGTTCGTTTATGTATTTGTTAGAAATAGAGAAAAAAGTCTGGCTTTTTTAATAGCTATAACATCTTGTGAATTCTGCATTTATTACTGTTTCATGTTTCATCTCAACACAGTTTCATCTTGCTGCCTTATCACTAAACATTCACCAAAAGGTTAAAGTCCAGTAACGTCAGGTGAACACTACACTGCCAGTGTAGTGCCCAAGAAATAATTTACATTTCATTATGTGTCTATAGGTAAATCATGAGCAAAATAAGATTTCTCAAATACCCATACCTCACTGTAATGAGAATTTGCAACACAACTCTTACCTGTAAGAAAAGGAGTTTCAGCCAGGAAGCAGAAAAGCAATGTTGTCACCAGCAGCTGAATGACAATTGTAAGTGATTGTGAGGTTAAGCTCCGCCTCTTTTGGCAGGGATGGGCTCCTACTCCATTCAACTGCTGAGTTAACCCTTTCGATAACAATAAATCTAAAGCTTGCTGTAAATGCAGAAAGAGGTGTTTGATGTCTTGCATGAGCCCTACATCATGCTAACACTTACTTCTAGCAAGTAATATATTTTTTTTTTTTTAAATTTTAAAAAGTTAAAAGAAAGAAATCTTATTCAGTCTGATTGTGTTGAGTTTGTGAATGACAACAGAAATACACCAGGAGACATTTTTTTGTGAAGTACTGAATCATGACATCGTGATGTGTATCATACACTCTAAAAATGCTGGGTTAAAAACAACCCAAGTTGGGTTGAAAATGGACAAACCCAGTGATTGGATTGTTTTAACCCAGTGTTGGGTTAAATGTTTGCCCAATGTGCTGGGCAGTTTTATCTAACCCAAATATTGTTTAAAAAAATTACTATATGACTGGCTTAAAATAAACCCAAAAATCAGACACATAATTACTAGAGGCAACAATCAAAAAGTGAACATTTACTAATAAGCAATTTAATAGATGTTTATTGTTTAAATATTGTTCATTAAACTTATTAATAAATGCTCATTTATTAAACATATCAATAAATGTTAAATTCCAACCTATTTTGGGTTAATTTTAAGCAAGCAATACAGTACTTTTTAAACAATGGTTGAGTTAAATAAAACTACCAATCCCAGTCGCTTGGTTAAAACAACCCAATTGCTCAGTTTGTCCATTTTCAGCCCAACTTGTGTTGTTTTTAACCCAGCATTTTTTCCCCCAGTGTATCATGAGGTACTTGGTGATGCCCCAAGCTAATATATAAACACCATCAACTTTGCTGTACAAGTCATTTCAACCTTAATTATATTAAACTGACTTACAATAATCAGTTGAATCTTGTATTAAAAAAAAAATAAATTGAAAATTGCTTGTGTTAAATTTTGATGAGTTAAAGTAATTTAAAAACATATGTGTCACGTTGAGCCAGGCAGATGAAGAGGATGGAAGATCAGGGAGAGGATTTCAGGATATCTTAATATCAGCCATTAAACTTTATTAATAAACAAAACAAAGATAATCCAAAACACAGGAATCATAGGAGTTCAAAACATAAAGGACAATGATCTGAACCAATCTCAGGGCTAAAATACACAGGACTAAATGACTTAACCAGAACCAGGTGTGCAACATAATTAGTTGCCATGACAACAAATGAAGAGTGGAAACATGGGAAACAAAAGAAACAGGAACAGAACACAGAAAAAGGTGATACAAACTAAAAGTCCATAAACAAAATGAAACTCTAACAATGTTGTCATGACATATTGATCATATGATTTTTAGAAGGCTCTGGCTTATTCTCCTTCCATCACGTTTCAAAGCATGCAACGCAATATAAATAACTAAAGAAATAACTAAATAAGGCTTCTGCTTGCATTATTCTCATTTGTAAGATGTTTTAGATAAGCATCCCCTTGTTAAAAAGAAGTACACTTTTATAAATAGTACTTATTACAGAAAATAAACTTTAAAAGAAAATATTGATGTGCAAAATTAATGCAATTTGTTTGGATGCTTAATTAAAATTAAATGAAAATGTATCATAGTTTAATTTTTAGAATATAGAGTGTACATTTATGTCATTTCATAATTACTTCTGTTGTCTTTAAAGTGTACTGACAAGCATTTATAGTATTATTTATGGTAAACTAAAATATTTAATGAAATTCCTTCTGAAACTTGGATGTTAAGTGTTTAAATATATTTGTAATTACACAGTTGTAACAAGATCAATCAAGTGCTTTACATGTTCTTTGGTATGTCTGTCAACACATCAAAATAAGTGTAGGCATACTACTTTAAAACACAACAAACTATTATTAAAATATAATGATTAAAAATGTACTTGAAGGTAAAACTTTAAATTTGACATTATTACAAAGTTCACTTTTAACTTATTGTATTATCTGCAAGTACAGTTTTTAAGCAAGTGCACATTCAATACAACTGCACTTCTTTTCAACAAGGGCCTGCTAAATGAAATCTATAAATGTAGAGTACAGTGCTCAGCGTAAATGAGTACACCCCCTTTGAAAAGTAACATTTTAAACAATATTTCAATGAACACAAAAACATTTTCCAAAATTTTGACAAGACTAAGTTTTATATAACATCTGTTTAACTTATAACATGAAAGTAAGGTTAATAATATAACTTAGAGAACAAAATTTTCGGTTTTACTCAAATTAGGGTGATGCAAAAACGAGTACACCCCACTGAAAGTCTCTGGAGCAAAGCTAAATTTTAGACTACAAATGTCTAATTTAACAAGAATTCAACCACAGGTGAGTCTAATTATTCATTACACAGGTGTCCAGCAGACAGTTGACTATAAAAGGGTGTTAAAACCCCTTCCCATTTCATGCTGTCAGCAATGGCACCACATGGAAGAGAAATGTCACAAGACCTGAGAAAGAAAATAATTTCTTTACACCAGAAAGGTGAAGGCTACAAGAAGATCAGCAAAGCTTTACGTCCAGGTCGTCCACGGAAGTTAACACCTCGACAGGAGCGTCTTCTGATGAGAAGGGTTGGAGAAAATCGGCATGCAAGTTCACTGCAGTTATCTAAAGAAGTAGAAAGCCAAACTGGGGTGACTATTTCCCGTGACACAACACGGCGTACGCTGCAGAGGAATGGCATGCATGGGTGCCGTCCACGAAAGAAGCCTTTCCTAAAGCCCAGGCACAAAAAAGCCCGCTTAGAGTTTGCCAGGGCCCATGCTGACAAAGATGAAGACTACTGGGACTCTGGAGTGATGAGACCAAGATAAATGTTTTTGAAATGGATGGCTTCAAAACTGTACGACGTCGCAAAAGTCAGGAATACAAAGAACAATGCATGGTGCCTACAGTGAAACATGGTGGTGGCAGTGTCCTTATGTGGGGCTGCTGGTGTTTGGGAGCTGCATTTCATTGATGGCATCATGAATTCACAGATGTACTGCTCTATACTGAAAGAGAAGATGCTACCATCACTCCATGCCGTTGGTCGTCGTGCACTTTTCCAACATGACAATGATCCTAAACACACATCTAAGGACTCTGTTGGATTTCTGAAGAAGAAAAGGGTGAAAGTGATTCAGTGGCTCCTGATCTGAACTCAATCGAACACCTATGGGGAATTCTGAAGAGACAAGTTGAGCATCAGTCTCCATCCAGCATCCAGTCTCTAAAAGAGGTCATTCTTGAAGAATGGAAAAAGATAGATGTTGCAAAATGTCGCCAACTTGTTCATTCCATGCCTATAAGACTTGGTGCTGTCATTAAAAATCATGGAGGCCATACAAAGTACTAGATGTAGTAGTTTTTGTTGTGGGGTGTACTCATTTTTGCATCACCCTAATTTGAGTAAAACTGAAAAATGTGTAATCTAAGTTATATTATTAACCTTACTTTCGTATTATAAGTTAAGCAGATGCTATATTAAACTTAGTCTTGTCAACATTTTGGAAATTGTTTTTGTGTTCGTTGAGATATTGTTTAAAATGTTACTTTTCAAAGGGGGTGTACTCATTTATGCTGAGCACTGTACATGTAAATGCAGTTTAAAAATAACCAATCAATCACCTATAACTGCCCATGCTAAACAAAAAACCTTTGCCAGTTGTATCAAATCCTCTCTTGTCCGTGTTGTCCATAATTAAGAGAACATAAATGAAAATAGTTGTTAATTGAAATCAATAATGTCAGCTTTATCTTACAAGTGTTGTTCTGTCAGTGCAACATTGGTGAGTAAAACGCACAAACTAGTACACCAATGCACACTATAGGTAAGATGAGTAACTGAAGACCAAAAACAAAGGTTGGGACAATTCTAAGGGTGCTGGTCAGATCCAACCAACTGAACCCAAAATTTGCCTATTATGTTAGTATACATACTACATACTGCAAAAATAGAGTAGTATAGTAATACTGAACATAACAAAAGCCTGTGGCTATGTACACTACTATCCATGGTACATGACTGTAGCAGTTCTTGTGCTATATTAAACCCTAATGTACAAAACTTCCATATAAAAGCAGTAAATATAGATAGCAGTATAGAGATTATCAAATATGACTGTAACACTGAACATGCTTGGTAACAATACTTTCTGGTTTATTGATTGAAAAAAAACTGCATGTGTAATCCGTGATCAAACAGATTATCAGGGCAGAAAGGCTATTTTCATCCACAACGTGTCCCAGATGGGAACAATGATGTTGAGCATGATGTTTATGTGGATTAGATGGGCAGTTGATGCTTTGCAGCCACATAAATAAGAGCTCTCAACGGAAATGAGCACAAGATTACCATATATTCATCACTGGGGAGGAACCATTTTTTTCAGTAACATACCTAAAACTAGGATAGGGGTGTGGTTTATATGACTGGTGAATTTATGGAGAACCATTCTATAACTGCATAACAGATGTGATGGGGAGGGGGAGAGAGATTAGTGGTGCTCTAATGATTTGAAAGCACTTGAGCTTAAAGCTGTTGGGGAGGGGGTTAAACCACCAGCACACACTTATCACAATATACACAATTCAGCATGTCTGCCTGAGGGCTGCTGGACAAACAAACCTTGGCATCTTAACTTAGGAAGGTATTTCCCACCCAACATATCCAGAGGAATTCATTCATCAGGTAGGATGCGATCTTTTTTTCTTTCTTTCTTTTTTTTTTTTTTTATACAGAGGCATTCTTTCATTTTCATATCACACTTTAGAAGACCTGACAGGACACACATCAGCAATGGAGACATTATCAGGACAAATTATTTCAGTTTTGTCAAATATGTAATGGAAGGCGATTTTAATGCATAAATTTGTGCATAACCTGTTGCTGAAGATCCACGCGAATGACGTTTGCATTCCTCCGAATGGTGCAGCGCGTGTAGAGAGCGCAGGGCGCGTCCACGCTTACTACAGCTTTTAAAAATAATAATTAACTTTTAATCTATAGCGATGTGTATTTCATGCTGCTATAGGAAATGCGGAAGCTCACAAAGTATTTTGATGTATGTATATGATGTATAAATGGTACAATAGAGGTATTTTTATTGAAAATCAAGGCGTAACAATTTATGTTACTAACTAGCAAAAATAATCTTCGTGTAAAATGACCCAGGCTATTATGGTAGCGTAGATATAGTGGTTACATCAATTGTGTCACCAAAGCAGTTGATATCTGAACATATATTTTAAGTTAGTAAAGTAAATAAAGAAATGTTAGTTGACAAATAAATCGTGACTGAAGCAGTCAACCCGTTTTATACTTCACTACACATCCATTCCCTCATGATTATGGAAAACAATTCGTTTCACTCAAGGTCCAATGTTTCCACTTTTCATATTCCTCCAAATATTTTTGTTGGAATGTTTAGCCACAGTTGGCATTTTTACAGGTGGCTTTAGCACCAAGAATGTGAGGTCTTGTTACCCGAAAAAAAGGTTGATTTAATCATATTGAAATAAAATCATAAGCATTCAGGGATTCTCATTAGTTCCATAAATCTGAAAACAAAAGAACTGGAACAAAAGAACATTGCACAAAATAACTGGAACAGTTTAATGATAAACAGGTATTTTAGTGGTGCTGTTTCTTGTCATTTAGTGTTTTGAGATGGGGACAATCTGAATGAAGTGTTAATGAATGAATCAGTCAATCAATGAAGGGAAGAAAGCTATAAATTCTCAAACAGGTGTCTTGTTTATCTGAGTTATCTGAGCTTTTTAATACTGTTTTCCCCCCATAATCTGGTTAAGCATGGGAGAGAGAAAGAGAGAGAGAGACATAGACCAATAGAGATGGGGGTGGATGGATGGTATGGCAGAGGAGGGTAAATACATCATGGATTAGATTCAGCCATGTTTGTTATCTAGCTTTAGGGAACATACATGTAGAAAAAATATTATGTCAGGAGATGTCAGATCCAAATGCTAAACTTCTGAATGTGTGAACAGACTGTATATTCAGTGTACAGTACAGAATTAGTCATAACTGTGTAAGACTAATTGTTTGAGCTGGTTTTAGCACTGACTCCTGTGCTGTCATGTTTCCAAGGAAACTCAGATTCTCTTTGCCAATTAAAAAAAAAAAAAAAATCAATGTAATCACGATCATATTCTGAGCCAAGAGATTCTTTTCTTGATAAAAGACAAGAACAGGAAAAAACATCTTCAGCAAGTCAAGAATGGCATTTCTCAGTTCTTTAGTTTGTGAGATTTATTGAACAGTGTTTTCCATACATCCTCTGTCTTTTTGTGTTGTGTTATTTTTAGGCTGTGCATTTGATTCTTGAAACACACTTGGCATGAGGTTTGTGAATATGGGTGTCCGTGTTCGGCGAACTGCTGAAGCGGCAGAACCAGAACCAGAACCTGAACCACATCCAAAACCAGAACGTGAGCCACATCCTGCTCCCCCAACTCATCATGACTATGAAAACATGAAGAGCAAGTTCATGAATGAGCTGGAACATCTTCCATGTAAGTATCTACATTTTCCAATTAGCATAAAAGTGTAATCTATCTATCTATCTATCTGTTAGGGGTGTAATAGTACACAAACATGACGGTTCGGTACGTACCTCGGTTTTGAAGTCAGGGTTCGGTACAGCAGGGGGAAGGAAATTATTACCTTGTATTATTAAACTATGTTTTGTTTTTTTGTTTTTTTTTAACAAATGTGTCTCTCTGTGTTTAAATAAATTCAATTATAATTAAAATTTTCTTAAGGATAAGAAATCTGTCTTAGCTAATGCTGTATAACTATATAGGGAGCCCTTTCTTGCACATTACTATAATATTAAAGGTTACAATTAACAACGGTCACCGTGATTTTGCCAAGTAAGACATGTTCCTGGATCAACATATTTTGTTGATCCTGGAACAACATTCTTGTCCAAAAAATTAGTCTTTAACCCTATCTCAACCCCTAAACCTTACTCTACACATAACTTATCCCTAAAATCAGAGGGAAATGAAATGTGAATAACACTGATTTAGAAGCACCTGACACTGGCTGTAAGCCTAAACTTGACATAAACTGTAAATGTGTCCCTCAAATCTGATTGGTTGATTGGAAAGTTCTTCCAGGACCAGGTTTTGCATTAACTTCATTAGGCAGGTTTTGCATTAACTTCATTAGGCAGGTTTTGCATTAACTTTGAAATCTAAATATAAAGTTAATTTTCTATTCCAATTCATTTTTGAAATATAATCATTTACACAGTGGCTGCCATAACATGAGATTTCTAAGTAAAAGTAAGTAAGTTAAGTAAATATAATGAATAGGCTAATATGGTGCCTCTCCAGTTCGCACCTGCCCGCTCCAAGCGGGACGCGAACCCTGGCCCGTCCGCATGGGAGTCGGACCCTCTAACAAGGAGGCTAAAGGCTGCAATCTCTAACATCAGTCGCTAGAGCATCTCTTGAGATCAGGGGAGTGAGGTTCACATGCACAGCACTTATGTCCATTACGCTTATACGAAATGCTCCTCTCTAGAGTTAATTTCTCTAGTGCATTCAGATAACTAACTCGCTGTCGACACTAAATGCCTGAGGTAAATGAAATGCTACGTGAGATATTCTCAAGCTGTTTTATTGATATCTTTCCGCAGTTGAAACACTGGTTGAGAGATTACATGTCTCTTTTTCTTCTGTGCTTTTTACTGTTGTGGCGATTAGCAAACAGCGTTGCATTACCGCATGCGCCCCCTTCTGGATTGGAGTGTTGATTGGCTGTGACTGACTGTATTTGTCGTATGCACCGAACCGTGACAATCTATCTATCTATCTATCTATCTATCTATCTATCTATCCATCCATCCATCCATCCATCCAATAATTAATAAATGTGTGTGTGGGAAGGGGGGGATCAGCCAGTTTATTTATTACATTTATAAATAATTCTGTTCAGTTCCTCAACTCACTGTGCTTAATGTCATTAAAATACAAAATACACTGATCTTGTTGTGATTGTGTAACCTGACAGGACACAATATCATTCTTCAATTTCATCTATTCTCCGAGTCATTACCTGCATTTGATAAAAAGTCAAATTACATAAATGGAGCACTTTGATTTAAATGTTTTTGTTCAGCTTTACAGACAATGATAATTTCAAATTAAAAGCACATTGAGTTGATGTGATAAGACACTATTGAGTATTGTCCTGTGTGCTGTCCTGTACCTGTTTCCATGGAGACTGACCAGCTGTCTTTTCCCTGTAGTACCGATGTGGGCTGTAGGAGCCATTGTGGTGGTGGTTTTTGCCCTTGTGGCTTGTTTTACATATTGCATGTTCAAGAAATGCTTCGGAAAGAAGAAGAAATCCAAGAAAGCTCGAGAGAGGAAAAGAGCAGCACGGAGAAAAATAGAAGGGACTGAAGGAGAGGGTGAAGGAGAGCATAAGGTGCAAGAACAAATACAGGTTACACTTTATTTTAAGGTGACATTGTTACAGTGTAATAACATAAATAAGTACTGAGTAATAATAATTACTTGTACTTGCTATAGGTTTAGGGTTTGGTTTAGGGTAAGTTACTTCTAATTATGCATAACTGTTATTACTATAGTAAGTACATATAACATGTGTAACTATGTCACCTTAAAAATAAAGTGTTAGCCTACCAAAATACACAAACAAAACTTCAATTTCAAAGGCTTTTTTAAAAATTTAATTATGGTTCATCATATATATATATATATATATATCATACATACACACACACACATTTTTTGTGTGTGTGTGTGTGAGAGAGAGAGAGAAAAAATATATACCTGTAGCTAGATTTAAGATTTGAGCTAAAACACAGCACAATTTCCTTATATTAGAGATATTTTATATTAATTTACATATTACATAGACACACTGTATAAAATATGACTATCAATCTTGCAGGAGGAAGGAGAAAAGAAGGAGGGAGAAGACCAAAAAGAGGAGCATGAAAATCTGGGAAAACTGGAATTCTCTTTGGATTACAACTTCACTGATGCTCAGGTACATTCCTGATGTATGAAAATACTTATTAAAAAGTTGTGACGATGTCACTGTAACAAGAAAATGGAATAAACATGTCTAATTTTGTGTCAACAGCTGATAGTTGGAGTTCTTCAGGCTCAAGATCTTCCTGCTATGGATATTGGCGGCACATCTGACCCATATGTAAAAGTTTACCTGCTTCCAGACAAGAAGAAGAAGTTTGAAACAAAAGTCCAGCGCAAAAACCTCTGTCCTGTGTTCAACGAGACCTTTATCTTCAAGGTTTTTTTTAAATTGTTGTTGTGTGTTTACATACTGTAGTATGTAGCCAGATTCTGTACATGATGATTTATATATGTGTTAGTGTGAACATGTGGTTGTCTGGTATGACTCGTAACATTTTATTGTATGTAGTTTTGTCTTTTTGAGTGTTTTAGCATTCGTTTAGTTCCACCTGTAGTTTGTTTGTCCATTTCTCTCTCTCTCTCAGGTTTTGTGTCAGGGTTTTGTCTCCTTGTGTGGCATCCTAAGTTCCCAGAAATCCCTGCTTCCCTACACTGGTTTTGTCATTCATGTTTTGATTGACAGCTGTCCAGGTATCACTGATGTTATATACGTTTTTGAGGGAATAGTTCACGTAAAAATGAACTAATGTTTTATTTTTTTATTATAATAATTATAATTTATTCACCCTCATGTTGTTCCAAACCATACGACTGTTCTTTCAAAAAAGGAAAAATTTTGAAGAATGTTCACACTGTCCTTTTCTATACAGCAACAATCCATGTAGTGACCACATCTGTCACATGGTCACCATAGACTTACACTGGAAAAGAGCTGCGTAAACATTCTACTTTTTTTCTGTTCCAACATAAAGGTGACTAAATACTGGCAAACGTGCATTTTTGGGATGAATTATTCCTTTAATTACCTGCATCAGGAAGCATTTATTTGAAATGGTTTCTGATGTTGCTGAATTTCATTTTGGGATTGTCAGCTTAGTAAAGACATCTTAATGTTTTATGACATATTAACACCAGAAAATTGCTTTATACAACATGCTGATAGACTAATTTGTGCTAATATGTTTGTGTTTCACATGTTCTTTCTTTCTGCTTCTCATCATGCATTATAGATTCCCTATGCTGAGCTGGGTGGTAAAACTTTGGTGCTTCAGGTGTTTGATTTTGATCGGTTTGGTAAACATGATGTGATTGGCCAGATAAAGATTCCTATGAACTGTGTGGATCTCGCACAGCCACTGCATGAATGGAGGGATCTCGAAAATGGAGAAAAGGAGGAGGTACATAAGATTTCCTGTCAATATTTGTATCTATTTTGTATCTTCTGGCTTGAGTTCTCAGGTATGCCATCATTCATCCCTGGCTTTATAAACTGCATATTCTAAATTTGTACCCATTCACTTTCTGTTTTTTCTCTTCAACAGGAGAAACTTGGAGACGTTTGTATTTCTCTACGTTATGTGCCCACTGCTGGTAAACTCACCGTCAACATAATGGAGGCCAAAAATCTGAAGAAGATGGATGTTGGTGGTTTATCAGGTACAATTCAAATATCATTGTAAATATTTAAATTGATCTGAATTAAATTAAATCTATGAAATAGCATAAATTAAAAGGTAGCCTACACTTTATAACTTTTGGCCCTCTAGTGGTTAAACAAAACTGCATGCATTTTGCGAAAAAACATTGTTTTGGTTGTGCTTCGGCTCTGTGTGACTGTGCAAATGAATATAGTTATTCTACTGCTCACAAAACATTCACTACTAGACTTAAAGGTGCAATATGTAAGAATTTTGCAGTAAAATATCCAAAAACCACTAGGCCAGTGTTATATATTTTGTTCATTTGAGTACTTACAATATCCCAAATGTTTCCAACTATTTGTAAATCGTGAGAAAATTGCAATTTTAACCAAGGCTCCGGGATGTGTGAGCAGTCACCCGTCAATTGCGTCATACCTGGTTACCTTCGGTTTCCGGTTTTATTTTGTAGAAACCATGGAAACACCAAAGACGCTTTAATATATTACATGTTTTAATAGACAAGGGAACAACTGTTTTGATATATTTGTAGACAGAAAACTAATTATTGTGATATAGCTCAACACGTTTAGTCTAATTGTTTAAATCTAATTTTTACCATGTAAAGAGTACCATGCTTTACCATGCCTCAGAGAAAAACACTATTTTATGAAGTAGCTAACATAGCATAATCAGATGCAGCTTTATTTTTAGTAAGAGTAATACAGAATTTTCTCCATCACACAATTTGTTTTAAAATGAATTGCATGCCATGTATCAGCACAAGCCATCCAGCATTTAATATGATATTCTAAAATCGATCTCGCTTACTGCAGTGTGCAACAAGTATCTCACAGCAGCCGCCAAAATGTATCTAATATGATAAACGGAGCTGCATTACCTCATACTCATGACCGGAAAAGCGGAAGCGGCGCCGGCGACTGCGGCATAATAAAAGTTCCGCTGCTCGCGGCGTGTTGCACATTCGCTCCAGCGGCCTCGTTCAGCTCCCACAACACTCTGTCCTGCTCTGCTTCATACTACATAATAATGTAGTTATTAATTTCATAGCTAATAATCGCATCCATGAACATGATTTCTTCCCGAGTCCTATCCCGATTATTTCCACCGGCTGTGATGTGAAGACCACATGTCCCAAGATTCCCGCGCTCAAACTTGGCGTCATCAAGCTACGCCTTTGTTTTGAATAGGCCTTTAGCGGACAGAAAATCTTACATATTGCACCTTTAAGAGATATATTCAGTTTAGATGGAAATTATCTCAATCTGACTAGCTGAATATGTTACTGTAGCTTTAAACATTAATAGACATGGTACTTCCTTGAAAATAAATTCTAGCACAGTGCTACAACAACCATAATGAAATGACCCTTCACAATATATAATGCTTTACAATGAACTCTGTTAGAGAGCTGCATATGGCAATTGATCTGTTCAATAAAATACCTTACTAACCTGTTAATAAAGTAATAAAAACGCCACCTCCACGTCGCTTTTACAACATTTCAAATCCTTCAGTTCCTGGCATCTCTGAAAAGCCAAGCTAATGTTGATTCTTGTTTTATTACGATCTCTGTCGCATTCTCTTTTTGCCAGCAGACTCTCCTCTGTTCTGCTCAATGTCACTCCCACACCATACACTACACTACTTTCTCTATTTATGGATATTATGAGACATGCACGGTCGAATGACGTATTATGCAATTTCCTTAAAAAACATCCCGCAAGGTCCTAAATCTTGTTACAACCTGCTCCAAGACTTGTGCAATTTCCTTAAAAAACCAAAAGCAGCTTTATTTGGACATTCCAGAATTGTAATCCATATAACAGGCAAAAGGTCAAACACATGAGCAAACAATCCAAATGAGCAACAGGGCAGAAAACACAGGCAAAAAGGGAAATCGGAAAACAGGCAGAGAATCGAAAAATCAAGACACAGGAAACCAGGATAACACAGGGTCATTAGAAAAACATACCTGTGGGAACATTTTTGCAAAACGGAAATACATAGCGCCATGTACATTTCGTGACAGTTTCAATGTGAAATGTCCACTGAGTGGCGCTAAAAGCATGGTCAGTTTTTTTTTTTTTTTTTTTTTATTAAACAGATGAATACGTTAATATTCTGAATCAAAATGTCCGGTGATTGGCGCTAAGCTTAATGCTCCATTACGTTTTAAAATAATGTACCACCAACACTACACCTAAACCTACCCGATAGTGTTAACCAAAGCAAATGTGACATAAAAAGCATTTGTAATCATGCCATTTTAGCTTGTTTTTGATCTCTCATCTTTGAGCTCTTCTATTGTGAGTCATGTTTCACGGGATTTGTATCCAAGGCTTTTACATCCTAAGTACAATTCCATACCAGCTGAGCTACCGAGCAGGCTTGCTACATCAGAAAAGTGAAACATATGGAGCTGGTTAAGCAATACAAAGTCTAAAATATATTAATTTACAAATCATGCACTTTCGTAAAAAGTGATCATAACATAATATTGTGCAAGGAGACAATGAAAACGATTAAAAGTGCTTGCTTTTTTACTGCCTCTACTGTTCATTTCTGTTGGAAACTGCAGTGATATGTACATACTGGTACGTATTTAGTGTTTTGCAAAAATGTTCCCACAGGTACGTTTTTCCATGAGATCAGGTTGCAAAAATGCAGTGTAACAATATACAAGACTTTGCAAGGAGTGACTGAATAAACAGTTCTTATATAGGCAGAGTTAAAGGATTAGTTCACTTTTAAAATTAAAATTTCCTGACACTTTACTCACCCCCATGTCATCCAAGATGTCCATGTCCTTTCAGTCGAAAAGAAATTAAGGTTTTTGATGAAAACATTCCAGGATTATTCTCCTTATAGTGGACTTCAATGGACCCCAAACAGTTGAAGGTCAAAATTACAGTTTCAGTGCAGCTTCAAAGGGCTTTAAACGATACCAGACGAGGAATAAGGTTTTTTTTTTTAGAAAATGACCGATCATTTCGCTAGATAAGACCCTTATTCCTCGTCCTGGTATCGTTTAAAGCATTTTGAAGCTGCACTGAAACTGTCATTTTGACCTTCAACCGTTTGGGGTCCATTGAAGTCTACTATAAGGAGAATAATCCTGGAATGTTTTCATTAAAAACCTTAATTTCTTTTTGACCGATGAAAGAAGATCATGGACATCTTGGATGACATGGGGGTGAGTAAATTATCAGGAAATCTGAATTTGAAAGTAAACCTATCCTTTAACAAGGGTAATGAGAAATAGCTAAAAGTAATCAGGAATAATGAGTCTGGGCAGTTGGTGATAACAGCCATAAAGACAGAAGGAGTGCCCTCTGGTGGCTATCATAGACACTCCAGCTGGCAGGCATGACAAATACAAACACTTATAATAGGCTTACCATAGTGAATCAGGGTAAGACAAAAACATGTTTTGGAAGAAGGATTGATGATGTATTCATAGTTATTATTCAAATTTTGTTAATTTGAAAAAAAAAAAGTTATATAGAGTACCTTTAAATATGAAATTTATTATATTAAATTAAATATTAAATTAAATTTGAACTATTCCATATATTTGATTATTTTAGTATTTTTCTAAAATGTGGAAAATACTGCTAATTTTAGATTGAGTAGGTTTGTCTAAAACTACTCAAATAGTAAATTTTATATTTAATTTTAAGTTCTTGTGAAAATTATTTTTTACACTTGCATTTAAACCACTTTGATCATGATCCTACTCCCTGTGTCAGATCCGTATGTGAAGATTGTGTTACAGCATAACGGAAAGCGTCTGAAGAAGAAGAAAACTACAGTAAAAAAGAACACATTGAACCCATACTTCAATGAAAGCTTCAGCTTTGAGGTCCCATTTGAACAGATTCAGGTGATGTGTGATCATTCTTGCATCTGATATTGTGTCTATTACTATACATGTACAAATTTGACTAGGTAATGACCAAAAATGGAATAAATTAATATTCTAAAGTCAAATCTATTCAAATGCAGAAAGTCCAACTCCTCATCACTGTATTTGACTACGACAAGCTGGGCAGCAACGACCCTATCGGCAAAACCTTAATTGGTTATGGCGCCACAGGTGTCGGCCTACGCCATTGGTCAGACATGCTGGCCAATCCCCGGCGTCCAGTGGCCCAGTGGCACGTTCTTCAACCAGAGGAAGAGGTGGATGCTGCACTGAAGGCGCCACATCGCTAACCATCGTCATGGTAACAAGTGGGTAATATACCCAGAGTATGCTCACATCCAAGGTAACAGTGAATCATCCATCTACTGAGCAACTTAGTGAATGGCACTGATAGGCACTGCATGCATCAGCTTTACTAGCATGACCAGTGATCTTTACTATTTATGTTTCATGGAAGCATTGCAGAGTTATAGCTTCACACTTAATGTTTTCTCTCCCAAGGTACTTTTGTGTTACGTGAAGATCGTTATGATTTGTTATGAGTTGTATTTCTAAATGCATGTTTTTTATGTTTGGAGTAGATATGTTTTCTTTATGGTAACTGTCACTCTGCATGGTTTCGTAAGTTATTTTTGTGTTAAAGTTGTGATGATGACTTGTTGCTAATTTTGGAGTATGTCTATGATTTTTGGCAAATATAAAATGAGATAAGAATTAAAATCTTCTCTTCTGTATTTAATTAATAGCTATGCAAATGACAACAATTCGAATAGTTATATTTATATAAATAGATCGCTATTGTCATATAACTTACAAATTTATTTTGTTCCACTTTTGTATTCCCAATGCTAAAGTCACTTTGTGTTTGAAAATGAAAATCAAATTAAACAGATGTATCGCTTGTTTCTTGTGTGTGCTCTGTTTAACCACACTTTTAATGTGAAGAGACAATGTAACAATAAATGCAAAAATAACACATTCATTTTGATCAGTCAAGCAGCACTCATTGAGTGTGAAGCACGATTGCTTTATTAACACATTAGTGGTTAAGACGTGTGACATTACAAGAGAGTATGCATCATGAACTACACAAGCAAAAATAAAACAAAAAAGCTAAGATGCTTAAAGTAGAAGTTTTGTAGAATTACACAATTACTGAAATGATACAATCTGAGCAAAGAGGACAATGAACCTCTGAGAAATTATTGTGCTCTAAGTAATAGCAGTGATTCATAATCATATGCATTTAATTCAAGATCAGAAGGTGCTGATGACATTAGCTGTAGCTTTTTGCAGTTCATACTTCATACCTATTTTGCTTATTATAATGTTTGTGCTCTTAGGTCTACAAATGAGGAAGTGTTCACTGCTCATTGACTCATTGTAACATTACCACACATGTCCACTAGGGGACGTGCAAATGTTACACAAACAATATTTTTAAATGGGTATAGAGCACGCCTGCAGTGCCAATCTGAAACCAAGATCATTTTATAGATCTTTGTACTTCTTTTATCATCAATATATTGACCTCATGTAGCCTCATGTAAAATATTATGAGGATAAAATGTGTGTTTTGGTGTTTCGATGTGGTCTTCTTTTTTTAACTATGTATAATTAGTGTAATTTCTCACAATGGGACAGAAAAAATCAATGTAACAGTTTGACTATGATAGCCTGTTTTAAGGAAATGCAAAATTATTCATTAAACTCTAAGATATAAAAGATTAAAAGTAAAAACGAGCACTTAGAAGCAATACTTCAGGTTTTCTTATCTTGGTTTGTTCTTCCATCTTATATTAAAAGTGAAGAACAGTCTAGCTCTACATGAGACCAGAACAAGAAGAAAAATAATCAGTCAAACTTTATATTAGGTGGCCTTATCTCCTAAATCTACCCATACCTCAAACTCATTAGCAGAAAATGTGGGAGTTTTCCAAAACAGCATGTGAAAATCCATAGTCTTTTTAGGTATTTAATGTTAGTACGTAGTAGTTGAGGCCACCTAATATTAAGTGTGACCAAATAATCTTAGCACAACAGAACTACCTGTCCAAGATGTCTGTTGTTCATTTGATCAAGCCATCTGTCTGTTATCTATTTCATATAATCAAAAATGTTCAGTTCATTTTGTCCAGCTAGCATAAAAATGTTCCCAGATACCATGTTTCATGTTATTAGTCAATACTCCTAGTCCCTGCCCCTTACCAAACAAGGTGAACTCAAGAAACTTGGACTAGTACAGTAAATCTCCCAGTCACACATACATTAGGTGAATGGAGTCACCTTAAATTTGAAACATTTTGCTGCTAGAAAAGACGTAAATACAGACATGCAAATGGACACATTCACATTCTCCTGCAACATCCAACATCTGGATCAGCAGTACAGCACACATGATGTTCAGGGCGCCTACACACTAGAGGTTATGCAATGTCAGAGAACGCTGCAACACTTTAATGGCTGCAAAGGCTGGGCGGACAAAAATCAGGGTTTGGTGAATCAGATGCTCTAGCAACCAAAAGCTTTTTTTTTTTTTTTGGTAACAGTTCATCAATTACAATCTCAGAGAGTTGTGCTTTCAAAAAATCATATTTGCTGCATTGACACTTGATATCAAGCTGAGCCGGCTCATCAACATATTTGATGCATTCACATCGATCAAATGTTCTGTTAGAGCTTCTCTAATGTGTAAGCGCCGAACACACACATTCACATGCATACACACACACTAATCGCTGTCTCTGTCATGGTCCTCCACCAACACCAGCTCGTCTCCCCTCTCCAGTAGCGCCCTCATCTCAGGGCTGTCTTCTGTCTCGTCATCTTCATCCGCCATCTCTCCACCTTCCATCTCCATCTCCATCTCCACATCTTCTCCTCCCTCCATCACTGCGTTCTCCACCTCCTCTGTGTCCCCGACGACTTCCACCATCTCGGTTCCCTGGATCTCCACTTCTCCCTCACGGATCTTCTTCACGTGGAAGGTGAACGGTGGAACCTTGTAGACGGCCGTTTTGGAACGGGCATAGATGGTGTGGTCAGGAGTGAAAGACTTCACCACCTTCTTCTGCGAGGACTTGAGCTTCTCCTTGCGCTCGGGGTTCACAGACATGCGATTGCTGAGTTTGCCCATCTTTTTCTCTATGTTGTGACGTGTTTTCTCCAGGTTCTCTCGGGTCTTCTGTTTGGTCTTCTCAAGGTTCTCCTTGGTCTTCTGCCTGGTTTTTTCCAAGTTCTCTTTGGTCTTCATGCGAGTTTTCTCCAAGTTCTCTTTGGTCTTCTGTTTGGTCTTCTCCAAGTTCTCCTTGGTCTTTTGCTTGGTTTTCTCCATACTTCCTTTGGAGAAAGCGGTTTTGATGTTCTGGACGCGTTGCAGGCTGCTCCGTTTGATGCGCTCTGCTCGAGACTCCTCAATGGTCTCCTCGAACTCCACCTCTTCTTCATCCGAGGACAGGTCCAAATGGACTTTCTCTTTGTCCTCTCCTCCTTCCTCTGCGGCTGCTTTGTGTTCACCTTCAGCTTCTCCTTCCACAGGCTCTGGAAACTTCATAGACTTGGCCACATTGACTTTGGAAGGTATTTTCACCTCATCCTGCAGAAAGACACCAAAATAGTCATATAATTTACTGCCATGAGGGCAAGCAGCCATACATAATCCTCAAAACAATTGTCTTTCTTTATCAAGGTATTCAAGCAAAGAGAATTTGTGGTGGGCCACTTTTACTCGAGCCATAACCTAATAAACAGCCACTGCCACCTACAAACATGCTACCATTATTCAAGCACCACTAACTCTTACTGCAGAACATTCAATCTACTTTGCCCACAGTTGTATCTCTCTCCTTAAGGAAATGAGAAATTAATAAGCCTTCTTTGCCAAAAGTGAATCCCCAGACTAAGCACAAAAACAATCAATGTCCT
This sequence comes from Hypophthalmichthys nobilis, assembly GCA_037950665.1. Classification (NCBI taxonomy): domain Eukaryota; kingdom Metazoa; phylum Chordata; class Actinopteri; order Cypriniformes; family Xenocyprididae; genus Hypophthalmichthys; species Hypophthalmichthys nobilis. The sequence continues at coordinate 7,200,360 of CM075482.1, read as the reverse complement.
GTCTTTATTTAACCCATTTAATGGCCCTATTGTTCAGTATCCGTATTAACATTGATGGTGACCTTACTCACAAAACCACACCCACCCATATGCTGAATTCACAAGACCATTTTTAGAGAGAGCATTTGATTTCACAGGGGTCACTGTTATGATTTTATGTTTGTAAGGTCACTAAAAACACTTTATCATGCACTTGTAGGGTAGGTATCATTTTAAAGGTCATTTATAAGAGTTACCTTCATTATCATTTTTTAAATTTCTTCCCTACTTCTCTCTGTATTAGTAAATGTGTTCATAAAATGATTAAATATGGAAATAAAAGCTAGTCTTGTGTCAAGACACAGGGAGAACATGCATGACTCACTGCCGTTCCTCTTATGTTCCTCAACAGAGTTTTTGTTTTCTTTATTTTGTTGTTCTTCCATTCTTTCATCGCCCTTCCCTTCCGACCTGTCTCCCACCCTCCTGCCCGACCCTAATTCCCAGCATTCCATCCCGCGAAGCCCCTCGTTCCCAAGCACACTCTTTTTCTACAGCACAATGCTCTGACTTGTTTGTAAAGGAGACATATTTTCCGTGAGTGTGATACATTGAGTCATCCCGTTTTGCTCTGTTAATGTCTTTGCCAACATTCCCAGGCATAAGGATGTCTTTTCTTATTGTTTGATTTATTCTTTCCTCTGCATCAAGCTGGGACAAATTATCTACACAGAAAACAACAAACAAGCAAACAAAAAAATGTTGGTAAGCTTATAGTGCTGTAAGGGTCTATGGTGGAGGTGTTTGTATTTGGAATAATCTAATACCCCTAAACACATATTAAAACAGACATGTCATACTGAGACAACGTATCTTCATTCATCCTACTTGTTCATACTGCAAATGGGGATGGACGTATTTCAAATTAATAGTATATTAATGTCATAATATTTGGGTTGTACCATGAGGATGATGTATGCCTTATTTTTCTAAGCTCAAAAGTTTATTTTGTGTCAAATGGAGAGAGAAATATTAGAGTAAACTATTAATTAAGAGCTCTGTCAAAGTCAAAACTGGAAAATTTTCACCATAACAGACACCATAACAGACTCTGCTCAGTGCTGCTGGCAACAGTGTTGCCACGTCCACTGTTTTCCCGCGGAATTGAGCTACTTTTAAGTTGTTGCCGCGGGTAAAAATGTTTGATTTCCTCCCCCATATGTACGATTTCACCCCCAAAACACCCCCCAGATGTACAAATTCAGTGGAGAATTTGGCTGCCCAATGGAGAAAATCATTTTTGGGGCTACTTTTGACTCGCCATTGGGCTACTTTTGTTGCACAGACCTGGCAATCCTGGAAGACAACGCTATAACGCCTCCGCTGGGTATGTCTGTAGCCAATGTGTTTAATATACGTTGTTTTCAACACACGGACAATATAATCATGAGATATTCATGCAATTACATTTGGAAATAGGCAAGCTTTCCAAATACCCTAAGTAAAGATATCCTGTCAATTTTTATAAACTATTGTAAACCCAGCCAGTACCCAGCAAGCAATTTTGTGTTTAAAAGAGATCTAATAATCGTCCAAACACAGCCCTGACATCTAGGCTAAAACAAGGCAAAATTTGGGCTGTCAGTGAAAATTTAATATACGTCTAACCATAGCCCAAGAATAGAATACAAATAGCCGGTGTGACTAGGAGCTAAATCATGGCTATGCACAGGCTACGCATAGAACATGTCAAAGAAATTAAACCTAACCTTGTAATCACTGACTTTTCTTACATGATGGAATATCATACATCTCGTTTTGGCAAAAACGACATGTAACCAAATTCAAGGTTATTTTGGCTAGAAGTGGGTTACTAAAACCGGACAATATCAGGTCTACAGTTAACTGAGATGGTGAAATGACGGCTATTGCTTGCTAGGTATAATCACAATGAAGGTATTCAAACTGCAATATTTAACATATAACAGCATGCAAAGCATCCAATGTGTAAACAATATGATTTATGCACTAAATCCAGCACACCTTGCATACTTTTAAATGCTCATGACAGACGTCACTACCTGAACCACACAAAGATTGGACATGTTTTTCACTTGATAGTTGCATAAAGTCAAGAACTGCTTTTCCGGTTCGCTTTCAATCCCACAATGCAACGTGCGAGCATGAAGCTCAACCTCCATAGGAACGAACTGAAAACGCTCCCTGTGCTCCACTGCCTTCGTGCAATTTTAGCGAAATTTTAGTGAAATTTCACAGGCAAACAAAGGTCCACTGTCCATTGTCAATAGTTTAGTGATGTATGAAGCACAGAGAAGTCACTTTTAAACCAAGCAGCTAGCTTTCACAAATCTAACTTGAACATAAGCAAAATCCACCAGGGAAACTTTTTTTGCCCTCTCGCAAAACTTCCAATTGGATTCCTATTAAAATTACTAGATTTCGCCTGCAAAAATGGAAAACCGCACCTAGAACCATATCAAGTTTAACAAATTTTCTATTCAATAGTAAATACATTAACAATGGTTAGAATACTGTGCTTGTCAAGCTATTTCTTGGGGTCAAAGTAAAGCCTGTCAAGTTTATTAATGGTCTTTTTGCATGTATCAGATAAAATGGAGATCTGACAGGAAAATGGAGGGAGAGAGGTCAAGTCACAGGCCAGATTTAAATCCAGGTCCCTGCAAGCAAAATAGCTTCTTATGATATGATGAACAACACACCCTAATGAATTTTAAGGTAATGAACTTAGCTAGATGCTAATGCTAACATGTTAACGCAAACAGTACAGAGAAGTCTTAAGTATCAAGATTACACTCAATCAAAAGTATGGACTTTTCTGTCATAAGCAAAGCCCTTTAAATGCATATTACAGTACAGCGTTATTTCAATAGGGTAAAATATGCAGTCAGACCCTGATGAAGTTCAGAATATTAGAAAGGGCATGTAATCTAAGCACCAAAGGTCTGAAGGTCACTGATCTTGTGTAAACAACATTCTCTAAAAGCAGCTGTAATGGAAGAACAGTAAGATGGAAACATGTTAGAGGAAGTCAGGCAGTCACCTTGGTGAGCCCACATCCCAAAGTGCTTCTCTCAAGTTAATGTTGCATTGTTCTGCCGAGCAGAAAGGAAGGGAAACACGCACTCCACCACTAGAAACGATTGGAAAATGTGAACAAATGTGTGTATGAGGGGAACGATAAGAGCTGGGGAGTTACATTTCACATTCCCAAGAAAAATTCCCTTTGAACTTGTTCCCCTTTGAAAGGCAATCCTCTCAAACCATGAGACAGAAATCACTTTATATGATTGTTATTATGCACTTATATGGTCCATATTTAGTGTAATCTATGTAAAATGCATGACACATTTGCTGCTTGCAATGCAAGTGGATTTGTAAGAGGATAGTTTTTTCTACTTTGTAGAAGAGAAGTAACAATAAACCAACTTTGACTTCATGTGTGCCTGACATGGTCTGTACAGAAATCTATAAATCTAACCACAAAGTTTGAAGGACATTCATTTTTTTTAATAGTGTACACTTTAGCATACTTTAAAAAAAAAAAAAAAAAAGAGTACTTAAAGGGTTAGTTCACCCAAAAATGAAAATAATGTCATCTATTACTCACCCTCATGCCGTTCCACACCCGTAAGACCTTTGTTAATCTTCAGAACGCAAATTAAGATATTTTTGATGAAATCCGTTGGCTCAGTGAGGCCTGCCAGCAATTTCCTCTCTCAAGATCCATTAATGTACTAAAAACATATTTAAATCAGTTCATGTGACTACAGTGGTTCAATATTAATATTATAAAGTGACGAGAATATTTTTTGTGCACAAAAAAAAAAAATAATAATAATAACGACTTAAATAGTGATGGCCGATTTCAAAACACTGCTTCATGAAGCTTCGGAGCGTTATGAATCTTTTGTGTCGAATCAGCGGTTTGGAGCGCCAAAGGCACGTGATTTCAGCAGTTTGGTGGTTTGATACGTGATCCGAATCATGATTCGACACAAAAGATTCATAACACTCCGAAGCTTCATGAAGCAGTGTTTTGAAATCGGCCATCACTATATAAGTCATTATTTTGTTTTTTTATATATATAAAAATATATTAAATATTCTCGTCGCTTTATAATATTAATATTGAACGACTGTACTCACATGAACTGATTTAAATATGTTTTTAGTTCATTAATGGATCTTGAGAGAGGAATTGTCATTGCTGGCAGGCCTCACTGAGCCATCAGATTTCATCAAAAATATCTTAATTTGTGTTCTGAAGATGAATGAAGGTCTTACAGGTGTGGAACGGCATGAGGGTAAGTGATTAATGACATTATTTTCATTTTTGGGTGAACTAACCCTTTAATATGGAAATAATACAATTTAAAAAGAATATATTTAACTGAATGTAATGTTTTTGGACACTTAACTGCAAAATGCGAAATGTATTATAGTTTAAATTTGTATTAAATGTGGTAAGTTTTACTTTAGAGAGCTTTTTTGACCACTTTTTTGGGACTTGAGTACATCTTTATATGTAATTTCATAATTCTGTTGTTTTTGAAATATGGTTAAAGTGTAATTCCACCATCTCACCCTTTACACACACACAACACAGTTGCCTTAGAAACAAGTAACACAGTATATCTGAAGCAGCAACACGTTTTAAGCAATGAGAAATTGATTCCTCCTTTCTTTCTTTCTCATTCTGTCTCTGCCTCATCGTGGTTTGGTGAATAAAGATGGAGTCATGCAATGGCTTTCTCCCTATTTTTCCTCTTAAACACAAGGTGGTCTGCACGTACACACACATAAGTACATATGAGTTGCTTTCAGAGACTGCTTGACTTTTCCATGAGCCAACCACAGAAGCATGGAGGGCCGTGGGCTACAGAGACTGACATAATATATGAGCACATGAACAGAAGAGTTGTTTGTGTGTCTCTGAGACAGTTAATGTGCATGTGTTTGTCACAGTGTGTACAAACACAAACTGAAACAACAAGAGCTCTTTTGACTGTGTGTGTTTGTGTGTGCGTCACATGGTGTGCGGTTTGGGTAACTGTCTCTCTATCTGCTGTCTATCTGTCTCTCTCTCTCTCTCATGTGTTTTCAGGTAGTTTTGTCATATGCTGATATCAGCTGGCTTCAATCCCACCTGGTCAGCTTTCTTTTATACTTTCATTCATTCATCCTTCACTTTTCAGACTGGATCTGTCATTTTATTTTTGATGAACAGTTCTTTCCTCACATACCACAACTTTATATCTCCACAAATGAGATGAAAAAATGAAAATGTCATAAAATGTTTCATTATGGTTCACCACAGACTAAATCACCAAAAATTGTCATTATTAATTCTTTTTCATGTCTTTCCAAACCCATATGCTGGGAAACAAAAGTAGAATTTTTAAGACCCTAATTCTGAAGATTTAACTTTAAAAAAAATCAAGATTGATTCTCAAGTTCAGCTCAATGACTCATTGAATATCTTGTATAAATTTCAGTCTGTTTCTCACACAGAAGCCATCACATGGATTCAGAAGATATAGAATATAGTCTTGATTGCATTTATGGTGCTTGCATTCTTTTGGAGATCGTTAAAGACTGTTAAAGACCAGCATGAAATTTTCTTCAAAATATTTAATTTTTGTTCCACAGAAGAAAGAATGCCGTACGGGTTTGAAAGATCATAATGGTTGAGTCTAATGACAGAATTCTCATTTTTGGGTTAGCTAATCCTCATTAGTACAAGAAACTGAGCTGAAAATGTTTGCACATGTCAGCAGACTGATAAATGAAAAACACTGTGTGTGGATGGTGGAATATTTCCACTGCCTCACAGAAGCGTCTCTTTTCAGTCACATGTGAAGAGCTCTTTCACATCTGCCTGCCTCCAGCCTGCCGTGTCTCTATGGTGATGAGGGATTCCCTCCCAAAACACCCTCCGCCCCACCTTTCCATTCAAAGCCAGCCACCACACCCACAAACTCCAGCACAGGGTCAGAGCAGAGGGAAAATGAGTGGGTGTGGGGTTTTCCCAAGAATATAGCACTGGATGTGTGGAAGGGAATCCTCCGGACATGTTGCATAACTTTGTCATGGCAGGAAATGAAAACGTGGAACACCAGGATAGGGAGTTGCTGTGGAATGTGTATGTGAATGTGTTTGTGGAGCACAAATGGCTTTGGTAAGATTTAGTTTCACACATAAAAAACATAAGAACACACAAAAGTGACATTTTTAGTATCAAATTCTTTAGCAGAAAGAAAGAAAAAAAGCATCTCAGCAGTTTCCTATCTTTTCATTAATATTCCCCTCCATATGAGCTCATAAATATAATTCAGGCTTCCAAATACTGCTTCCTGCAAAGCTTGTCTCCATCCTGCTTCAACACACAAGCCTGGAAGTTTCTAGTAATCCTAAAGCTGGTTCTGGGTTGGAGCTAAACTCTGTAGGAAAGAAGCCTTCCAGGATCAGGATTTTTAACCACCCTTAAGAGTAGCCAAAATGGAAGAAAAAAAAAAAAAAAAAGATTTAAATTCTGGTTTAGAAAGAAAGAAAGAAAGTTTAAATCCTGTCTGGCTTCCCATATTATTTAGGTGCAGAGTAGGTCTTTTTGTGGCTGTTCAAATGCATTTGACCACATGAGCGTTTACACTACGAAAGCAATCCGGTTGAATGCATTTACGACTACCTGGTAGTGGTCGAAAGTGGACAAGCTAAAAACAGTTTAGACCCCGTTTACACCTGTATTTAGTGTCGTACACTTGTGATCTGATGGACCAAAAAAAAACTGTACTAGGCAGTACTAGGACTGCGGCTCTGTAACTGTAGCCTCCACTGCTGCAGTATCATGCTTCTCGAAAGAGCTTCAGCATTTAACAAACAGAACATAGATTGAATTCAAACTCTCTGTTCTTTTATCATGATAATCCTCCGTTATCGTGTTAATGGAGGAACAAAAGGAGAGAAAAATTGGAAACTATTTGTGTAGACAGACTAGGAAAAGAAGAGTATATTCTTTTCAGCTGTTCTTTTGTTGAGTTATTTAATGTTTCAAAGAGAGAGAGAGAGAGAGAGAGGGAGGGAGAGATTTGACTATATAAAGTGATGGTATGCTGGCTTTCCCTGCAGGGAATATTGTTTGATGAATCAGAGGCTGTTGTTGAGATAGAGAGAGCTGAAGGCTGTTCAACTGTTACAACACCAAATTAAACTGTTTGATGTCATAAACACTGGGCATTCCCATGGCAACCGCACAACAATATCCTCATGGTGACCATCAAGACAACAGTGGCAACTGTGTGCTTAGCAATTGCGGCTGTCCTTGAAGATTCACATCCATGTGGAGTTCTGTGTAAACTTTAGGAAATCACTCATGCTATAAAATGGCAGATCTGGCCGGAGTCCATTGGAACACGCTGCTCAAGTTAACATTGGCATAGAGCATCTGGAGCTCACAAAGCAATTCTTTATTTTCATATTCATCTCACAGACTGTTCAAAAATGTTTCCTAAAGGTTTAAGGCATGGCGCATGGAGCAACTCATGCGTTTGTTGCCATGTTGAGTTTTATAAGCAAAGCAGGCGGTTTCCAGTCGGTGGTGCGCTGTAACTCATTTCTTAAACTGACGTTTTCCCATATGCAGTACAGTAAGAAAAAAAAAAGAGCTTGTTATTCAGAACATGCAATCGCAGTTGGTTCGTTCTGCCCACTGATTTAGAGTACTGTCTGGCACCACGATCATGGTTGCCATGGTGCTGCTGAGTTACTCTTTCCAATAACAATGGAGGAGAGAGGTTTGTGTTTACACAGAGATTTATGACTGTGTGGAACATCAGCACATCCTCTCTGTAAAGCCGTAGTAGTGTACCAAATGCTCCCCACAGCAAAATACTGATTTTTTATTTTCACAAACTTTTTTTGCTCTGCACCAAATGCTAAACTTTGACAATGAATACAGAGGCTTTAAAAATTCAAACACAAAAGGATTACCTTTGTCAAAATATCATACTATTGGCAAATAATAATACATATACAATTGTTACTATTTCTTTGGTCCAAAATAAGAAATACCAAATGGTTTACGGATGTAAGAGGCAAAGTGAGATATAACTAGCAACCACTGTAAAAATGTTTGGGATTTAAATGCATTTTTTGACTCCCAAACTTAACACTATAAATACACCAATCCACAAATTCTGTTACTGTTATACGGGGGTAGTGTCTTGTATAATTAAGATGAATGCCACCTCTGTGTAGGCCCACTATGACCATCATTCATCTTAAATAAGATCCACTGCAGGGTAATAACTGACCAAAAGTAGCAATACTACTAAATTACTTATTTTTCAGTACAGTGAAAGCAACTCAGTTTATATCTCGCAATTCTGACATTTTTTCTCACAATTCTGACTTAACACACGATTAACACGTGATTGCGAGTTTATATCACAATTCTGAGAAAAGAAGTCAGAATTGCAAGATATAAATTCGCAACTGCTAGAAAAAGTCAGAATTGTGAATATAAACTCGCAATTCTGACTTTTTCTAGCAGTTGCAAGTTTATATCTTGCAATTCTGACTTCTTTTCTCAGAATTGTGATATAAACTCGCAATCACGTGTGAATTGCGTGTGAATTTATATCTCCCAATTCTGACTTTATATCTCACAATTGACCGTTCGCAAAGACCCGCTTCCTTTAGTTACTGTTGCTATGTCCGACAAACCATGCCGCTCTCATGCCACACATCATGTTCTCAGATGATGCAAAGAGGACACTGACAACGTATTGACAGACAAGACAGAGCAGGTTAGTTTTGATATGAAACAAAGTCTCAAATTTCACATTTTATAATTTTTAAAGAAATTTAAACAAATAAATACCGTTTTGTGGCTCTTTAATGTGTTGTGACAGATCGCTGTAGCGCCTCAGATCAAGTGGCTCCTGAACCAATCATCTCTTCCTACTTGTTAATTTATATCATCAAATAAACATGAATGAACCACATTTCAACCACAGAAAGACGTCAGTACACATAATTTTTCAAGTTCAAGTCCACTAACGTTAATCTACTTGACTGCTTTGTCGGACAAAATGGCAGATTCGGCGTTATGATTGGTTAGATCGCCTGTCAATCAAACTCCCGGCAAACTCGCGTCAATTGCAAGTTTATGGCCCGGTTTCACACACAGGGCTTAGCCTAAGCCAGGATTAGGCCTTAGTTCAATTAGCTTTTATAAATGTTCACAAGAAAGAAAAACAGTACTGGTGTGCATCTTGAGACAAAACAATGGCACTGACATATTTTAATATATGTCAGTACAAGTTGCTTTCAGTTAAAACAGCTCAAACATGCATTTTAGTCTAGGACTAGCTTAAGCCTTGTCTGTAAAGCTGGGGCAAATCTCGCAATTCTAAGAAAAAAAATCAGAATTGCAAGATGTAAGCTCACACTTGTGAGAAAAAAGTTGCTATTATAGGCCCCGCCCACTAGCGTTCAGTTGTTTAATGGCTGACAGTTGCCTGCACTGGATGCGAGCCTCACTTTGCATCAAAAGCAAAAAGAACCCATTATAATTACTGATGCTGTCTACACTGGATGCAGTATACAGATGAGCATTCGCTTTCTGACTTACGCCAAGTGTTTGAGTCTGCCGACAAGATGTCCGTCCGTCTGAATGAGGCAAAAGAGTTTGCAAAAACACCTTTGACCTTGACAGATGTAGTGGATCTGACAGCAGCTAAATCGCAAACAATAAGTAAATGGTTTTATAAAGCTATGTCTGTAAATTATGGTTTCCCACATATACATAACAAAAAAACTTTATTAATATTACAAGTGAACCTCAATGAACATATTAAAATAATAAAAAAAATCCATGTCATGACCCATTAACATGCAATTAAGTGTCTGAAAGTATATTCTTTTAAAGTACAGTACATTATTTCTGAAATAAGTACTTTTAATAAGAAAGTATGCTGAAGTGTACTTTTTACAAGGGTTTTTTGTTGCTTGTTTTTTGTAATTAAGTTAACTATAACTAAACTGCAGTTGAACTACTTTAAATTACAAGTAGCTTGTCGCTCATACAGTTTCAAAATATCCTGAAAAGAAGGAGAAAGATGGAGGGTAGGAGATCAAGAGCAAACAAGATAAAGCCTATGCCAAACTGACAAACATGGGCCAAAAGCCAGAGTCATGCTGCTTTGCCTCATGCCCGCCTGAAGATTAACTGCACAGAAAGAAATCAAAAAGACACACAGCACTGGGCCGAGCCAGCAGTGGATATAGTCATCCATTCTGCTGTTCCCTTCAGCTGGACATGATGCTGCCTGTGCGTCTGATCCAGATCAATTACAAACAATAACCTAACCTCGTCCATGATGAGCCGTCTCCCTCTCATAATCAAACAACTATGCAGCGGATCCTATTTATAGTAACCACTAGTGCTTTTCCTTCCCTTCTCACAGATGTGTGTGTGTGCTAGCTGTGTTTCAAAAGCCCAGATGTCTTTCTGTTCTCATAACTTCACCCTGCATGCTTCTTACTGTCTGTTTCACACACTTTTCCTCTAATTCTCTTGTTTTCCTGGTCTCTCTCTTTCTCTTCGGTCAGTGGAGAAAGCCCCTGCCTCGCTGAAATTGCTTCCAAAGTGACATAAGGCAAATGGGCTTTTCTACATGACGTAGACAACAAGAGTATTTCTGTGACTTTGCCATATATGGTCTACCAGTGTAACGGGCAGATAAAATACATTAGTTATGAACTTACTCCACTATGTGACCAGTGTTGATTATTTAAGTTACAGGATACGCTTAAGCATTCCAGTCTCTGTAAGGTGGACAAGATCCAAGTTTGTCCTTGTAATTTCTCACACATATCTGCTTGCTTGAAATATCCAGTCTCTGTGATACCAAAATGTCTCCATTTCACACTATTGCTACACATTCATGTTGAGAATTCATGAACATAATCAAAATATTTTAGATTTTAGCTCATGAACTTTTGACTATTGTGTTGACTTTTGACATAAAAGCTGGTCCACTGCAGCCTATTCTAAAGGAAATCCACTTATTAGACAGGAAGAGACTGAAACTAACCAACCACAGTTCAGTGTTTCAAACTGAACATTCAAAGTCTCGGGCAAAATGGCTGGAGTCTCCCTTGTTTTGTACAATATGTATTATACAGTGAACTGTCTTGAATGTTAACATTTTGGGCATTATAGCTATGTTAATAAGTGTATAATGCGAATGATTTAATAAATCATGTATAATGCATAGGCCTACATACAGTATATCAAAAGGAAGTTTTTTTTTTAAAGAAATTAATACTTTTATTTAGCAAGGATGCAATAAATTGATCAAAAGTGACAGCAAAGACATTTACATGTTTTTGAACTTTTTATTCATAAAAGAATTCTGTGGCAGAAATGTATTAAAATTTCAACAAAAATATCAAGCACCACAACTGTTTTAAACATTGACAATAATAATAATAATAATAATAATAAAATTTGTTCAGTCTAAAAATCATTATGTCTATTAAAATTCAACATGGAAACCCATATGTTTTTGTGTGCATGTGCATGCGTGGGACATCTGAGCTGAAGAATAATCTGTAATAAAATTATTATTGCTTGAATTCTTTTTTAGATTTTTTCCATTTATTTTTTATATTTATGTATATTAGGCTATTTGTTTCATTTTTATGTTTAATGTGAAATTAATTTGCTTGCAAAATGTATTACTATATTATTAAACTGCTCACATAACAGCTATCAGTAACAGTCATAGCAAATGTATTCAACATTTTGAGGTGAAGTTCAGGCCAATGAGGCGTCAGGATTTCGGAGGCAGGGAGTATCAGGGTGTGAAAGGTACTGGCAGGTTTATAAATGGGTGATATACTGGGAGGGTGGAATGGAGTGACTGCAAAATGGGATGAGAAGCCAAAGAGCTAGATGGAGACAGGGGAGTTAAAGGAGTCAGGATGCCTGAAGTATGAATCAGCACGGTAAACATGAGCTCTACTTTGTTAAGACACCACACCCTACCACACAACCCTCCTCTCTCATTCCCTTTCCTGCTTTCACTGAATAGAAGTAGAAGAATAACTGGAATTCACTCGATATCCATGCCCAGAGGGCCCAAGAAGCAACAATAAAAGTGCTTAAAAGGTCAATTGTAATCAAGCATTTATTTATTTAATCTGTATTTTTCGTTTTATAAAAAAAAAATAAGGTTATTTAGCCTACCTACTTTCCTAATACATGTTCCTAGTTTGTTTGATTTGTTTATTTTTACATTTAATGTGAAATTAATCGGCTTGCATACCTTATTATTTTATTATACATCTTCCTAGATTCCTATTTTTGCATGATTGTTATTCCAACAACAAAAAAATGGCTTGTCTTTGTAATTTTTTCTCAAATTGCTCCACCTTTGAAAACAATTTTTTCTATTTTTTCTGCATTAGAAAGGTTTCACATATAAAGACCAAAATAGTATAGTCAAAATAAAAAAAAAAAAAAAAAAAAAAAAATTACATATGTTCACATAAGATGAAGACTCCAGCCAGCAGTCTAATAAAAGCAACATTTTACTTTGTTAAGCATTTTATCACATGGGGGCTAACATGTTGAGATACAAATATTACATGTTATTTCTTAGTAACCTCTATTATTTTTGGACTCTTTTGCTAACAGAATTTTTTTTTATGACTGACTGCAATAGAAAATTTTTACAATGGGATCAGTAACTGAAAATATTTGCATAATGCTGCATCCACACCACTAAGTGTCAGTATAAGTCCAAGACAACTGCCATATTGGCCAGTGCCACATAAACAAACAAAAAAATACAGAGAAAAATTACAAAAAATTACAAAAAAATAACTTTTAAGTCCCACCTAAATATCATTTTTCACTCATAAATTAAGTATACTTATTAGTTTACTTATTAAGTAAAATGAGTTGCACACATGACTTAAAGGATTAGTTCACTTTAAAATGAAAATTACCCCAAGATTTACCCACCCTCAAGCCATCCTAGGTGTATTTGACATTTTCTTCTTTTGATGAACACAATCAGAGTTATATTGATAAATATCCTGACGCGTCCAAGCTTTATGACGGCAGTGAACGGGACCAACGAGTATGAACGCATCAGTTACGCTTTTTTCGTAAGTTGAATATGGAAAGCATAGGACGTAGCGTAAGCATTTTGAACAGTGAGAGGAGTTACACTTTCTTCATAAGTTGAATACAGAAGATATTTTAGCTAGATATTTTACTTTATAACTTAAATATGGATATTTTTCTTACACAAACCCATCGCTTCGCTTCAGAAGGCCTTTATTAACCCCCCGGAGCCGTGTGGAGTACTTTTATAATAGATGGATGCACTTTCTTGAGCTTCATACTCGTTGTTCCAGTTCACTGCCATTATAAATGCATCAGAATATTTATTAATATAACTCTGGTTGTGTTTATCAGAAAGAAGAAAGTCAAATACACATAGGATGGCTTGAGGGTGAGTAAAGCTTGGGGTAATTTTCATTTTAAAGTGAACTAATCCTTTAATGTCCCTATTTGCCTCGTCATGACGACTCGCTTACTGTATTCCTCACTTGTAAGTCGCTTTGGATAAAAGCGTCTGCCAAATGAATAAATGTAAATGTAAATGTAAATGTAATGTTGACATTATATAAAGAGATTCCATAAATAAAGAGAACGCAAAAATTGAAAAATTCCAAAAAATCAAAACATTATGACCACGTGATGCAAGACATTTGTACTTTTACTATTACCTGAAACACATCACACACAACTATAATGTTCAGCTGGTGCTAAGTGATCTTAAAAAAAAAAAACCTTTTGTCCCACTCAATTGAATATCAAACACATAATGAAGAGAGAATGAATTATGTGATAAGCATGTTAGCACAAGATTTAGCAGAGAGACAGTCAGTTGTAGTAGCAGCAGATGACAGGATGAATGTTTGTGATGATATAGAGGGGTCAGAAAGGCAAAGACTCAGCAGTACTAACCAGTGGCACCCCAAGGCATCTAGTTTCTAGGACTACGATTACAGCTTCTATCTGCTTGAAAGGGAAAAGACCAAAGTTGCAATTTTGACTATTTTGATTTATCCTATTGCTATTTCTACAAGTGACCCGTCTCCTCTTACTACTGTCTCTGCTGTAGTCTAACTACATTACATTATGACAAGCTTCCAGTAGCTTCCACAACACTTCTTGACAGTCCTTGCTGAAAGAAAACTGTTATTCTTTTCACTTGGAACAGAGGAGCTCAATTGGGTGAAGAGAGAGGCGTCTCCTTTTGGCAGGGACACACAAAAACTTCCCTAAACAACCTCTAACTCATGACCCTGGAGTGTCTGTCAGACACATTTCACAAATTATGAAATATGGAAAGTTGGCCTACTGTGCTGAAGGAGACAAATGATTAGACTGCTCTTTGTCCTATAAACCATTTCAACATACCTGTGGAACATGCAAATCAGATGTGCATGTAATTATCTAATGGTTAGATTTGCATGCCATTGCTGAAAAGGCTTTGATAAGTTCAGCACTCTGCATATGACATGCATTAGGCCTGAAACATACGCTGTATGCAAGTGTTTGAATGTAAACGCTTCTATAGTATCTACTGAAGCTTGATTTCAAGCAACGTAAACGATATAAAATGTGTCAGAATGCAATTCATAACACAACACATTCTCAGCATTGCTACAAAGGGTGTTATAGCAGGCATTAGCATAACTATCTTCAACTGTCAGTTTTCCAAAACGACATTAACGAACTAGTGCCAACGACTAGTGTTTTCCCGCCTCACGTTGTCTGCATCCGAGCCAAAATGTTGCGCACCACAAAGACTACAGCCAAAGGCCAACTACCATGTGCATTCTGCACCTGTGTGAGAGGAAATAACTCTCCATACCAGCAGGTGGCAGTAGTTTGTATTTGTCTTTCAAAGAGGAAAACCAGAAGAGCAAGGACTGCGGATATACAATGAGAAGAGCAAGGTCTGCGTTTAACTCCACTTTTAGACATACACTTTCAAACTTCCCTAAGCACTTCCCCTCGGGGGAAATTCTGCCGCCATTTTAAAGTGCATTCAACTTCGTCAAGTGGGTGAGGGAAGTGTATTTGGACAGACCCTCATCCCCTCAATATGTACACTTCAGGCAGATTCATAGACCACAATGAAACATGATTGTGATGTCACAGCACACCGTGCTTAATTTTTCCCCACCCCACACAGTGTATGATATCGAAGCTGTAGCTACCATAAGCTGACTGTTATAGTTTACTGTATTGTTATCATTTTCCTTTCATAATTTTGTCTTTTTCTCCAACAGCACAAGCATACATACAAGCCTATAATGGTGCGTAAAACAAATTCATAAGAAAAAAAAACTGTCAATAATAAATCAGCTCATTCCAGTGATCAAGGGCTTAGCAGGGGTGTCCAAACTCGGTCCTGGAGGGCCACTGTCCTGCAGAGTTTGGCTCCAACTTGCCTCAACACACCTGCCTGGAAGTTTCTAGTATGACTAATCAGAGCTTGATTAGCTGGTTCAGGTGTGTTTAATTGGGGTTGGAGCTATACTCTGCACGGAGGTGGTCCTCCACGAGCAGGATTGGACACTACTGGCTTAGGGCGTTCCATTTAAACACATTTCAAGGGTTCCGCCAGTAGTGGGCACTCATGCAACGTAAGCAATGACGTACATGCGAGTGAACAAGATGAAGTTAGCAAGTGAAGGGCACAAAAAATTTGACTTAAATGCAGCCTATCTGTATGTGTCCTCTTGACTTACGCTTGCTTTCGTCAATTCCGTTTTTCTTCTTGTGCACTGTTTCGTTAAGCTGAACAGCCAGTCAGGGTAATCTCTCTCACTGATGGGCTCTGGTGCAAATTCAACATGCTCAATCAACCAAAAAGTCACCAACAGGGGTCAGACTATTGCCACCACAATACACCACAAAAACTAAGCCAACAGATGCTTTGGCCAACTGCTGACCACCACAGTATTTAGAACAACAACTGTTATGACGGAAGAACTAGTCACTTGATTTGCAGTTTTGTGCCATCAAATCTCTGAAAGATATTAAATATTTAGTTTTAATTATTGGCTTTGATGAAAGTAAATGAGATATTTACTAGCAGAAATTTGGTTGTACAGAAAATGTTCATCACAAACGCTACACAGGAGGAGCGAATGTACAACCACACCCTAATCCTACCCTAACCCTACCCACAACTCTATCTCTCCACCCCATTCGACGTCCAGAGAGGTGGAGAGTTCTATCCCTCCACCCCAATGGACATCCAGAGAGGCAGAGCTGGCCGTCATAGACTCTGCAGTGAGTACCACTTGAAATAAGCTGCAATATATTCCACAACTGATGTTAAAGTCAAAAGTCTGACAACTCGAGACAATAAAGCAAGAATGCATGTTGTATAATGTCATGCTCACATCTGTATTCACATCTGTATTTGCATATTTGACAATGTTTCTCTAAAGAAGAAAAAGAAGAGGGATTGAGTAAGTGAATGAAGGAACAAGTTGATGAAAAGAGTCGAATTTGATCTTTCTACACTTGCAAAATAACAGGGTGGAATTGTGACCGACCCTCCCTCTCTGATGAGCGAAGGAAGGATATTGGGAAGTGTAATTAGTGAACTGTGTGTGTGCGGGGCAGGCAGCTCCAGCCTCTTCTGACTCATTGTGTGGAAACTCTGAATGTTCTTGCGCCACTGTGCAAAGCTGCAAGCTATTACACATTGCATTACAGAGCCGAAAAACCTCTAACTATAGACAGACTGTCTGAGTAAATCTCTCTGACTATTTTTGCATGAGGCTACCCTTTTTCTTGCTTTTCCCACTCCCCTTTACTCTACCCTTACCCTCTGTTCATGTTCTTCCATTCCCTCTTTCCCTAACAAACCACTCCCACCCTTTTAAAATAGTCTCTGGATTTTGCTTGTGGTATTTTCCATCTCTGAGAAAAAGAAAGAGACCTTCTTTACATTAATCCAGCATGACTGCCGTGTTGGAGAGAGAATGCATGTAAAAACATGTCAGTGTTCGTTTATTCTGCGGCCATCAAACAGAATCCTGCTTTTATAAGGCAGCAGGTAGCCCAGCTACTAACACACAGTATGTGCGGCCGTATGTACATCAGTTCACACCAGTACAGTTTTTTCCTTGAGAAATCATAATACATGATTGATTAAAAAAACATTTGTTCACTTAAGTCACACCTTAAAATGTTTGAATGTCAGATAACAAAATGTCACGTGTGAAAGATGTTGTTTCTTCTCAGAAATCTTTTCGGTTACACTTTATTTTAAGGTGACGTTGTTACATTGAGTAATATTGATGTACTTACTATAGAGTTACAATTGGGGTCAGGGTTTGGTTTAGGGTTAGTTACTTGTAATTGCATAATTTACTGTTATTTCTGGAGTAAGTACATGTAGTAACATGTAACTACGTCACCTTAAAGTAAAGTGTTACCATCTTTTGTTTATAATTTTTGCCCAATGGCTTTTAATCATCTAGTGATTTTTAGTAGATGTATGAGGACAATTCACATAGTTGTCCTAGCAGAGTAACCACAGGTGTAGTTTTATGCATTAACTATGAACATCCCACTATAAATATCTTTGTAGTCTTAATTTTACACTCTATGAAATATCTGTAAAAAATACTGTACTGCGCTAATATGAAGAAATTTTCCATACTGATTTTTCACAAGTGTTTTACTCATAATTTGAATCATGCATGCATTGCGTTGTGTTTAGGTTTGGAGAAAATATCTGTAAACTTAACAGAAAAGGTATTGGTAATTTCATGCCAGGACATTATCCGTTTTTCCACAGAAACACGTGTAATAGCATATTGTGATACTTTAAACTTAAGCATCTCTTTGTTAAATGTTGTGCTCGAAAATTGTGCTTATGCTTTTATTCTGTAAAACAAGTGACATTTGGTTTGATATTTTGTTATGTAATGCAATTGCAATGGCAACTTTTTAGGGCCACTGTACAAATAGTTATATTTAAAAATAGTAAGATGTACTAATTTGTACTTAAAGCCACACCCTACCTGACTGTGACATGTGATGTACCCTGCTTTTTACATTATACTCTTATGGTATACAAATGTATAATTCAAATCACTTTTACAAAACACAGTTGTCATTACTTGTAGAAAATATCTTTGTAAATTATGGAAAGAAAAAACACAAATGAGATTTCTTTGAAATCCCAATCGTTTCTCCTAGACACTAATAACATTGAATAGAGAGCAAATGGAGACTTTTACTTTGTTTCTTCTGAGAAAAAGACAACAGAAATCCTGTATATAATAGAGTTTGAGAAGAGATCTCAAAAATGTCTCAAGCTGTTCTCAGATTTGCAAAAAAATCGAAATTTGCAGTCAGAAGTGAAGTCATTTTGAAGTAAGAGATTTCAATATGAACGTTTCTTATCAATTTCCTCCAAGATCTGAACTATCAGCTATGTTGTGCAATAATTTTATAGGTCTATACTCGTATTGCAATTGTTTAATTTGTCTCCACTTTTATTTATCCTAGAGAATTTCAAGAGAAACACATTTTGATACTTCATTGAAACGTAAATGATCTTTGAAACCTGAGCAACCTCAATCCTAACTGATGTCTGTGTGCACACTCCTCACCTGGTAGATCATCACTTTGAAGTTTCTTCTCTTCAGAAGTTCGTTCTCGTTGCTCTCCAGACGTTTGATCTGCCCGGCCTGTTTCTCCAGGTTCCCCCGCACCGTCTTCACATTCACGCTCACCTTACGCACCTTCTCCAGCATCTTATTGACCGTGTTTGCCGTGGTTGTGTGGCTCTTGGACAGTTTGGTGAGTTCCCCCTGGATGCCTGTCACTGATCTCTCCATCTCACGTTGACGGGCTTCCAGCCCGGCCTGTGTCTGCTGGATCTGGTCCACGGCTCCGATGATTTTGTCCAGCAGCGCCAGGACCATGACTCCATTCATCTCACCTTTGTCTCCCTCACCTGCCTCTTCTTTCTCACCAGCATCTTTTGATTTGTTCTCAGTGATGGCTTCATCTTCATCATCAGAGGCTGGGAGGTTGATTTCATCTTCTGAGATCTCAGTAAGGGATTTGTGTGGATCAGGCACCTCCAGGTGCAGATGGCTGTCTTCAATCACTTCCATGTTTAAAAGCTTAAGTATGTAGTAAAATAAAAGGAATGTTAAAGGATAAAAGGAGTGGAAAGATCTGTGTCCTTACTCGCCTTTCTTTCTGCTCTCAGGGTTCCCCTCCAGAGTTCACCTAACTGTTCCCTCCTCTGTCACACTAACCACATCTGCTCTCCTCTTTCTCTCTCTCTCTCTCTCTCTCTCTCTGAGTGTGTTTGGGATATGGCCAGAGCAGCAGAGGCTGGCAAGCAGGCTGTGGACGGTCTGTACTGCATGAGCGCTGGGTCATGAATGCCACACTTTCCTGTGAAACCCTCCAGACAAATCAGCTGCGTGCCAGCTGCCTTCCTCTTACCCACTGACACTCCCCCTGCATGGTGTTTAGCTCTATCTGTGTGCATGTGTGTGTTGGAGAGCAGTGCTCCACCCAGTGGCCTGCAATGGGACCCCATAGGAAAAAATAAATAAATAAATAATAAAATTAGATCTTACCTTTTTCCAATGTCAAAATTACATTTAAAAATGAAGAGTCCAGTGGTCTAGAAAAAGTTGTTTTATTGATTTTGCCAAGTGAGATATGTCCAACATATTTTGTTGACATTCTTATCCGGAAATTTTGTCCTAACCCTATCCCTACCCCTAAACTTAACCCTACCCATAAGTTATCCCTAAAACCAGTGGGAAATTATAGGTGAATAACACAGATGTAGAAGCACCTAACCCTGGTTGTAAGCCTAAACTTGATATAAACTGTAAACTTGCCACTCAAATCTGATTGGTTTATTGGAGTGTTGTTTCTGGATCAACAAAGATGTGGATCCAGGAACATGTTGTACTTGGTGAAATCACATTCACCTTTATTCTACATAAGGATGGTCCACCTCATTATGGCTGCCATGATCACATGACCATGACAAATACTACACCCATGAAGTAATGGGAGTTAACCTTACACAGAACCACAAAAGGCTATTAAAACATTATTTATAAGTGGCCTTATTTCATTAATATTATATTACCTGCAAGTCCATTTTTATATATATATATATATTTGAAGTATTCAATTAAGTGCAGTTCTTTACAAGTTTCAACAGAAATGACATTAAAGTATACAGCATCAAGATTGGCAGTACACTTTAAAGGATTAGTTCACTTTCAAATGAAAATTACCCCAAGAAATACCCCAAAATTACCTTTACTCACCCTCAAGCCATCCTAGGTGTATATGACTTTCTTTGTTCTGATGAACACAATCTGAGAAATATTAATAAATATCCTGACGCATCCGAGCTTTTTAATGGCAGTGAACGGGGCCAGTGAGTATGAGCTAAAGAAAGTGCTTCCATCTACATCCATCCATCATAAACGTACTCCACACGGTTCCGGGGGGTTAATAAAGGCCTTCTGAAGCAAAGCGATGCGTTTGTGTAAAAAAATATATCTTGCTGTTCATAAAGCTTACACTATGTCCTACGCCTTCCCTATTCAACTTACGGAGAAAAAAAAAAAACCTAACTGACACGACGGCAGTTCCGTTTTTTAAGTAAGTTAAATACGGAAGGCGGTCTGGAGGAAGCTAGATATTTTACTTCACAACTTGTTAAATGTGGATCTTGAGGGTGAGTAAAGCTTGGAGTAATTTTCATTTGAAAGTGAACTAATCCTTATTCTGCCAAAGTCAAATGATCTAATCACAATCATTTTATACTGTGAAGCTGTAAATTATAAGGTACAGTGGTCCGAAAAAGTGTTGGCCCCCTGATTTTTGATTTTTTTGCATGTTTGTCACACTTTAATGTTTCAGATCATCAAACAAATTTAAATATTAATCAAAGATAACACAAGTAAACACAACATGCAGTTTTTAAATGAAGGTTTTTATTATAAAGGGAAAACAAAATCCAAACCCACATGGCCCTGTGTGAAAAAGTGCTTGCCCCCTAAACCTAATAACTGGTTGGGCCACCCTTAGCAGCAACAACTGCAATCAAGCGTTTGCGATAACTTGCAATGAGTCTGTTACAGCGATGTGGAGGAATTTTGGCCCACTCATCTTTGCAGAATTGTTGTAATTCAGCCACATTGGAGGGTTTTCGAGCATGAACTGCCTTTTTAAGGTCATGTCACAGCATCTCAATAGGATTGAGGTCAGGACTTTGACTAGGCCACTCCAAAGTCTTTATTTTGTTTTTCTTCAGCCATTCAGAGGTGGACTTGCTGGTGTGTTTTGGATCATTGTCCTGCTGCAGAACCCAAGTTCGGTTCAGCTTGAGGTCACGAACAGCATTGTCCTTCAGGATTTTTTGTTAGACAGCAGAATTCATGGTTCCATTTATCACAGCAAGTCTTCCAGGTCCTGAAGCAGCAAAACAGCCCCAGACCATCACACTACCACCACCATATTTTACTGTTGGTATGATGTTCTTTTTCTGAAATGCTGTGTTACTTTTACGCCAGATGTAATGGGACAGACACCTTCCAAAAAGTTAAACTTTTGTCTCATCAGTCCACAGAGTATTTTCCCAAAAGTCTTGGGGATCATCAAGATGTTTTCTGGCAAAACTGAGACGAGCCTTTATGTTCTTTTTGCTCAGCAGCGGTTTTCATCTTGGAACTCTGCCATGCAGTCCATTTTTGCCCAGTCTCTTTCTTATGGTGGAGTCATGAATACTGACCATAACTGAGGCAAGTGAGGCCTGCAGTTCTTTGGATGTTGTTTGGGGTCTTTTGTGACCTCTTGGATGAGTTGTCACTGCGCTCTTGGGGTAATTTTGGTCGGCCGGCCACTCCTGGGAAGGTTCACCACTGTTCCATGTTTTCGCCATTTGTGGATAATGGCTCTCACTGTGGTTTGCTGGAGTCCCAAAGCTTTAGAAATGGCTTTATAACCTTTTCCAGACTGATGGATCTCAATTACTTTCTTTCTCAGTTGTTCCTGAATTTCTTTGGATCTCAACATGATGTGTAGCTTTTGAGGATCTTTTGGTCTACTTTACTTTGTCAGGCAGGTCCTATTTAAGTGATTTCTTGATTGCGAACAGGTGTGGCAGTAATCAGGCCCGGGTGTGGCTAGAGAAACTGAACTCAGGTGTAATAAACCACAGTTATGTTTTAACAGGGGTTTTGGATTTTGTTTCCCCTTGATAATAAAAACCTTCATTTAAAAACTGCATGTTGTGTTTACTTGTGTTATCTTTGATTTCTATTTAAATTTGTTTGATGATCTGAAACATTAAAGTGTGACAAACATGCAAAAAAATAAAAAATCAGGAAGGGGGCCAACACTTTTTCACACCACTGTATATCAACATTTGTGTCTATTTTTATACCTCCTGATGAATTGTAGGAAAAAGGTAATACTTACTGTATATGAAACACAATTCCAAAATTCATTATATTTTTTAGCAAACTCTGAGTAATAAAATTTCCCCCTGGGACAGTGCTGTATATGTGTGAAGATAATATGAGGTTCTGGAGAGTGTAACAGAATTAGACAGGCACAGACACAGCGAGAGCTGGAATGTCATCCAGACCTGCAGGGTTTATCAGTTCCCTAAAGGCCCATTTTCCCACACAGCAAGTAAATGAAGCTATCCAATGAAAGAGTTCACAAAAATAACTTGAGCTCTTATGCGTGTGGGCCCTGCATGTGTACACATGTGCGAGTGGATGCGTTATTCAGCTGATCTCTCACTGATAGAATTTGACTATGTACAATTTTATAGAGAATAATGTAAAATTCAGTGGAGTTTGATTGATGATAACATTACTGTATTTCTTTTCTAGTGGAAATGGTTTTGTGTATTTGGATTGGAATGACTCCAAAAATGATCTCAGCGAAACATAAATTTAAACACCAGAGTATATTCATCACCTTCAGAGCTTGATTGTCCAGGTGCTAAATAAAGTTCTAAAATATCAAAGCTTTGAAATTAACAGGTGTACGTTCTGAAATACAAATGCATGGCCTTAATAATGCACGGGTTACTATGCAACACAAAGGAAAGACTTGCAGCTTGTTTCAGCTGGTCAGTGTGAATTGGTCAGGCGTATGTATGTTTCTCACCTCTGGTTCTTCAGTAGTTCCTGACTCTAAATATATAGAAGTTCATTACAGAGTCTGTGCTACATTCTTCTGAGGTCTGCCCTCTTACCTCTTGCTGTTACACCGGCGCACATACTTGCATCATTCAGTCTATATCAGATAACACTGACCACACTGAATAAAGAGGCTATATTCCAATAAACACTCCTAAATTTTTTAAATGTTCTTCACACTAAGAAAAAAAGGGTTCTTTTAAGAACTGTTCACTGAAAGGTTCTTTGGGGAACTTCTTCTGGCATCACTGCATACCCCTGTTTTGAAACCTTTATTTTTAAGAGTGTATGGCTAAATAATTAAATAATCTTGAGAGCTAAAAATTGACCTAGATAGCAAGGTGACATTGATACAAATGTTGAGTTTTGATCCAAACCATAATTTTAGTAGAGATTGACATTTCAATGTTTAAAGTGTGTTGGATCAGCATTGAAATTTTGATGAAAGTCGACAGCACACATGGGTGGAGGCAGTGATATTGAACTAACAGTGATTTGTAGTTGATGACCACAAGATTATACAGGTATGTATCTCTGCAGAACACTAGTGGGTGTTTCCCAACCAGTGGGGCATTTTTAACCGCTTTACCTCATTTGCTCTAATCCACTGGGGGCTTGGTTTAGGGGTGGGCCTTCATGATCCCTTCAAAGGGTTTACCTTTCGGAGTGAGAGCTTCGAAGGGATGAAGGGTGTAGGGGTCAAAAAACCTCTTCTTTTGGAATGCACTTCTGCGTCATCTTAACGAGACAATCAAGGAAGCGCCTTTGTCGCACATTTTGTACGCTGGTTAACCCCCCAAAAAACACGCATTTTGTTTAACGTTAGTTTATTTATCTATTTGCGTTAAATATAATGTATACTGTGTCTATGTATTTGAAACATTTGAATGGACTGATAAAGGTAGCTGTTAAGTATTTTTGTTGAAGTACAATATCATTTTGACCATAATAATGTACCAAATCTAACTCATATAAATATTACAGTAGAAAAATACTATACATACATTTATAGTTAAAATTGAACTCCGAGCCCCATGTACCCATTCTGTATACTGTTTGGAACGCACTGAGAAAATGGCCACTAACTGGTAAATGGCCATTTTGGTTTTGCATGTGCACTTCTCAGTAGTCTAATTTATGCTTCCTAGAGAGAAAACACAGGTGCATCATAGACAGAAATCTTGTTTGTTGAACCACCTGACATATTCACATGACTTATCCCTTCTTTCCTTTAGTAGGAGTGAAAGCAGATGAGGATGGACAATTTAAAAAATGAGAAGCACCCTTCTGATAATGCGGACATTGATTATTGAGTTGTAGTCGACAGCATAATCATTTGACCTGGGATTTGATGCAATGCTGCTTTACCTCCTGCTCCCTGATTACTACTTTAATCATTCATATTCCTGAATCACTATTGAATTTGAGGAATGTAACTGATTTCCATTCAGTTTAGCCTGTTCCCGCTGAAACACAATCACAAAAAAACATCTTCTGAGAAAGTGACTGACCTGGCTATTTTGTAATATTTACAGAGATTAAGGTCTATGCAGCATTAAAGAAATGTTCATTGAAAAAACCTAAACTCTTATTCTTCAATATAAACTTGTCACTTTGAATGCTATTTCATAAAAATGACTAAGATATAGCTTATAGTAATGGCCATAGCTCAGTATTTATTCCTCTTCATGAGGAGTTTAGCTCCAACAGACCTGCCTTGAAGTTTTCATTGATTCTAATGACCTTGATTAGCTGGTTCAGGTGTGTTTAATTAGGGCTGGAAATAAACTCGGCTGGAAAAATTGGACACCCCTACCATAGTGCTATTTATGCTATATATACAGGTGCTGGTCATATAATTAGAATATCATCAAAAAGTTGATTTATTTCACTAATTCCATTCAAAAAGTGAAACTTGTATATTATATTCATTCATTACACACAGACTGATATATTTCAAATGTTTATTTATTTTAATTTCAGTGATTATAACTGACAACTAAGGAAAATCCCAAATTCAGTATCTCAGAAAATTAGAATATTGTGAAAAGGTTCAATATTGAAGACACCTGGTGCCACACTCTAATCAGCTAATTAACTCAAAACACCTGCAAAGGCCTTTAAATGGTCTCTCAGTCTAGTTCTGTAGGCTACACAATCATGGGGAAGACTGCTGACTTGACAGTTGTCCAAAAGACGACCATTGACACCTTGCACAAGGAGGGCAAGACACAAAAGGTCATTGCAAAAGAGGCTGGCTGTTCACAGAGCTCTCTGTCCAAGCACATTAATAGAGAGGCGAAGGGAAGGAAAAGATGTGGTAGAAAAAAGTGTACAAGCAATAGGGATAACCGCACCCTGGAGAGGATTGTGAAACAAAACCCATTCAAAAATGTGGGGGAGATTCACAAAGAGTGGACTGCAGCTGGAGTCAGTGCTTCAAGAACCACCACGCACAGACGTATGCAAGAAATAGGTTTCAGCTGTCGC
Organism: Hypophthalmichthys nobilis; assembly: GCA_037950665.1. Taxonomy (NCBI): domain Eukaryota; kingdom Metazoa; phylum Chordata; class Actinopteri; order Cypriniformes; family Xenocyprididae; genus Hypophthalmichthys; species Hypophthalmichthys nobilis. The sequence continues at coordinate 7,174,524 of CM075482.1, read as the reverse complement.
ATTCCTTGTGTCAAGCCACTCTTGAACAACAGACAGCGTCAGAAGCATTAAAGATAAAAAAGGACTGGACTGCTGCTGAGTGGTCCAAAGTTATGTTCTCTGATGAAAGTAAATTTTGCATTTCCTTTGAAAATCAGGGTCCCAGAGTCTGGAGGAAGAGAGGAGAGGCACACAATCCACGTTGCTTGAGGTCCAGTGTAAAGTTTCCACAGTCAGTGATGGTTTGGGGTGCCATGTCATCTGCTGGTGTTGGTCCACTGTGTTTTCTGAGGTCCCAGGTCAACACAGCCGTATACCAAGAAGTTTTAGAGCACTTCATGCTTCCTGGTGCTGACCAACTTTATGGAGATGCAGATTTCATTTTCCAACAGGACTTGGCACCTGCACACAGTGCCAAAGCTACCAGTACCTGGTTTAAGGACCATGGTATCCCTGATCTTAATTGGCCAGCAAACTCGCTGACCTTAACCCCATAGAAAATCTATGGGGTATTGTGAAGAGGAAGATGCGATATGCCAGACCCAACAATGCAGAAGAGCTGAAGGCCACTATCAGAGCAACCTGGGCTCTTATAACACCTGAGCAGTGCCACAGACTGATCGACTCCATGCCACGCCGCATTGCTGCAGTAATTCAGGCAAAAGGAGCCCCAACTAAGTATTGAGTGCTGTACATGCTCATACTTTTCATGTTCATACTTTTCAGTTGGCCAAGATTTCTAAAAATCCTTTCTTTGTATTGGTCTTAAGTAATATTCTAATTTTCTGAGATACTGAATTTGGGATTTTCCTTAGTTGTCAGTTATAATCATCAAAATTAAAAGAAATAAACATTTGAAATATATCAGTCTGTGTGTAATGAATGAATATAATATACAAGTTTCACTTTTTGAATGGAATTAGTGAAATTAATCAACTTTTTGATGATATTCTAATTATATGACCAGCACCTGTATATATATATATATATAATGATACTATAATCATAGTTAGAATATTTTGTGTTGAGAAAAAAAAAAAAAAAAAAAAAAAAAAGTGAATCATATTGTGTTTAGAATATTAACATTCTTAAATGTGACTGTATGACAACTGAATTGACTTGCTCTATCAGGCTTTCTTTTTCAGATTTCAGAGAACCCAAAGAAAAAGAGGCAGTAGTGTGATGCAAGCCAGATTTTTAAAACCTGAACCGTTGGACCGCTTGTATTTATAATGACATCAGTCTTCTGAAACTTTTATTTTTTAAGGTTGTAATGCTTTTGTCCCACTTTTTAAAAATAAATAAATAAAGAAAATAAATAAATAAATAATGAGTGATCTTTTATATATTTTTATCATTAATTGTTTAAACTGTTAAATAAAATAAATTGACTCAACTGCTGGAAAGGTGTCATTTATATTTTAAAAGGGTTTGAAATGGTCAGGAATTCGTTGTGGAATCAGTGATGCAGAATCAGTTATAATGTAATGCTGATTCAGTGGCATTACGATTGATTATTTTTGTTAATTTCAATGTTGATTCAACAACAGTAATGTAGAATCAGTCAATCACATTACCACTGATTTTGTTGTTTGTTGGATTGTTAGATTGATTGTTGTTGTTGCTGTTGAAATTTTACCATTGTTTCAACATTAATTGCATCTGCAAAAGTGAACCAACATCACTTTGCAACGTTAATTCAATGCAATTAGCATTGACACATCAACATCGACTCAACATGGTTTCAATGATTGCTTGCTATTTGGGGAACTATAGTAATGGTAGGCTAATTCATCTTATCCCCTTAACCTCTTATTTTTCCAATGCAATGTACTACAGTGTTCCCAAGTGTTGGTTTTAATGGCACACGTTAATAAGAACAACCAACATAAAAATAAAATAAACCAATGTAATAAACATTTTTTTATGACCAAAAAAGACAGTACATAAATGTACACATAACATACAATGTCTTATTGTATTTACCGCGTTTTGGAAGCATCAGTCTTGTTATAAAGAAAAAAGGAAAATAATCACGTGACCCTGTAGCAGCAGCAGGCATGACGTCACGTAGCACGTCTGTTCATCATCGCAGAGGTGAAGTGATCTCGATCTCTGAAGACATCGAGGACGGTGAGAGCATTTATCTTTTACATATTTGTAATTTTTTCCCTCTCTCCACACTTTTAACACGCACTATATATGTATATATGACGTTATAAATGAGTGGGTGTATAATTTCATTTGTGGCTGCTGAAATGAGGTGGTGATGCTTGAATAGGCTATGGTTTATCTAATCTGTCTGCTATAGCGTTGATAAATATATTAATATTTGCTCCGATTATGACTTCAATGTTATGTTACATTCGTGTTGAAAACTGAACAGTTGACAGCATTTTAGTGATTAGTGAATTGGAAATCTGCGTTAATCAGTCGAGCATATTAACTAAGGCTACTGTTTAGAGCCGGAATTTGTTAGTATATTATATAATGTGATTAAACTGCTAAAATGATTGTTAGCACGGGGTAGATACAGAGAGAAGCGCGTAATGGCGTCCTTCAGATCTGAAGGACAGACAGTGCGGCAGAGATGAGGGATGTTGAGTCATCAGCCAATCAACTCCCAGAGATGCGAAAGTCGTTGAGGTTCTTAGCCAATCAGCTCGCAGAGATGCGAGGGATGTTGAGTTCATCAGCCATTCAGAAGGGATGCTGAGCTTTCAGCCAATCGGCTCTTTGAGATGCGAGGGATGCTGTGCCCAGCCCACATATTATTTTATTAGAATAGATGCAGCCTCTGTTTCTGTATCAATCGAGAAATTATAATGGTCATTGCTTTCATTGTTTTATGTCAGTCAGCAAAACAATTTGTGGATATTATAGAAATAAATTTGTCAAATGTTCAGTTAATTCTGTGGAAGTTTGCATTTGATCTAAGGTAGTAGAATTATGACATTTAAACAATTTCAAATAACTGTCAATGACTGGTCAAAAGTTTGGAATAATTAAGATTTTGTTTTTGAAAGAAGTCTCTAATGCTCACCAAGGCTGTGTTTATTTGATCAAAAATTAAGAAATTAATACATTTATTCAGCATTATATTGATCAAAAGTGATAGTAAAGACATTTATAGTAAAGACAATTATAATATTACAAAAGATTTCAAATAAATGCTGTTCATTGAACTTTATATTCATGAATGTTGCGGAAAATGTATCACGCTTTCCACAAAAAAATATCTATCTATCTGTCTGTCTGTCTGTCTCTCTTTCTGTCTGTGTCTGTCTGTCTGTCTGTCTGATTCATGCAATTTCCTTCTGTTCTCCTGACAGACCTGTAGTATCCAGTGGGATTTAATTCTGAGCCGTGTGTGACTTCCCGTGGCCTGCAGCATCATGGGGGAGTTGTTCCGCAGTGAGGAGATGACTCTGGCCCAGCTCTTCCTCCAGTCTGAAGCGGCCTATTGCTGTGTCAGTGAACTGGGAGAACTGGGAATGGTCCAGTTCAGAGATGTGAGTAAAGATATTTTGCTTTCTCTCTCTCTCTTACTGCTCTCTCCTCTGTCATATTTTGTCCTCATCATATCTGTTGATAATGAGTGCAAACCTCTTTCTTTCAGCTCAACCCTGATGTGAACGTGTTTCAAAGGAAGTTTGTGAATGAAGTGAGACGTTGTGAAGAGATGGACAGGAAGCTCAGTGAGTGAATTAACACACGGACACACATACATAACAAGGCCAGTGATGATCCTGTGTCCTGAGAATGACTTACAGCTGCAGAACGTTTCTGATTGGCTTGTTTTCTGATTGGCTAAAATGATGGACAAAGTCAGGTGTGATAGAAAGAAAACATATTCCTTCATGTTTACTACTCTAAATCATCACTTACAGAAGTTAAATACCAAAATAAAAAGAAAAATGTACAGATAAAATGAAAAATGACTACATTATACATTGTGATTTATGATTTTTTATATAGGGACCATTGGGGCTAAAAGGTACACATTGTGCTTTTCACTACTTGCATAGTGTATGACTGCAGAAAAAATTTTTATTGAACATTGATGGAGCATTTTGAGGGGAAAGAAATCTTAAAAGTGGTTTGGTTTTGTTTAAAAATCATATAAATATATGAAGTGGCAAGGGGGGCCTTTTACCCTCCTCGCCATCTCATACATTTATGTTACAACTGGGCAAAAGGACCCCAGTACTGATACAAATACTTAGCTAAAGTAATATGTTTTGCGTACAAATTTGCGAAAAATGTAATAAAAAACAAATATTCATAAAGGTTCTTACACTGCTTGAAAGAGATTTAAATATGACTTTACAGTAGTAGCAATAAATATGATATTATATGATAAGATTAATATCATATTTTTAAATATGATTGTTTCATTATAAATATGGTCATTATGGTATAAATTATCTATATGGTATGATAATTTATATTAACCATCTAAATCTAACCAAGTTATATCAACAAATGAAAAAGTCAGCCAGCTATATATTATCATGTTAAAGATTGTGTCTTTTGCTCCAGCAGCAGGGCACTTTTTACCCCAAATATTATACTTTTACATATTCTTCAGTTATTGAAAAACTGTTGATTTAATTACAAACAAAATGAAATGAAAATTAAAATATACTGTATATGGTTATCATTTGCTACATAAATCTAGATTTAAAAAAAAAAAAAACACAAAATATTAGTTCAGCTTAGTGCAGAATTGTCTTTGCACTGCTGGCTGTGATCATGTCCAAAATATCCACATAGTGCAACCTGGATGTGTAGGAAATTGGTGCAATGAATTTTTGTTCCATCTAGTGGATTAGACATAAATAAAATCAAATGTGCCTTTTTACTCAGCACACATTTAACCCTCTTTTACTCTATTTTGTTACATGTATAATTTGCAGTGGTGAAGGGGTCAGCTATATTACATATTACTAAATTGCATATTATTACATATTATTATATATTTTTACATAGTAATACATGTTTCGAGAAATGAACATACTGTTTTGCAAATTTTAAGGATGATTCGAGAAATGTGCCAAAGCAACTGAGAAAAACTGTATTACATATTACTAAATTATTGCATATTACTAGTAAATTGCTGCTGGTGTCATGTTCTGCAGGGTTTGTAGAGAAGGAGATTAAGAAAGCCAACATTCCAACTATGGACACTGGTGAGAATCCTGAAGTCCCATTCCCACGAGACATGATTGACCTTGAGGTAATTTTACTCTGTCATGCTGCTTAAATCACATATGAGCTAAATGGAATAATTGTGTCAAAATAAAAATGCTGTATGTAAATGACAGTAAAAATGTAAAAAAAAAAAAATGTGTGAAAAAAAAATTGTAATAAATGTGGTTTATTTTTTGGTGGAACATAAAAGGTGAAATTTTGAAGAATCTTTATGCAGCTTTTGTCCATATCACTGTTCACCATCACTGCGTCCGAAATCGAATACTTTTCTACTATATAGTGCGTGAAAAACAGTATGCAGTATTCATAGTATTCGAAAAACAGTAGGTGAAAAGTACCTGGGTGACTTACTACTTCCGACGAGATTCTGATGTGCGCATAAGATGGACACTTTACTATGCCATGAGGCCATGGGAGAGGATTTGTGAATGAAGTTGAAGGGACGTAACTGACGCTGGTTGGTCATGTGACAGTAACAACATGGCGGATGTAGTACGTCCGGATTTCATTCATACATTCATTCCTACTATATAGAACGTACTTTTTCAATGATCGTGATGTAAATTTATATTCAAATGTAGTACCTTCTCAAGACAGTACGTGATTTGTCTGTCAAGTTCCAAAAAAGTGGTCTGTTTTCATCAGTTTGACAAGTGTAACACACTTTTAAGCAATATTTGAAAAAAATAAACGTAAAATCACATTTTAAAGAGGACCTATTATGTTTTTTTTTTTTTTACATTTTCAACTTTCTTTAGTGTGTAATGTTGCTGTTTGAGCATGAAAAAGTTACAAAGTTGCAAGGCACGAAGTCACTCCAAAGGGAGTTTTCCTCTAAATCAGTAAGCACTGTTTCTGAACTCCCTGAAATGCCTGGATTGTAGTCCTGAGTTTTCTTCCAGGAATGTAAACATCACAACATTCCTCATTTAAATAATTCCCATCCAAGGCATAACCAAAAAAAAAAGGGGACGAGGCCTGATTGAGTTGCTTTAGTAGTGTGTTGAAACTTGCAGTTATGGTAAGAGGCGTGGCATTTTCGAAACATGCTCGAAGCGGTTGACCATTCACAGCACACTGGTTCAGCAGACCAATCTCAGCTCATTTCACTTTTCCAAAGTAGGAGCTTCATAGAGACAGGAACTAAACAGAGCTCCATTTCTCAAAAGCATTGTGAGCTAAGTTGATCGTAGAGACCATTGGTGCCAATGGTTCTATGATCTACTTAAGCTTACGATGCTTTTGAGAAATGCAGCCCAGAGCGTTACTGACAGACTGGAAAGAGAGGTGCTGCAACAATGTGAAATATGTGAAAAATAATGTTTTTTGAAAATTCAGCCATGAAAACCTATTCTAGTAGACCCCAAAAACCAAATCAAGGCTTTGTAAAAGTGCATAATATGACCTCTTTAAGCTGTTACCAAACCTTTTCTTTCATCTAATATCTTCACTCAATGGAAAAGTGTCACCTTGACTTGGTTATGTTAGGCTTTGGGTATATTTTAATATTGATTTTAATATTGATAAAATTTCAATATATATATATATATAATTTTAATTTATATTTATACCTTTGATCGCCAGGCAACCTTTGAGAAACTGGAGAATGAGCTGAAGGAGATCAACACTAATCAAGAGGCCCTGAAGAAGAACTTTCTAGAGCTGACAGAACTCAAGCATATCCTCAGACGTACCCAGCAGTTCTTTGATGAGGTCTGACTCTCTTCTCTGGCAATGTGAAAGCAAAAGTTTCAACTAAGTTTAAACTAAAAAAAAAAAAAAAAGCGAAATACCTCTGAGATTAACCCGTTGGTCCACTACAGTGGAAATGTCTTTAAAGTCAATTTGAAATGTTACATTCAAACCACCTTTGACCCTTACCTATAATTCTACCGGACTCTCTTTAGATGGAGGATCCTAACCTGTTGGAAGAATCGTCATCCCTGCTGGACCCCAGTGAGGCTGGCCGAGGTGCCCCACTGCGCCTGGGGTGAGTTCCAGTGAAATTTCACAATTCTTGATACCAGTTTTGATACCATTGCAAAAACTAATATTTTAATAAATAAAAAAATGCCTAGAGGTATTTTATTATTACAGTCTACATTTATGGCCATTGAAAAGCCAATATCATTCATTTCACATGCTACTAATAAACAACACGTGGTAAAGGCAGATGGAAACACTTTATTCATAGACTAGCCTACAAGACTTGCTGGTCAACTCACTGAAAAATGTGTCTTTAGACTTTTTCTTAAAATTATTGTAATTTTCATAATAGGATAAGTTATTAGTTTGATCACAGCTGACCACTGTGAAAGCACTGAAGTACAGAATTTGATACTATCAGTTTTAATGTTGATTAATAATATTTAGTGTTTTACTAATTATTTTAGTATTAATATTTTATAAGTCTTTATAAGAATTTACTTTTATAGTTTGGAATTATAAGTTCATTTTTAGAACATATTTAGCAGTTTTTTTAATCACTAAATTATGATTGTGTGTTTAGGATTAAAAAAATGGCACTGGTGCATACATACTCATATTAGTACTCCTGTACAGTTGTGGGCAAGACTTTTTGTTTATCAAACTTTTGTCTGTACACAGAGATCACAATACTGTATGTACACAATATGTCTTTCGTAATGTATTATTAGAAGGGAATTCAGGATTAGAGTAAATAACAGGTTTGCACTGACTTTAGTAAGTGCACTCTGTGTAGTCTGCTGACAATACTGGTTTGTGTACCCTGTAGGTTTGTGGCTGGGGTTATAAGCCGTGAGAGAATCCCCACATTTGAAAGGATGCTGTGGAGAGTCTGCCGTGGAAATGTCTTTTTACGTCAGGCAGAGATTGAGGACCCTCTTGAGGACCCCACAACAGTCAGTCTCTCTTCTTATTCGGAATTATTTTGTGATTAAAGGCACAATAAAATATCAATTAAACAATACAATTAAAATATCCAAAAAACACTAGAACAGGGTTATATATTTTGTTGACTTGTGTACTTACATTATCCCAGATGTTTCCAAGAATGTTTAAATTCAGAGAAATAAGTTTTTATTTTGTAGAAACCATGGAAACACCAGAGACACTTTAATATATTATATGTTTTATTAGACAAGGGAACAACTGTTTGGATACATTTATAGACAGAAAACTATTTATTATCAATCTTTCTTATTGTTTGAATCTCGTTTTCTTGATTTCCCACGAGTACAATGTTTTACCATGACTAATATCGATCTAGCTTACTGCAGTGTGCAACAAGTGTCTCGTAGCAACCACCGAGCGAACACACAGAGTAATGTTATAACATCATTTTCAACACACTCAAATGTATCTAATATGATAAAGAGCTCTCCGTTACCCCACATACGCTTGACCGGAAAGTGGCGGCTGCGGCATAATAAAAGTTCTGCTGCTCTCGAGCCGTGTCGCACTCGTCTCTCATTAGCAAATCGCTCCAGCTGCCTTGTTGCGTTCCCACAACACTCGGCCCTGTGCTGCTTCATCCTACAGTAACGTTAATAATCTCATCCATGAACATGATTTTGACCCGAGTCCAGTCCTGATTCTTTTCCACGGCTGTGAGGTGAAGACCACATCTCCCATGAATCCACGCTCAATCTCGTCATCAAGCTACGCCTTTGTTTTGAATAGGCGACCTCTAGCGGCGAAAAACTACATAGTGTGCCTTTAAGTCAGTTAGGATGTCTGCATTTGACATTTTATTTACCAGCGTGATAAAATATTGATCAAGTCATGGGTCTTTGTTTGTCACAGGGAGATCAGGTGCACAAATCCGTGTTTATCATCTTCTTCCAAGGAGACCAGCTGAAGAACAGAGTGAAGAAGATCTGTGAAGGGTATGTAGCAGGGTCCTTTCTTAGGGCCCTATGAAATCCGTTTTATTTTTTCCCAAATTCCGTTTTTTTTTTTTTTTTCCAAATTCCGTTTTTTCCGTTTTAATTTTTCTGGATTCCGTTTTTTTCCATTTTAATTTTTTAGACTCGATTTTAATGGTTAAATTTTAATAATCAAAAAGAATGTCTAATTAATTGAATTCCTAAAAACAACAAATTTATTAATTAAATTTTTTTAATATTTTTTGTTTTTTCAGAAATTCTGTTGCGTATTTTAATTTTTCTGGCAATCAAATGAACGGATAACATTAATTTAATTTATCTGAAATTAAACTTTTTTTTATCAAACAAAGTGCTGCACAACAGAGCTTTACTGTTAAAATTAAAACAGAAGAAAAACTGAGATTGTTCCTTAAAAATATAGTTTTAATAATTTATTATTAATATTTTTAAGTCTATTAGTGTTAGTATTATTATTACATTGAAACATATCTAAATTCTACTGTACAACAGTAATATGTTTCTGTCAAGTTAAATTGAACTTTTATTTTGACGGGTTGCCAAGAGTTTTGAATTTCTGTGTGTTTATGGTATGACGATAGGTTTTCTCAAATAAAGCGATAAAATGCTGATGAAGTGACTCAGAGCTGCTCTGGAGATGAATTTTGTGCGTTCATGTCCTCATATAGTGACGTGACAGAGGATGAAAACACCGCGAGCGTCACACATACTTCAGTGTGTGTGTGTGTTTATGTGAGGCAAATGAAACCGCGCTTCTGCGCCATTCATTTCAGAGACACACAGACATGCAGGATTCATATTTAAATAGTCTTTTTGCGGTTTAATATTCACAGACACTAGTCTCGCGATTTAATTTAAGTGTACTGACCTGCTTTTTATTCATTCATCAAAAATCTGACAAATTCCGTGACATTCCGCGTTATATTGTAAATTCCGTTTTTATGAATGGATTCCGCGATTCCGTCCGTGTTTTCTGCATCGCGGAAATCATAGTTATTCTTATTCTTATTATTATTCTTATCATTTTATGTAATGGTAATCAAACACTTTAAACTGCTCTCCAGGTTCCGTGCGTCTCTGTACCCGTGCCCTGAGACCCCTCAGGAGAGGAAAGAAATGGCAGCGGGTGTCAACACCCGCATTGATGACCTCCAGATGGTATGCACTAATGCTGTCTAAATAAAGTCATAATTACAGTCCAACTGTGGTTCTCTTTTTCTCATCTTAATTTTATTACCGTTAAATTCATGCAAAAATAGCATAAAATGCCCCACTTACTTCAAATGTTGATTATACACATCTGCTGTGTTTAATCATATAGGTACTGAATCAAACTGAAGACCACCGGCAGAGGGTTTTGCAGGCTGCTGCGAAAACCATACGTGTATGGTTCATCAAAGTGAGGAAGATGAAGGCCATTTATCACACTTTGAACCTCTGTAACATCGACGTTACACAGAAATGTTTGATCGCTGAGGTCTGGTGCCCCGTTTCTGACCTCGATTCCATTCAGTTCGCTCTGCGGAGGGGAACGGTGAGTTATATTCATTTGTATATTCATTCATAATGATTTCATCCATTTTGATATGATTTATTTTAGTCATTCAATCCACAAATGAAAGCTATAAAACAATATGATTTGCAAATATTCACTACTACAGGAGCAAAGCTTATATATAATTTAATCACAATTTTATTCATGTAGGAACGGAGTGGGTCCACAGTTCCCTCCATCTTAAACCGAATGCAGACCAAACAGACTCCACCTACTTACAACAAGACCAACAAGTTCACCTCGGGGTTCCAAAACATTGTAGATGCTTACGGCATTGGAACCTACCGAGAGATCAACCCAGGTATTTCTTATGCATTAAAGTACATTTATAAAGGAATTGTTAGATTTTACAAAAAATACTTTTATAATATTTTGAAAATAACCATACCTTTACCATTTAGTTTAACAATGTGTAGTCCACTTTTTCTCAGGCAATATATTATAGATTTGTTTTTTAACTCTTGTATGATTGTATTGTTTCTGTTTTGTTTCTTGCAGCACCATACACAATCATTACATTCCCGTTCCTGTTTGCTGTCATGTTTGGGGACATGGGTCATGGCGTGCTGATGACATGTGCAGCACTTTACCTTGTCATCAGAGAGACCCGTCTGCTTGCTCAGAAGAGTGACAATGAGGTCTCAGCTTATCAATAATTCTTACAAAGTCAAATTTGAGTTGAAATCAAATCTGGAGTTGTTAGTGTATGTTAATAATGAACCTTTAACGGATTTAAAAATTACATTTTTACATTCACATTTTTTTCTTTTGGGAAAATTGACAAAAATATTATATATTCAGTATACAGGTGGTATACAGTTGATTAAAAAAAATTAAAATCCTTTCAGTATATCCAGAACTAACTTCCTATTTCAATGTATGTAACATGCGATTATATAATATAAGATATCATAGTGTAATCATAAAGTCATATTCAGAGGTGTTGAATTTGTATGAATATTTATGTTATTTGTTAATTTTTTTTTTTTTTATAAAATCCAAGATTTAACCATAGTCATATACTAATATTATATATCTCTTTCTTTTATCTCCCTTTTTTTGTGTGTGTAGATGTTTAACATGATATTTGCAGGTCGTTACATCATTCTTCTGATGGGGATATTCTCAGTGTACACCGGGTTGATTTATAATGACTGCTTTTCCAAGTCCCTCAACATGTTCGGCTCTGGCTGGAGTGTTCGGCCCATGTTTGTCCCTAAGGGAAACTGGACGTAAGTTCACAACATTAAGTCTGTGAAACAGTTTAAATATAATCAAACTACATCAGCCATAAAATTTTACTTTGTAAAAACAATTTACAATGAAAATAATAACAAAATTCAAAAATGTGAAATTCTTCTGTTTCTGTCTTTGTACTGTATGTGTTTGTTTGTAGATTTGAGACTCTGGATGTTAACCCAGTTCTTCAGTTAAACCCTTCTGTTCCTGGCGTGTTTGGTGGCCCCTATCCTCTGGGCATTGACCCTGTATGTACTGTATTACACAAAATCACATGCATACAGTATACACACAGATATTAGGGCTGCACAATATTGGAAAAATCTGACACTGCAATATTTACTTTTTCTGCAACATATACAGTATTGTGATATGAAGAAGTGTTCACCAGACCACATGAAAAGCCATATTTGGAAATAACGAGTCAATCAGTGGGTGATTTTGTTGGGGAGTTCAAAATAAAAATAACTTAATAAAAAGCTGGAAAAGTATTTATTTATTTATTTAAAAAAAAAGAATGCAAACAATTATTTTAGGGCTGAATGATTTGGGATGGTTTTTTTTTGTTGTTTTTTTTTATTTTAGGTGTTCACACTTGGGTTTACTCTTTAAAAGAACTAACACACACCTCTTTCAGTAACCATAAAGTGAACAGATTAAAAAAAAAAAGTTTGACCAATTTAGTAAAAAATAAATAAAATAAATAAATAAGTTTTTATGATTATTAAATAATATATTAAACAAAATATGTATTGTTATATTGTAACTGTTGTAAAATAAGAAATTGAGTATTTAATAAAATTATTTTATTTTATGGTACAACTGTAAAATTCCAATATCAATATTTATGTCTTAATTTCTTACTTTTTCAAACATTAAACTATCAAGATTTATTTTGATAGGTTGCTGGCAAATGGATGAATGCGCTGCCGGTTTCAGAATAAAACCTGACAATTTGTATGCGGGCAGCTTGTGGTGTGGTGAAGCACTGTATCATGGCTAACAAACGTACAGTAACATTTTTAATGCACGCATGTGTGCAAAGATCAACAAATCAAACAGCACAAACAAGACCTTCTCTTCTTGTGTGCTTTTACCCTGAAGTTTATCTCTAATACTAAAAATGACTAAAAACCATCTTTAAACTCAGTTGTAAAATGAAGCATTTATCTTCAACAAATTGTGTGTGAACTACAGAGATGCTGGTATAATGCTGTTCTACTAATGTTCCTCTGTTAGATCTGGAATATTGCCTCAAATAAGCTGACGTTCCTGAACTCGTTTAAGATGAAGATGTCTGTAATCCTGGGTGTTATTCACATGTTGTTTGGAGTCACGCTGTCTCTCTTCAATCACCTGTAAGTGTGTGTCCAAATGTGTGTTTGTGTGGAGCAGCTAGAGTTTCATCTACTGCTCTAACTGCAGCTTTTTTCCATGTGTCTCACAGGTACTTTAAGAAACCTCTGAACATTTTCCTGGGTTTCATCCCTGAGATTGTGTTCATGAGCAGTCTGTTCGGTTATCTGGTCCTGCTCATCTTCTACAAATGGTTGGCTTACGATGCAGCAACCTCTAAAGACGCTCCCAGTCTACTGATAGCCTTCATCAATATGTGTCTTTTCAACTACAACGACCCCTCCAACAAACCCCTGTACAGAGGACAGGTAACGCACACATTTACATAAAAATAATGGTTGTAGATAGATAGAATTCTGGTTAGAACAGGATAGGGTTGTCAAAAGTACCAGTACTTCGGTACCAAGTTGGTACTGAAAAGTTAAAAATGTGAAAATACCAGCATTTCCCCTAGCATTTTGAGTGCTATCGAGTAGATTCTGACTAACTTAAACACCTCATTGGCCATTGTGTTCATGTGCTCAACAGATATGTCTGTGACTGGCTAGTGGCTACAAAGATCAACGCTTCAAAAACATTTTGTGAATAGAAATCTTTCATGCTCTTCTCCGAGCAATACACACAGAAGCATTTGAAAGCAGGCTGATAGACCCCTGATTTCCAACGCTCCCGCTTTCAAAGTGCTTTCAAACGCTCCCGTGCGTTGATCATTGTAGCCAGTCACAGACATATCTGTTGAGTGCGTGAACACGATGGCCAATCAGAGGTGTTTAAGTTAGTCAGAATCCACTCAACAGCACTCAAAATGCTAGGGGGAAATGCTGGTATCGTCACATTTTTAACATTTCAGTACCGACTTGGTACCGAAGTACCGGTACTTTTGACAATCCTAGAACAGGATAGAGTTGTGGTTGAATTACTGGAGGATCTCTTTCTATGTGTGCATAGGTGGGGATTCAGTGTCTGTTGGTGGTGATAGCTTTGGCGTGTGTGCCATGTATGCTGGTGGTGAAGACCATGGTTCTGCGCCGTCAGTACCTGTGGAAGAAGCACCTGGTATGTTTATTTACTCTAACCAAAACCAGCCAAAATTCCTCTTTCTCTTTTATTTTCTGTCATTAAATCAGAGGACATGATGTTAAAGGGGAATCAACCCTCAATGCATACCTTGGCAATAGAATCGCCATTGGCTATTACATTTTTACTTGCCAGACTGTATGTACATACATATGAATGATTTGGAATTAATGATTTATGTATAAATGACTTGAAATATGCTTCTCTTCACAAAATGACACAGCTTTTTACAAAGATACATTCATACGTGATATTATTTAAAAGCTTAAGGGGTAGTTCACCTAAAAATTTACTGTTAATTTATTCACCCTCCAAGATGTAGGTGACTTTTTTTCTTCAGTAGAGCAGTAAAGAAGATTTTTAGCTGAAACTGCGGTCCTTGGTGATTCATATAATGCAAGTCAATAGCAACCGTCACTTTGGGAGTCAAAAAAAAAAATTTGAAATGCTACACAAATATTAGTAGATATGACGAACAAACAGTCCTCTGGTATTGGGGTTTGAAGTTTTATAGACTGTGAGCATTGTGTTTCCTCAGATGTTTTTTAACAGCATGCCATGGGACAAAGCCAAGTACAACAACTTTCCTGAATTTCTTCATAAAATGTATGTCTGTGTGCATATATGTCTTTGATAGAGTAGAATTGTGCATGGTTTTTCATCGGAGTATATAGGATCACATGAGATTGTGAAGGAGGAGGCAACTCTGGTTTTGGCCCAAATGGGGCACCTACCATGCTTTAAGAATTTATAGCAGGTGGAATATTGTTTAGTATAGTTAAGAAAAAGATAACAGGTCATGGATAACTTCTGTTCAAAGGACAGTTCTAGCACCGAGAGTACTGATGTTCTCAAAATGATAAAATACTTGATTATTGATGATGATATTATTATTACCAAAATATTTATATTTGTAGGATTAATGTGGGAAGATGCCCTGAAGAACAAAGATATTTTACTCTTTACCATAATGCACATGGGCATTGATACATTTTTTAGTAAAACTTAATGAGGCTTAAATTTATCCATCATAATGTTGAACTAGAATCAGTTCTTGTTCTTATGGGGAAAAATAGAATTCAGCAAGATTTATATATTGTTTTCCATCCAAATATTGTAAATCCATCCTGAAAGTAACAAAAATGCCCCAGAGATTTCAAATGTGGAAGCCAAAAGTGTGAATTTCTTGTTTTACCTTCTATCTTTTGATATATTTCATGATATTCTATTTTAGGCCTGTCTATCCTTGTAAAAAAGAAGCACGCATATAATACTTATCATGGAAATAGTATAGAGTGTGCATAATTTTTAGGCAAGTTGATATATATTTGATAAGTTGATATTAAGTATATTGATCATATTTTTGTTATATTGTCTAAGCACATTTTACCAACTGAAAACCACATCAATCTTATAATTACGATTAAGATTGTATATAATCATTAATAGGCGATAGATAATTGTTGATGAGGGCTTAAAGTGAAAATGCCTTATATTCAAATGTGCATAATTATTAGACCATTTTTTTTACAGGTAAAATGGGCCAAAAAAAAAAAAAAAAGATTTAACTCACTCTAAAAAGTAACTGAGAAATGAGAATGATGCAGTGATATAGAAATTTTAAAATTGGACAGCAAAATGCTTGTTGATTCAGGAGCATCACAACAAAAAAAGGTTGAGAAAAAAGATGCATGTTAACTGCAAAAGTCTTCAAAGAGTTTCTGGTGGTTTCACACTTAATTTTTCACCTTAATTCTTAGTCTTCAATGCCACTGTTTTCCAGAACTGCAAACTACCTGGAGTCTCCAGAAGTACAGGTTCTCTACAGAAGGTGACAGGTTCTCAGAGACTTTGCTAAGGCAAGAAATCCTGACCCCCACTTAATAATAATCATAAGCGGAAGTGTCATGAAATAGATGAAGACTGATTCTTTAAAAGTTTTATGGACAGACAGGTTGAGAGTGACTCTTAAGGTACCAGCACCAGTTCAAGTCAGACACCAGCAGCAGTGACGAGGGAGTCATGGTATGAGTTGCTACTAACAATGTGCAAGACAGACCTTTCAGGGTAGGAGATGGACTTAAAATGAACTCCCAAAACTAATAAATTCTTCAAACAGTGGTACTGTCACAAAGATGAAGACGGATGAAGACGATCCAATACAAATAGACTTTAATTACACATTAAACTCAGGAACTGACAGAAGGTGTAACAGTGTGTCCATACACAAACATTGACCGACAACTGAGAGTGCACAGGGAGGAACTTAAATACATGATGCTGATGAACTGAATGATAAGCAGCTGTGATGATGATTAATGTCCATAGAAACAGATGAGTGGCGGGAAACAAAGACAAAGAGCACACGTGACTGATGAATACAAACTAAATGTCCATGAAAACAGATCTATAAATAAACAAAACTGAATGACAAAACTGAGGACAGCCCACGGCAGAGTCGAGGGAGAGAGGAGCCAAGGTGGAGTAGAGGCTGATGTCAACTGGGGGACGACCGACAGAGGCAGAGCCTATGGATCTCAGGGTGCAGAATGAGAGCCGATGGAGCAGAGAGACATCGCTGGCTCAGGAGGCCTAGGCGATGCCGCGGTGACGAGCATCTGAGGTGGAGCCAGAGTGCCCGAGTTTTGAGGTGACACCGGTGTGATGGAGGACCAAGGCGTACCCAAAGGGAAGGAGGAGCCTTCTGCAACCATAGGGGTGGAGGAACGGAGCAAAGTGGAAAATCCGCAAGTCCGTGGTGGAGGTGAAGTGATGACTGACCAAGGGGGAGCCGATGGGATGAGGGAACCCGGTCGAGTCAAAAGGCGGAGGGTGTCTGGTGGAGCCAAAGGTGGGCCAAAAGGTCAATGGGCCGAGATGGAGCAAGATGATCAGAGACCCACAAGATCCACTCGCCCAGGCGCTGATGGTGGTTGCTTGACCTGGGGCTCGATTTCAAAGCATGGCATACCAGGAGATGGTGAAGGGCTGCAAACCTCCAGCAGAGGCGGGGCTGGAGGACTGGCTGAGCAGGGCGGTGATGGAGGCAGATGGAGGCTTGACGAGATCAA
Source organism: Hypophthalmichthys nobilis (assembly GCA_037950665.1). Classification (NCBI taxonomy): domain Eukaryota; kingdom Metazoa; phylum Chordata; class Actinopteri; order Cypriniformes; family Xenocyprididae; genus Hypophthalmichthys; species Hypophthalmichthys nobilis. The sequence goes on along the minus strand of CM075482.1, from coordinate 7,157,146 downwards.
AGGTAACGATTTTTCGTCCAAGCAGGTCCTTGTGCTGTCTAGAAACAGCGATGAAGGTTCCGAGCAAACGGACAAATCACAGTTCATAGTGCTGTCTAACAGCGATGAAGGAACGAGAAATGGGGTGGGATAGGGTGGGAAATGATACCTCTGTACTGAAGTCCTCAGTCTCTATTTCTACAAGTATACCTTCAGCCACAGATGTCACAGGCTCACACCCCTGGTCAGACTCACTGGAGGGCTCCTCTTCCTCTTCCAAGTGTCAGCGCTCTCCACTTATCCTCGGGCTCTGGCTGACGCGTCGCAGCGGGTGGTAGCTCTCCATCTGTGGGGGGCTCACACAATTTCTCTGTGGTCGCAGGTGGTGAAACAGGTTCTGGGTCCGGCTGTGCTATGGACCGGGGGTAGACACTCTCCAGACACTGCATGATTGCGATCCTCCAGTTAAGTCCAGAGGTTTTTTGGGAGGTCTACAGGGTTATGATAATTCCCCTGATCCAGAACAATGACTTCAGGGTCTCGTCGTCAAAGGGGCTGGTGACGGCAAGATGACAGAAGTTTTCGGTGAACAAAAGAAAATCCAGGCTCTCATGAGCAATCGCAGTGAATTTGGCTGCATAATCCATACTTGGTTGGTTGATCTGATTTGTACACAGGATCCAATACGAAAAGACTTTAATTACACATTAAACTCAGGAACTTACAGAAGGTGTAACAGTGTGTCCACGTATACACAAACATCGACCGACAACTGAGAGTCCACAGGGAGGAACTTAAATACATGATGGTGATGAACTGAATGATAAGCAGCTGTGATGATGATCACTGTCCATAGAAACAGATGAGTGGCAGGAAACAAAGACAAAGAACACACGTGACTGATGAATACAAACTAAATGTTCATGAAAACAGATCTATAAAAAAAAAAAAAACTGAAGACGTGTGACAGGTACAAGAGGAAGTGATGCTGGTCCCTCAGTAGTCCCTCTCAACCTATCTGTCTATAAAGCCTTCAAAAAATCTTGATGTATTTCACAACACTTCTGATTCTTTTGAAGTGGGGGTTGTGATTAAAACACCTTGTACTTCTGGAAGTACACCTTGTACTTCTGGAGACTTCAGGTAGGTTGCAGCTCTGGAAAATGGTGGCACTGGAGACTAATGGGTTCCTGATGGTTTCACACCTAATTTTTCACCTTAATTCTTAAAGTCTTTTGCAGTTAATATCTTTTCTTCTTAACCTTTTTTTCCCCCTGCTGCTCCATTGAGGATTTTTTGTCTAATTGTCACACCTTAAGTTAGCAATTTCTATAGTATTGCATCCTGGGCGTTAATTAACAGTAGTTACTAAGATTGGTGTGGTTTGGAATTGGTAAAGTGTGTTTGGAAAAAAAAATATGATCAGAATATCGACGTGCCTAATAATTATGTAAGAATGTGCTAAGGTGTGAACTGAATGTAATGTTTTCAGACACTAAAATGCATGTTAATTTGAATTAAATGGGAAAAAAGTATTATAGTTAAAAACTTATGTTAAATGCAATTAGCTGAACTTTAGAGTGCTTTTTTACCCTCTTGAGTGGCCCAGCTGCTGTGTGATTGACAGGTATAGCTCCATCGTGTTTGGTAGGTGCCCCAAGCAGCCGTACCAGACACAGCATACACTCGGGCGGCCCATGGCATGCTGATAGCCACACAGACCTTGTTTGTATTTAGTCCCAGATGAGGGAGGCAAGACCTGCAGAGAATCTAGAAACTTTAGAGCAGACAGGCACCAGCTCACCCACCGGACTCACCCAACAGGGCACGCAGAAGTTCGGTGGTGTCCGGGTCGGAAACGGGCCTACGGAGGATGAGGCAGAGATCATTGACCACGACCAGCTCTCACAGCACTCCGAGGAAGGAGATGAGGTGGGTGGAGTCTGTGATGTCAGCCAGTTGTACATGGTGTATATTCCTTATTGCGTATACATAAAAATACAACTTAAAGGGGTAGTTCACCCAAAAATGAAAATTCTGTCATCATTTACTCACCCTCAAGTTGTTCCAAACCTGTATAAATTTCTTTGTTCTGCTGTACACAAAGGAAGATATTTGTAAGAATGTTTCTAACCAAGCAGATCTCGCCCCCCATGACTACCATAGTATATTTTTTTTCCTATTATGGTAGTCAATGGGGGGAAAGATCTGCTTGGTTACAAACATTCTTAAAAATATCTTCCTTTGTGTACAGCAGAACAAAGAAATTTATACACGTTTGGAACAACTAGAGGGTGAGTAAATGATGACAGAATTTTATTTTTTTTGGGTGAACTCACCCTTTAATTACAACCTTGTCACAGCTGAGTGATGTTTTGATAGCACACAGAAAAACATTGCTAGAGTGATGTTTTCTCATGAGATATTGTAGGTTGAGTGCAGTGAGATCTATAGTTTATAAACCACCACTTAAACATACTACTTAATAAATGATAGATAGTTAAGCAATTTGTCATCCTACAGTGATTAGGGAAATGTAAACAGTGGAGTAACTTCTCACAGAGACCCTGTTAGCTGCCTGACTCAACCATTCCAAACATACCCACCACTGGAATGTGCAAAATATTTTCATCCCCTGTCTTAACTTTTGACATTGCCCTGAACCGTCTGTTTCATCATGTGCTGAGCAGATTAAAAACAACAAATAATGAAAATACACTTGAATGAATTAAAGCTGCTTTCTTGGTGCCATGATGTTTTAGATACTGTGATTGAAAGCATTCACAAATATTACCAGATCTCATATAAGGTGCATTAGTTAACTACATTAGATAACATGAACTAATAATGAACTGCACTTATACAGCATTTATTAATCTTTGTTTATGTTAATTTCAGCATTTACTAATACATTATTAAAATCTTGTTAACATTAGTAAATGCAGTTTGAACTAACATGAACAAACAATGAACAACTGTATTTTCATTAACTAACGTTAACAAAGATTAGTAAATACAGTATGTATTGCTTATGGTTAGTTCATGTTAGTTAATACATTAGTTAAACATTAGTTAATGAACCTTGTTGTAAAGTGTTACCTATATATATATATATATATATATATATATAGGTAACACTTTACAAGGTTCATTAACTATATATATATATACATATAGTAGTCAACATTTGAAGTGGATCAAAGAAGGTTTTAGGACAACTTTGATGAAAGGTTTTGATCCACTTCAAATGTTAACTACTATATATATATATATATATATATATACACACACACATACATATATACATACATATATACCGGTATATACACATATATACCAACATATACATATATACCAGTATATTCCATATGGACATACATATACCAATATTTATATTATAATGCTTAATGATAAATAAGCTATATGCAAAAGTTAATTTGAGTGAATTTTTTGGGGGTGTTTTCTTTGATATTAAGGGGCTTTTTACATGACACCATTTTCAACAAAAACTTTTTATGCATTTTGCCATTCATTTACAGTTGTGGTCAGAATTATTGGCACCCTTGATAAATATGGCACCCTTGATAATATCAAATCTGCATTGTTTATCCTTTTGATCTTTAATTCATAAAATTAGCGAAAATCTAACCTTTCATTGAAGGAAAATAATTGAAAGTGGGGGGGAAATCACATGAAATAAATGTTTTTCTCCAAAACACATTGGCCACAATTATTGGCACCCTTTTATTCAATACTTTTTGCAACCTCCTTTTGCCAAGATAACAGCTCTTAGTCTTCACCTATAATGCCTGATGAGTTTGGAGAACACCTGACAAGAGATCAGAGACCATTCCTTCATACAGAATCTCTCCAGATCCTTCAGATTCCCAGCTCCATGTTGGTGCTTCTTCTTTTCAGTTCACTCCACTCATTTTCTTCAGGGTTCAGGTCAGGGGACTGGGATGGCCATGGCAGAAGCTTCATTTTGTGCGCAGTGACACATTTTTGTGTTGGTTTTGATGTTTGTTTTGGATCATTGTCCTGATGGAGGATCCAACCACGGCCCATTATTGGATTTCTAGCAGAAGCGGTCAGGTTTTGATTTTTTTATCTGTTGGTATTTGATAGAATCCATAATACCATGTATCTGAACAAGATGTCCAGGACCTCCAGCAGAAAAATAGGCCCACAACATTAAAGATCCAGCAGTATATTTAACCGTGGTCATGGGGTACTTTTTATCCATGTGTGCACCAAACCCATCTGGTGGATTTGCTGCCAAAAAGCTTTTTTTTAGTTTCATGTGTCTATAGAAGCCGGTCCTGTTTGAAGTTCCAGTCTTGTCTGACAACTGAATATGCTGGAGATTGTTTCTAGATGAGAGAAGAGGATTTTTCTTGAAACCCTCCCGAACAACTTGTGGGGATGTAGGTGCTGTTTGATCATTTTTTAGGCTTTCTGAGACTCAAGACTCAACTAATCTCTGCAATTCTCCAGCTGTGATCCTTGGAGACTCAAACTTTCCTACTCACCACACATTAGGATGATTTAGACACCAGTCCTCTTCCAGGCAGATTTGTAACATCTTTAGTTGATTGAACTTCTTAATTATTGCCCTGATAGTGGAAATGGGGATTTTCAATGCTTTAGCTATTTTCTTAAAGCCACTTTCAATTTTGTGAAGCTTAACAATCTTTTGCTGCACATCAGAACTATATTCTTTAGTTTTTCTCATTGTGATGAGTGATTAAGGGAATTTGGCCTTTGTGTTTCCTCATGTTTATACACCTGTGGAACAGGAAGTCATGGCTGGACAATTTCATGTTCATGATCACCCTGGTGTGCTAAAAATTTTTTAAATATGAATGGGAATATACTTCAGAGATATTTTACTCATAAAAAATTATAGGGGTGCCAAAAATTGTGGCCAACATGTTTTGGAGAAAAACATTTATTTCATAGTGTGATTTTCCCCCCGCTTTCAATTATTTTCCTTCAATGAAAGGATAGATTTTTGCTAATTATGTGAATTAAAGATCAAAAGGATAAACAATGCAGAATAATGCCAATAATTCTGATCACAACTGTACACATCAACGGCATTTTGGGGCCTGAAACGCAAACTTTTGAAAACGTGTTTCAAAGTGCAATTTTTTGAAAACAATAGCGTTATCATCTCTGTGTTAACTAAGGAAACGTTAATTTGTGAAAAAGATGACATTATGCTCATGCATATTACGTATCTATAGGTGGATAGTGTTTCTTTACAAAGTGACATCGCCAACTACTGGCTTGGAATGCATGATACAGAGTTTTAGTAATTTTTATAGATCCGTTTGAACGGGGATCATTTTGACACCATTGTCATCTGTACGCAAAAAATGCAAAGATTTTGTGGGCAAGATAAAGGGCAATAACTGGAAAATTTGAACAAGTAACACGTTCATATAATTTTTTTTATGGTGTGTCAATTTACACCAAGCACAAAAAGCCCATCACTGTCTGATGTGGTGTCTTCGTGTTGATCGGACGGGCTGGCACATCAACTGTGACATGTGCAGCTCATATTACCATGCTCAAAACCATGGCTCCCTTCCTGGACCATCGAGAACACCTTTACTGATCAGCAGATTCAATATGGTTAGGGGTTGGTCTAGGTGAGGTCTTTAGGGACAGGGACAAGTAATGTCCCAATTAGGCAGCATGCTTATATGACTTTAGTAAATATAATCATATAAACATGTTGTTGTTATTGCAAGTTTTATAATATACTACAATACACTGAGGTGCAAATAGTATCTTCCACTATTTACACTAAGTATAAATAGCATCTAACTACATCTATCGCTATTTAAACTTAGTCTAAAATAGCATTTAATGCTATTTGGACTTTTTGTTGCTATGTACACTTAGTGTAAATGGCATCTATTGTTATTTGCACTTTGTGCAAATAGTTGCTGCCTTTTTATAATTAAATGTTTCTGCCATTACTATAATTGATGTGTGGTCTGTTTAAGAAAAAGTTAGCATTTGATGATTTAATAATTTTGGAATGCACTGTAGTTTTGAAACTGTTTTGAAACAGTAATAACTTACGGCCATCCTAATTGAATCTTTCTGTGATTTACGATTATGATGAATATGATGAGTTATGACTGAAATGAAGGTCTGTGGTATTATCCACACATGGCATTAATTGTTGTGGTGTAAGAGGATTGCGTAGATCCTCATCTACTGAGGTGGAAAAATGAGTGCAAAAACAAGAACATGATCCAGCATGCACATGTCAGATTATTGTATATAGCAGTCTATCAGTATAAGGGTTAAAGAGTTAAAGAGAATGCTACACATACATCACACACCTGCTAAAGTTTCCTAACAGATTGCAGTCTTTATTTGTCTGATCTGTATCCTTTGATCTGCCTTACTTATTATTCTCATTGGTATGCATAAGAATTTATTGCTGTTAATTCCACAGTGGTTGAATTAGAAGCATTGATATACTATTTTCTCTTGATTTGTTTATCTAAAACTCTGTTTCTCTTTTCAAGCATTCGGAGGAAGAACCGGTAAGAAAATTTTCTGTATTGTTACATTTGCCTACATATAATCTTTCTCATATATCATTTACTCATAAAAAAGGATTTATAATATGTATTTATTCAAACAAAATTTTAATTTTAATAAAATTAACAGCTTCTCATAATGATAGACACCCTTTAAATATAAAATATACTCAAAGAATTTAAGTCATTTTCTCAAAATATAAATATCTTTCAAAAGTTCTCCAATCAAACGGTGAAAACATTGTTTCTGCTTAATAAGTTAAATCAAATGGACAAAAAACTGAAAAGGATCTGTCTGCATTCCACAGTACTACAATACACACCCCTACAAGTTACACTTCCTGCAAAGAAGAAATTATGTAATGGATGTTGATGTCATGAAACCTACCCTTAACCTTAAACCTAACCTCAATAAAATGTACTCTAGAGTTTCATAATTTAAGTACTTAAAAAATTGGGGAAAACAAACAAAATGATTTCCGCCACCTGTGATCTATTATACAATCGGTATGCCTTATCACTGTGTGGTGATAGTGAAGAGAAAAAATGGTAGATGGATGAAAAGATCATTCTTAAACACACTTACCTGCTGTTTTTTTTTTAATGAGGCAGTTATTTCTGCATGCAATTGTTATAATTATGTATATACTTGATACCGTGTTAATACACACTAGTGTAAACTATGCACTTTTAGTCACCATAACCTTGGACTTAAGGTTCCTATGATATCCTGATAACACACCTCTGCTGTAGAACAATGGGAGTGTTACGTCAGGTTTTCCATGATGGCTTTTGAGCCATTCGGCACGCTTGACAAAAGAATCAAGTGGAAAAGGGAAACTAGCTCCTGCCAAGCCAAACTTTACAAGACTTTACAAGTGGGAAGAATGAGTCCTGTGTTTTCCTTCTTGATAAATACACCTGACATCAATGTTCCCCCAATTGTTTTGCCGACTTTGCCGAGTAAAACCTATTTCTATTGGACAGAACCTTGGACCACCTGAGCAGGAACACCCTATACATATTGATGGACTCTAACTGAAGTGCTGTCAGTACATTTAGGCTATGTTCGGATTCCAGGTTTTCATACATATTCAAGCATGCATAAGTATGTACATAGTATGTACTCTATATTCCATGTATCCCGTCTCCAAACTGCTTGTTTTATATGCAGGGTCTTGGGCTGCAGGTGTGGAAAAACACCCTGGATGGTTGGCCAGTCCATTGCAGTTTTCCACATTTATTATAAAATTAACTTAATTAAAGACTCTTTATAGAACATTGTTTGTGTATACACACTGCTCTTAACTTGACAAAAGAGGATCTGTGATCTTTAGACAGAAAATTGGTGGGGGGGACCTTTTATCTTTGTAATCTCTCTGGAATGTTTAAAGACAGGAAGCAGATCACTGACATCTCAGTCATCACAGCTCTATTGTTCTCAACACTAATGACTCCATGCAGCTTAAACAATATGAAAATATTATGATGGAAATTGAAGATGAATTACAGAGCCAGTGTTCCTTAAAAGAAGAATTCTGTTTTTTAATGCTCATTTATCATTTCAGAATTCGATAACAGTTAACTGGCCAAGTATGCTCACAGTCGTAAAATTTTTTTACTTTAGTTCAAGAAGCTTTGAGTACTTGCAAAAGCATACTAGTTATGCTATATGCATTTATAATTACATTGTATATAAAAAAATGGCAGTCTGATCAAATAATGAATCACCTGTAAGTGTTTTAGGTTTATTCACCAGAAATTGGCAGTTTAAATGCCAAGCAGTTTACCCAAAAAAGAAAGTTCTGTCATCATTCACCCTCATATCACTCCCTTAAAACTTTCGTTCATCTTCAAAACACAAGTGAAGATATTTTACTGATACTTGAGTTGTGTGTTCCTCCATTGAAAGTCCATGCAACCAAAACTTTGATGCTTCAAAAAAAAAAAAAAAAAAAAATGCTTCGTAAAGAGATTGTCAAAGAAGTCCATATGAATTGAGCAGTTTATTTGGTAACACTTTACAATGAATTAATAAATTAACATTAGTTAACTACTTTAGTTAACATAAACTAAAAATGAACAATACTTCTACAGCATTTATTAATCTTAGTTAATGTTAATTTCAACATTTACTGATACATTATTAAAATCAAAAGTTCTATTTGTTAACATTAGTTAATGTACTGTGATCTAACATGAACAAACAATGAGCGACAGTATTTTTATTAACTAACATTAACGAAGATTAATAAATACTGTATCAAATGTATTGCTCATTATTAGTTCATGTTAGTTAATTCATTAACTAATATTAACAAATGAGACCTTATTGTAAAGTGCTACCGTTTAATTTAAGTCATTTGAAGAGACATAATGGCTTTATAGAATGAACAGATTTAATTCCGGAAATGTTGGGACGTTTTTTTAAATTTGAATAAAAAAAATGAAAACTAAAGGACTTTCAAATCACATGAGCCAATATTTTATTCATGTTAGAACATAGATAACATAAATGTTTAAACTGAGAAATTTTACAATTTTATGCGCAAAATAAGCTCATTTCAAATTTGATGCCTGCTACAGGCCTCAAAATAGTTGGGACGGGGGCATGTTTACCATGGTGTTGTCTCCCTCCTCTTTAGCCCAGAGGGCACGGCGTTCGTGATTTCCAACAAGAATGTCAAATTTGGACACAGTCCATTTTAAATGAGCCTTGGCCCACAGGACATGACGGCGCTTCTGGACCATGTTCACATATGGCTTCCTTTTTGCATGATAGAGCTTTAGTTAGCATCTGCAGATGGCACAGAAGATTGTGTTTACTGACAGTGGTTTCTGGTATTAGTATTCCTGGGCCCATTTAGTAATGTCATTGACATAATCATGGCGAAGAGTGATGCAGCGTCGTCTGAGGGCCTGAAGACCAGGGGCATCCAATAAGGGTCTTGGGCTTTGTCCCTTACGCACAGAGATTTCTCCAGTTTCTCTGAATCTTTTGATGATGTTATGCGCTGTAGATGATGAGATTTGCAAAGCCTTTGCAATTTGACGTTGAGGAACATTGTTTTCAAAGTATTCCACAATCTTTTTACGCACTCTTTAACAGCTCTGCCCATCTTTACTTCTGAGAGACTTTGCCTCTCTAAGATATCCCTTTTATAGCTAATCATGTTACAGACCTGATATCAATTAACTTAATTAGTTGCTAGATGTTCTCCCAGCTGAATCTTTTCAACAAATTTAAAATGAGCTCATTTAGTGGATAAAAGTGTAAAATTTCTCAGTTTAAACATTTGTTATGTTATCTATGTTCTATTGTGAATGAAATATTGAATCATGTCATTTGAAAGTCTTTTAGTTTTCCTTTTATTCAAATTTAAAAAAGCGAACCAACATTTCCGGAATTCGGGTTGTATATAGAGCATGTCAAATATGCTAAATGGAACACAAATGTGCTTGTTTGGCACACAAGAACCAGTGATGTTTGTTCTCTCATGTCAAACAAGTACAGCTCAATAACAGAATTTTCTTTCTTTTCTTTTCTTTCTTTTTTTTTGGCTCCTGCATTCAAAGATCATTATTGACCCTATTCTGGTTTTCTCTTTTTGTCTGCAGTTTAACTTTGGAGATGTGGCCGTTCATCAGGCTATTCACACTATAGAGTACTGCCTGGGCTGCATCTCCAACACAGCCTCGTACCTGCGACTCTGGGCCCTTAGTTTGGCTCATGCTCGTAAGTGCACACACACAAATACATAAATATCCAAAGCATATCCACTGGTTTGTTGAAATATAACTTTCTCTTTCTCTGTATATCAGAGTTGTCTGAGGTTCTTTGGGGAATGGTGATGCGTCTTGGGCTGTCCTCTCGGAGTGGCGGTGGATTCTTTGGCCTGTCGATCATCTTCTCTGCCTTTGCCACACTAACAGTGTGCATCTTACTCATCATGGAGGGACTGTCTGCATTCCTGCATGCTCTGCGCTTGCATTGGTGAGATACACACACCAACTCACCAACACAAATGAAATAATGAATGAAATTTAAGCAATTTATCTTTAACATTTTTGTTGATTTTAAGAAGGCTCTAAAATATCACCTGAACTATATACAGTCAAACCAAAATTATTCAGACACTAGATATAATTTTTTATATTTTTTTTACAAGCAGGACACTATAGTTCATTTATGTAAGTGAGGATAGCAAAATAAATTAAACTGTGACATATTATACCCAAAAATTCTTCATACAGTGGACTACCAGTAAAATTGATAAAAATTTGGGACCAAAAATTATTCACTTTGACCTGACCATGTTTTGCTTAAGTGTTATCTGACATAATTAAGATTATTTTTTTTTCTGACACAGTTTAACTCTGAGATCTTGTCATATTTTATTACCATTTTTTTAAAACTATAGTGAATAAACTGTAATAATAAATGAAATGTTCAAGGTGTCTGAATAAATTTTAGTTTGACTATCTAGTTCAGTCATGAAACTCTAGATGAGACTTTACATGAAATCTGTTAGCAATCACATCATTTACTACATGGCACAAGCTTATTGGCCTCTGCTACTTCTGCAGCCAATGACATTGCTTTCTCAACATTTGAATATTCTGGTTTATTGTTCACTGTAAGATGGTCCTGCAGAGGTTAGAATTCCTTTAAACCTTTTTTCCTTTATTTCTTTAAAGCATGCATAGCAGATCTAGTCCACCAAGACCTAATACATTAACATTCTCATATCCGTTAACAAATTCCGAGCTCAGAGCCCACCCCTCGGACAGCATGCCAAATACACATATTCTTTTACTCTTTACTCTTTTAATCTGATTATTTGTAAGTGAAATCATGAACTCGTGAAATCTCATATTTTATTTGTATATTCATTCATTTCCTGGCAATGTCATATATTGACACACACAACTTGCTGTATGCTATAGTCACAGCAAGAACGACTTTTGGCATTTCAATGTCATTCCTGGCCTGACCCATTTGCAATGTTTTCCACATCCAATGCTTACGCAGACATGTTGGAGGTAAATGAGGTTCTGCACTCTTGGTGCTTTTATTTCTTCCATGTGCGGAAAAAAGGAAGAGTCTTTTCTCTCTTGACTTAAATATTTACCACAGCAGTGAGACATTCCTCCACACTGAAATGTTTCCTTCTTTTATGTATTTTCTAACTCACACAAACAGGATCAACACCTGAATTTAACCCACTGTAAAAAAAAAAAATTCTAGTTCTATTTGATGTTTAAAAGCTTCTGACTTAAATATGGAACATCATTTTTTCTCCTCAGAAAATGCCCTTATCATGCACAAAATCACTCACAGCTTTCTGTTTGATTTCAAAAGTTTGTGTCTGGACATTACCTTCAGTTCAAAAATATGTTCTCTCAATGGCAAATCTAAACTCTCTTATCTATGAGCTGCTGATAGTGACGGAATGTGTGATTACAGCTTTTTTTCACTCCTTATATTCGGATAAACCTGGAGAAATTGAAAAATGTGCCTGCTATAAGTAGGAGAAATAGCCCAAATAACAATTTACCCACAAAGCTTAATGGAATGAAATTTTTAAAAAGGCAAAAATGCTTATATGAAAAAAATTAGTCAATATGATATTTGCACAGAACATTCTGAGGATGTTAATAGAGCTGTTCTTCAGTCTGATTATAATGTATATTTTTATATGGGATTTAAACTGATACAGAGGAAATGTAACAGTTCTGTCAATTAGTTTGTCATGGTGTGGTCCAAAGACACGGAGGAGAGAATCAAATTCCAGCAGTCAAAAGCTTGAATTATCAAATCAAAAGCATTCAGGAGAAGAATAATATCCAAGACGAGAGAACAACAACTACTCTACATGCAGTGAGAACCAAGAACTGAAAACTGAGGGGTATATATGCATACGGGCAAACAAGGAACTAAATGAGACACCGGTTGAAAAATAATAGTTTACTATAGAGACAAACATAATAATCAGTTACTAATGCCAGGTACACACTGCTTGCGCTACACAACTGTCTGGGGTACTGTCTGGATTTTTTCCAGTCTCGCACAAGAACTTTTCCAATACAGACTGGATTTTTTCTTCTGTTACATCGCATCTTTGATAATACGCACTACGCAATTGTCACTCACGTAAACAAGCATCGATTTGCCTCCGATTTCGGCAATTGTTCATGATTTTCACAAAACTGTCGGCAAGTGAAAATCGGGGTTAACAGAACTTTCTATTCATCAAAGAATTTTAAAAAGAAAAAAAAAAAACGTAAACTTGCTTTACAGAAAAATATTAAGAAACAAAGGTTTTTTAAGCACCAAATCAGCATATTAGAATGATGGATGGATGATGAAGGATCATGTGACACTGAAGACTGGAGTAATGTTGCTGAAAATTCAGCTTTGCCATCACAAGAAATAAATTACATTTTAAAATACACAGATCAGGCATAACATTATGACCACCTTCCTAATATTGTGTTGGTCCCCCTTTTGCTGCCAAAACAGCGCTGACCCGTCAAGGCACGGATTCCACTAGACCCCTGAAGGTGTGCTGTGGTATCTGGCACAAAGATGTTAGCAGCAGATCCTTTAAGTCCTGTAAGTTGCGAGGTGGGGCCTCCATGGATCGGACTTGGTTGTTCAGCACATCCCACAGATGCTTGATATCTGGGAAATTTGGAGGCCAAGTCAACACCTCAAACTCTTTGTTGTGCTCCTCAAACCATTCCTGAGCCATTTTTGCTTTGTGGCAGGGCGCATTATCCTGCTGAAAGAGGCCACAGCCACCAGGGAATACCATTTCCATGAAAGGGTGTACATGGTCTGCAACAATGCTTAGGTAGGTGGTACGTGTCAAAGTAACATTCACATAGATGGCAGGACCCAAGATTTCCCAGCAGAACATTGCCTCTGCCGGCTTGCCTTCTTCCCATAGTGCATCCTTGTACCATGTGTTCCCTAGGTAAGCGACGCACATGTAAAAGAATGTAAAAGAAAACGTGTTTCATCAGACCAGGCCACCTTCTTCCATTGCTCCGTGGTCCAGTTCTGATGCTTACGTGCCCACTGTTGACGCTTTCGGCGGTGGACAGGGGTCAGCATGGGCACCCTGACTGTTCTGCGGCTATGCAGCCCCATTCGCAACAAACTGCGATGCACTGTGTATTCTGACACCTTTCTATCAGAACCAGCATTAACTTCTTAAGCAATTTGAGTACAGTAGCTCTTCTGTTGGATCAGACCACACAGGCCAACCTTCCCTCCCCACGTCCATCAATGTGTCTTGGCCTCCCATGATCCTGTCGCCGGTTCACCACTGTTCCTTCTTTGGACCACTTTTGATAGATACTGACCACTGCAGACCGGGAACACCCCACAAGAGCTGCAGTTTTGGAGATGCTCTGACCCAGTCATCTAGCCATCACAATTTGGCCCTTGTCAAACTTTCTCAAATCCTTACGCTTGCCCATTTTTCCTGCTTCTAACACATCAACTTTGAGGACAAAATGTTCACTTGCTGCCTAATATATATTCACTTCGCCTGTCAGTGGTCATGATGTTATGCCTGATCGGTGTATATTACAATAGAAAACTGTTATTTTAAATTAGAATAATATTTCACAATATTACTGTTTTTACTGTATTTTTAAATAAATAAATGCAGCCTTGGTGAGCATAAGAGACTTTTTATGCTTTGCAAGTCTATGTGTGTTTTAGTGCTGCCAGTGCGTGTATAAATGAGAGGGCATGAGAGGCATTTTGGCCACTGATAGCTGCCACAGTATAGCAGACTCCCCACCGACTGACACATTCCTCATATGGTCATAAAGCCCAACACCGATTCTCTCTCTTTTACTTCAGCACCATTTTGCTTTTGAGGAAATAACCACAACACACTTTAAATAAATAAAGATGCAAGTACAATGGTGTCAACAGGAATCCACAGATGTTTTTTATATTAAATGTCCTGCTCTGACATTGTCTTCTTTTGTCCTGTCTTTCCTGTCATTTAGGGTGGAGTTCCAGAACAAATTCTACACAGGACAAGGCTTTAAGTTTGTCCCGTTTTCCTTCGAGAGTATCCTGGAGGGTCGATTTGATGAATGAGCTAACTCCATCAAATTCCATCAATTCCCACTTCTGCATGGATCCTGTCTCACCCTGTCCTCTTCAGGAGCAGTGCTGTCTGGTGAAGTGTTTGTAAGATGTGACCCCTGACCTCTAAATGCACATTTTCCGAGGTGTTTTTGAGATGTGGTGTTCTGTAAGCCTTTCTCCCAGATTTTTTGCCCAACTTTCTGTAAACAGTCCCTCAAAATAGTGTATCAACTATAATGGATGTATTATATAGATATAAATCAACCGACATGTAAAAAGTCTTATGCTCACACAGTGACCTAATTAAAAAAACTGATCAGTCCTGATTGGAAATCTAGATTGAACAGCTTAATGAATTATTTTGAATCATTTTATAGACTGCACTCAAAAAGAGCCACGTCTAGATAATGATATATTGTGAGCAGAGCATAACTGGAATAAAACGTATGTTTATTATAGAACTTTTCATGACTTTTACATGTTTAGATTACAGCTAACCATGAAAACCTGCATTTACATCTTAAACCATCAGTAAGCCTAGCCTTTATGGTTAATGGCATGATGGATCAATAGAAGAACACTAATGAATGTTGTGGTTTCCCTGCTGATGTTATTCTGCACCTGTTGTGTCTCTCCACAAACCATTCTACTGTATTCGTGTTGTTTTGAAGAGGTAGATGAAATAGATGGTTTCAGGGATATCTCAACCTTGAGTCAAACTAGTTCTCAGTGGATCCCCACATGTTGCAGCTAGTCAGAAAAAAGCAACATTTAACAGAGTAAAGGTTAACATCCTGTTACTGAATTAACAGCAATGGATATACATATCACAAGGCAGCTAGTAAAAGGTGTCAATGTTTGATGGACAGCTTTGTCTTGCCCAAAAGTGAATCATATCAATGTGGAAATAAAATGTAAAAGATTCAGTTATTATCAAACTTATTTATTTGTTGCAGTGTTTTGCTGTGGTGATGTGGTAAGTGAGAAAAGAGTGTTTGTGCATGAATGAACATTTCAGTAAGGCTTATACAATCAAAGATGTTTGTTGTTCATTGTGAAACCCTGTTCCTCCTAAATTCGACAATTAAAAATCTGGGGACAATAAACTCATGTCAGTGTTTATTTTAGATCTAAGACTCTTTGTTCTCTTCAAAAACACATTTGATCATTGGTTGGTTCACCCACCCCCTACCCCCTCAAAAAAAAAAAAAAAAGTCATCAATTACTCACACTGTCCTGTCATTCCAAACCTGTATGACTTTCGTTCATCTTCAAAACACAAATGACGATATTTTAAAAGTGAAGTGTAACCAAGTATGATGTCCCATACTCATAATTTGTGCTCTGCATTGCACACATACACACACAGAGCACTGGGTAGCCCTTATTGCAGCGATAATTGGGGTGCCTTGCTCTGTTGTGGGTAAAAGAGTGTTGTGGAAGACAGCCCTGTTCATTCACTCCCCCCACCTACATTTCCTAACAGTACTGAGACTCGAACCCACAACCTTTGGATTACAAGTCTGACTCTTCAACCATTAGGCCACAACTACCTCATTTTAAATGAAATCTGAGATTTCTATCCCTCCACTGTCCACACAACTACCACTTGTTGCTTCAGAGATAGTAAACCTAATTCAGATCGAGTAGTTAAGTCCAAATTTTCTGAAGAGACTCGATCGCTTTATATGATGAACATATTGAATTTAGGCTTTTATTTACATAAAAACATTGATCAGCGAACATAAACAGAAGCTCAACTGAACCTTCTTGATGCGCAAGAACAAACCTCATTGGTTTTTGCAGGAGCTTAAATGTTCTGCGTAACACATGAACCTCATTGGTTCTCGCACACGTCAAGCAAACCTGCTTGAGCTTCCATTTACCAAATCTGATGTGTGCGTTGATGAATGTTGTTATGTGTATAAAAGCCTAAATTTAATCTGTTCTTCATATAAAGTGATTGTGTCTCTTCAGAAAATTTGAATAAAAACCACTCGATTCATATGGTTAGTTTTACAATCTCTTTATGAACTTTTTGAAGCGTCGAAGTGGTAGTTGTGTGGACTGTCAGTGGAGGGACAGAAATCATATTTTATTGAAAATATCTTTATTTGTGTTTCAAAGATGAACAAAGGTCTTACGGGTTTGAACGAAATGAGGGTGAATAAATGACATTTTTGAGTAAACTAACCATTTAGGGTTATTTGGTGTTGTGAGAGTGGCATATTTATTATATTTGTTATAAAATCAGATAGATAGCATATATGGATCTGATTTAATTAATAATTAATAGTTTTAATTAATTTAACATTAAAAATAACGGTAAGTTCTCGTTTCTTGACCCTGTGGCCATGGAAGGTATAGATAGAAACGCCTCAGAAGACAATGAATAACTTAATGAATGCACCAGGCTTTACAGCTCTAGTGGCTCCAGATTTCCTCCATGTTTGTGTTCAGCTTCCTGTTCGTGCAGATGGAGGAAGAGAGGCAAGCATGGATGGAAAAATGAAAACTTTGCTCTATGAACTCTTTCCTACTATTTAATTGTGAAATTCCCTACACTGCATTCTGCTACTTTTTTGGCAAGTTTTACATGTAGCAGAAATATCCAATACTACTAAAACAAATCTGGTGAGATATTCTAAATAAGCAGGTACAAGCTTAATCTGCATGCCAAACTCCACAGAAAGTGATTTCAGCAGAAATTAAGCATCTATGCATTTATTACATATATTGTCTGATCAGATTATGCATTTGGTTGTCAGTAAGGGTGTACAATAGTACTCTTAGCTCTGTTTAGCACATTTACCATGTTTAAATCCATTCCACACATGTTCCTCCAAAATCAGCACAGAAAATGCACAAAAGTCTGCAGATTATATTTCAGTCTACAAATAAGTACATTTTCCAATACTGTTCCAATTTAGCTTTCAACTGTTTTCTTTCAAAGAAGAAATTCTTACACTTTGAATTCAGACTTCAATATACAAATACCTGAAGTAAATCCAAATAATCAGTTGACAACAAAGGACATATGTTAAATTTTCAAATAACTAAAAAAAAAAAAAAAGATATATAGGCACAAAAGCTGTTCTTATCTCAAGTTTTCTCAAGTTTGCCACTTCATAATTTGCATGATCTAAGAATAGAAAGCAATAGCAACCACCTGCTTTTTTAGAGGCCTTGATTCCAGCAGTATTTTTCCCATTAATTTAATGAAAGCATTTTTTAAAGCATAATAAGAATTGTTACTCATCAACCATATCAGAGATGAAGCAGAACATCACAAACTTTGATTTAAAAGAAATGCACAAAACTTTACCTAATGAAAGTCAATGAAAGACACATTCTCTGTTGCAGTGCAACTGAACAATGGTATAACTGAAAACAACAGATTTAAAGTAAGATTGCTCAAAATATATCGAAGTATTTACATAGTTTAGGAGTTAATAGAAGTTGGCAGTCCCTGCAGAAATTTTTGCTGGTAAAAATTTGGCAGGTAAATCTCATGATTTTTTATTTATTTTTTTAAGAAAACTATTCTTCTATTGCCCAAACACATGAAACATGTGACCCTATTTTATTGTAATTTTCACCCACTTACAGGAAACTACCATTAAGTTGCAATTTGCCATTCATTTGGCGCTCACTGCTGGATAGTCAGGGTAGTGCATAGCTTCTCCTTTACCTTATTTAAGATGAAACATATTGTTGGCTATGTAGAAGCCAAAGAAAGCATACTTTAAAAATTATTCATGCTTTTTAGTTGCTTTTACACTTTTTCCATCGTGAATATGGCTATGTTAATTTTTTTTAATCTAATCCAGTTTTAATAGCCTACTGAAAGTGCTGAAAGAACATGATTCAGAGTCGCTGGGCTGAGCAGACAGGATTAAGTAAGCTCACACTGGTCCATATCCCACATGTCTCACTCTCCCTACAGGAAGGGGATTCCCCAGTGCTGCTCGAACTGCAAGAGCAAGTACTGCACTGACAACACTGCAGCAGAGAACAGCACTGATAGCTCAGCAGCTGAGAATCACACTTCTCCCCTGTGACTATCAGGTGAGACTCATAGAGCATATCTCACTCTACAAGAGCAGGTTTCACCGGTGTTTGTTTTAAAATGCCGCGCCTCTGACCGTGTTGCTTGCTGGGGCCGTGCCCATGCCAGGCCGTGTTCATCAAAGACAGATGCTCTCACAGATAATAGTTTCACCTTGCTGTGCTCGCTGGCCGCTTTCTCTGAGGCCGCCCCCACACTACATACAATGGCAATGCTTCAAGTTTATCAGGCCAAGCATCTTCACGATAAGTCTGCTCAACGAGTCTGGACCTGACCCTGTGATGTTCAAAGAGCTGCGCAGCACCACAGACTCGGCCCTGCACACTACCAAAGCCACTGCCCAAGCCATAGACTATGGCCAGCCTAGTAGTGCTGGAGCTCCATTATGGCTCAATCTCACCAAGATTAAGGACGCTGACAGGCAGAGCCAGCTCCTTCACTCCCTCCAGTTGCTCTAAGACAGCCCAGTCGACTCAACAGCCTCAGAGAAGTAGTCCTGATGCCTCAGGATGGAGGAGGAAAGGTTTAAGTCCTGCTGAGGCCAGATCACCCTCAAAACGTGCCAGTCTTCCAGCTATCTCTTCAGTTCACGGCACTGGAGACGATCTGGAAACACAGTGAGTCAGGCTTTTACAGCCGCTACTTCCTCGTCCCCAAGAAAGATGGTGGCCTCAGGCCCATTCTCAATCTGAGACGTCTGAATCATGCCCTCATGAGATGGCCGTTCAGAATGTTAACTATGAAACAAATCCTTGCGTAGATTTGCCCCAGGGATTGGTTTATATCAGTGGATCTGAAAGACACTTACTTTCATATCCAGACAGCCCCCCATCACAGACCGTTCTTGAGATTCGTGGGGTGACATACCAATATACAGTCCTTCCATTTGGACACTCTCTAGCTCCACCTACTTGTACAAAGTGCGTAGACGCGGCTCTTTCCCCTCTGAGACAGACGGGAATCTGCATGCTCAACTACCTTGACGATTGGCTGCTTTTAGCCCAGTTAAAACAGGAGCTATGTGCTCACAGATCCCTGCTCCTCAGTCATCTGGAGAACCTGGAGTTTAGAGTCACTTCCTGGGCACGGTCTTCGACTCAGCTAAAATGCAAGCTTGGCTCTCACAAGAGCATGCCCTGAAAATCACGAGCATGGTGGCCTCATTTAAGGTGCGGTCTCTTTTCCCCCTTAAGAGGTTTCAAAAGCTACTGGGCCTAATGGCAGCAGCTTTCCTAGTAGTTTCCTAGGGCCTGCTCAATAAGCAACCACTCCAGCTTTGGTTAAAAGGCCGTGTCCCACCTCATGCATGGCGCACGGGCCAACACACTCTCAGAGTGACCAGCAGCTGTGTCAAAGCCTTGGTCCTTTGGCAGTCATCCCACTCTTATCGGAACGGGATAATGCTGGGCTCTGTTTCCAGGAGGAAAGTGGTCCTGACAGACACCTCCAAGACAGTGTGATGGCAGAATAGCCTTTGGCTCCTGAGTGACTCCTTTGATTTAGTGGCACATCAACCATCTAGAAATGATGGCGGTAATTCTGGCCTTCAAGGAGTTCCAGACGGAACTCAGAGGTCATCATGTCCTGGTCTGCTCAGACAACAGAACGGTGGCTGCCTTCATAAACCACCAAGGAGGTATCAGGTCTCACCCTCTGCACAGACTTATTGCACTTACTGCACAGCTTATTGAGGGTGGGTGGCCTCTTCTGCGCCTTTATGCCTTTCCTTCTGGTACCACGCTGGCAGAACCAGCCTTTGTATCCAGAACTCATTCAGCTGCTGTCAGCATCTCTATGGCCCATACCACTGAGGAGAGACCTTCTCTCCCGAGTGGGGGGAACAGCCATCAGGCTTCTCCCAAGGGGTCATGAGAACAATCTCAGAGGTGAGAGCCCCTTCCACGAGGTGCCTTTAGGCCCAGAAATTGTCTATTTTCTCAAGCTGCTGCTTAGTTTGGAAATTAGGTTCTACTACATGTGAAATCATGTCAATTCTTCACAATCAAAGTGTATGTTGCAGCTATCACCACGAATCATGCCCCGATGTCTGGCCAATTGATTGGGAAACATGACCTGATCCTTAAGTTTCTCAGAGGGGCTAGAAGGTTGAATCCTCCACGCCCTAGCTCGGTCCTGTCGTGGGACCTCTCCACAGTTCTTAGGGCACTTCAAGACACTCACTTAGTTCAGCTGACCTTCGGTCCCTCTCGGCTAAGAATGCCCTCTTGCTGGCTTTAGCATCAGTCAAGTGAGTTGGAGATCTGCAGGCTCTATCTGTGGAACCTTCCTGCCTTGAGTTCGGTCCTAACGATAGTAAAGTGGCCAAGAAAACATTACGTACCTAAAGGGCTTTCTACCCGTTCAGAACGCAGGTGATTGCACTGTTAGCTCTTCTGCTCGTGGAAAACGAGCAGGCACCTCATCCACTCTGTCCCATAAGAGCCCTTAAAGTAGCTGTTCGTCAGCTTCGGAGGCTGCACTAAAGGGCTTCCAGTTTTGAAGCAAAGACTTTCCAGATGGATTGTGGATGCGATAGTGCTGGCTTACAAGTCTGTGGACTTGTTGTGATCCTTAGGAGTGAGGGCCCACTCCACAAGAGGTCCAACGGAGTCTCTATCGCAGATATCTGTGTGGTGGCTGGCTGGTCCTCACCATCCCCTTTAATCAGATTTTACAACCTGGACATCCCTGTTCTTCAAGCACAGGTGTTGTCATTCTGAAATACTTATGTGCTATGTAGCAGGCTCCGACCGCATTCTGATCCTCTCTTTATACAGCTGATCAAGGGGCCCCCAAACTGTTTATAGAATGTTTATAGAATGGAGCTATTGGATTAAGTTCCCCATAAGAGTCAGCAAAACTGACTCAATGCAAGTGAACCGTATCGAAAGGGAACAATTATGGTTACTCACGTATCCCTGGTTCCCTGAGATAACAGGAACGAGCATTGTGTAGCTTGCCATGCTACTATGCTTCACAGCGAGTCATGCTAGCCACTCCTCAGTTGAAAGATTCTGACTAGATGGCATTTCTGCATGACTTATATAGGCAGTCAAACCTTCTGGCTGGTTGAAATGCCATTTGTCTGTGCAGTTGCACAGACGTGAACTAATCAGGCTTCAGGATTTGGAAAAAACAGGAGTTTTCCCAGAAACGTCAGCAAAACCGACGCAATGCTCGTTCCCGTTATCTCAGGGAACCAGGGTTACGTGAGTAACTATAAACATTCCCCACACCTGTTCTGTTTCTATATTGATTATATTGATTCTTTATAGATCTATATTGATGTGTTCCCCCATGATTATGCCCTGTATTCTGTGGATTTGTTATTAAAGACTATTTTTGTTTGCTACTCCATCGTTGTGCGCTCATTACAGCCACACCATGACACTGACCAGGGCAGATGATGAAGTTAATCTTGGTGCTCTGTCCAGGATTTATGATCATAACATTATCTTTTACCACAATTAACAAGCCTTATGCTTCAGACTTCCTCTCTCTTCTAGCCTCATTCAATCTCATACGACTCGTCACCACAAGTACCGACAAATCTGGCAACTAACTTGACCTAATTTACACACGCAACTGTATCACAGACAACATTTTGGTAAAACCTCTGCACATATCCAATCATTTTTTCATTACTTTTAATCTACGTCTCCCTACTTGTCCACCACCAACCCCTCTACCAGTTACTTTCAGACGAAACCTGCGCTCTCATTCTCCTTCTCATCTTTCCTCTGTTGTGTCATCCTTCTCTTCCCTCACCCACAAAACTCTCATCTGTGGATGTAAATAAAGCAACAGACACATTATGCTCCACTTTAACTTCTTCTTTAGACAGTATCTGTCCTCTCTCATCCAGGCCAGCACGTGCTACTCCCTCTAACCCCTGGTTATCTGATGTTCTTCGTGAACACCGGACCAAACTCAGGGCTGCAGAGAGAAAATGGCACAAATCCAAAGACCCATCTGACCTAGGTAGGTATCAGTCTCTGCTCTCATCCTTTTCTGATGAAGTTCGTGCCGCTAAATCTTCATATTTCCACAACTAGATCAACAGCGCTTCAAACACACGCACACTTTTCAAAACATTCAACTCTCTCCTCTGTCTCCCTCCGCTACCACCCACCACCTCCTTAACTGCTGATGATTTCACTAATTTCTTCACTGACAAAACAACAGCCATCAGCAGTCAGTTCTCAGCTCCACACACACAGAAACTCAGTCCAACCACATCCACAGCCACAAACCTTCTCTCTTCATTCTCTTCCCTCACTGAGGCAGAAGTATCTAAACTTCTACTCTATAGTCATCCTACCACCTGCCCTCTAGATCCCATCCTGTCATACCTTCAACAAGCTATCGCTCCTACACTTCTACCAGCACTCACATTATCAACACATCTCTCCACACTGGCATTTTCCCTACCGCATTCCAGCAGGCTCGCGTAACCCCACTGCTTAAAAAAACCCACATTAAACACATCACTTGTAGACAGTTCCAGACCTGTCTCTCTCCTACCATTCATAGCAAAAACACTTGAACGGGTTGTTTTCAATCAGGTATCATCTTTCATCTCACAGAATAACCAGCTGGATGTCAACCAATCTGGTTTCAAGAGCGGCCATTCAATCGAGACTGCACTACTGTCAGTCACTGAATACTTGCGGATTGCAAAGGCTGATTCCATATCATCAGTTCTCATTCTGCTGGATCTATCTGCTGCCTTTGACACTGTGAATCATCATATCCTTCTGTCCACCCTCTCATCATTGGGCATCACAGGAACTCCACTTCTCTGGTTTGAATCCTATCTCACAGGTAGGTCTTTCAGGGTTGCCTGGACAGGGGAGGTATCCAAAGTACATCAACTGATCACAGGGGTTCCTCAGGGTTCAGTGCTTGGACCCCTCCTCTTCTCCATATACACTATATCACTGGGTTCCATCATACAGGCACATGGTTTCTCATACCATTGCTTGCTGATGACATGCAGCTCTTCCTTTCATTCCATCCAGATGATCCCACAGTAGCTGCACGAATCTCAAGCTGTCTGGCGGACATCTTGGAATGGATGAAAGAACATCACCTGCAGCTCAACCTGGCTGAGCTTCTTGACTTCCCTGCCAATCCGACTCTACAGCATGATTTCACCATCCAGCTAGGTACGTAATCAATTATCCCATCAAGGTCGGCCAGAAATCTTGGAGTAATCTTTGATGACCAACTAACCTTCAAAGAAGACATTGCAAAGACAGCTCAGTCATGCAGATTTGCACTATACAACATCAGGAAAATCAGGCCTTTTTTAACAGAGCATGCAACACAACATCTCGTCCAGGCCCTGGTCATGTATAGGCTTGATTACTGCAATACTCTTCTGACTGGACTGCTATCATGCGCAATCAAACCCCTACAAATGATTCAGAACGCTGCAGCATGTCTTGTCTTTAATCTGCCCAAAAGGGCCCATGTCACACCTCTCTTCATCTCTCTGCACTCTGCTCGCATCAAGTTCAAGGCATTGACGCTTGCTTAAAGATCTACCACAGGCTCAGCACCCTCCTACTTCCACTCACTCTTACAAGTCTACATCACTACTAGAAACCTGCGATCACTAAATGAGTGAAGGCTTGTGGCACCATCACAGAGAGGCACAAGTTCACACTCCAGAACATTTTCATTCACTGTTCCTTGCTGGTGGAATGATCTCCCCGCCTTCATCCGGAATGCAGAATCCCTGGCAATCTTAAAAAAGAACAGCTGAAAACGCATCTTTTTCGTGAGCACTTAACCTCATCTTTAAAAAAAGAAAAGCTTTCACTTCCTCTATTCTAGCTTATGCTACTCTAAGCAATGTCTGAAACTTGTATTGTGAGCGCTTCTTGTGTCTATGGTTTGCTTGTTGTATTCCTCACTTGTAAGTTGCTTTGGATAAAAGCGCCTGCAAAATGAATAAATATAAATGTATAATCCATGCATTTCACTCAGAGTATTCTATTGCCATCATATAGTAGCCTAATAATGTGGTAAACATAGAAATTATGCTTATAATTAGTGACCCCAAAAAAAAAAAGAAAGTACAGATGCAAGTTTTGCTTTGTTATATTGTTGTTTAGTTTAATTTAATGTTCTTTTATTTACAACTGTTCATTTACTTTCATTCAAGGACATTGTGAATAAATGCATAATATTGTAAGAAAAAAAAATTACTTAGCCTCCCTTTATAATATATTTGTATTTATCATATTATTAATTTAAGCTCCAGGATTTAATATTGAAATTAAGTCTATCTTTGAGTTAAAATGCAGCATACCGTCAATGTGGAGAGAACAGTCAACGTTGTGCAGGTGGTGCCATATTAAATCTCCGCCAGCAGGAGGCAACAGACTCAGTCAGGCGCAGCTGCGCTGTATCTCATGACCAGCGAGTAACGGACAGTATCGCTGATCGCAGGAGAGGAATGGGTCTGTGAAAGACGACTTCATCAGCGAGTGAGTCACTGCACCACACTGACATTATTACCAAAAAATTAAACGTTTTAGATAGGTTTAGATGAGTGCCAGGTTGCAATACAGAAATTTAAATTGTTTATTCGGTGCAGCTAGCGAGTTAGCTCGTAGCTCATAATGCCTGTGTCTGAAAACCCAGTGAGCTGCCTACACAGACAGCATGTTTGGGCGTCAGAGGAGCTGTACGAATCCGCAGGCTTTTTTGTGCGTTCCGAGTCAGCAGTGTTTTGGGACATTATAGGTGATATTTAGACAACTCGACACAATCTTTGTGTTTTTTAACGCATGTTGTGTGATGATTAAAGGTCATTTCTTACCCAGAAATGTTGTCTATATAGGTAGCTCACTATTTTTTTTTTTGAGTCAAAGCCTCACTCTTGCGTGTGTGATGTTTTAAGATAAGCTTGTGGGTAAATTGTTTCATTTCTGGCTCTGTCATAACTGCTTACAGAACTGACTTGATGTGTATGCTTGAATATAAACTAACGTTACATGTCTTTAGCATATACACCAGCTAAATGCCCTAAAATAGTCCTTTACCTGGGCTTTATTAATCACATCCGAGCTGTTGCTTAGTTTTCAGACCTGACTTAGTCCTCTTTTGGGGAGATTATTAAACTGCATCTGGTTGTAAAATATTATACACAATATTTACTTTAATTTCAGACTATGTGAAAAGGGGAAAAAAGTGCACTATACATTTAGATTTGGAACTGACACTAGGGACATCTTCAACTTTCAGGGCTCTATGGTAATCCTATTTGGTCAACTGCACTTTTTTTCAGATAATTCTGAAAATGGCCAAATATTGTATGATTAATTGGCCTGGCCAACAAATCACTCTTAGCTAAAGAAAAATACTGCAGCCCTTTTATTGACACTGATGTCAGGTGTATGACACAGCAAGATTATTATTTAATATAGTGCATTGGCCTTCAGGACTCAAACATGAATTAAACATTCACAAGAGACCTGCTGTAATTCCATATGATTGCATCAACTGGTTTCACATTTTGGATGGGTTCTCATGTTACTGAGGCTGCTGGATGGGTTTAAAGAATGACACGTGTCATTGCCTTCCTGTGATGCAATACAATGAGACTAAACAAAACTACGAATTGATTTATTTTTATTCAGATGTTTTGTCCATATTACGTTTTAAAATGTTGTACAAAGTGCATGTTAATGATTGACCAAATGCTTTTGAAATACCAAGGTTAGTACCCTGTTTTCCATGCAGGCTTGCGTATGCCATATAACAGTTTGAGTTTACTAAGGACATCAGTATTACTGGTGTAAGTATGTATTCTGGGATTCTGATTTGTGTCGCTTGCTAGTGGGATCTCTAAAAATGACACTTGATTGTTTATATATTAAATAACCATGAGGTAATGCTTAATATCGGATAATCCAGGCAGTGAATTAAATGTTTTACAAAAGAAAGTTACTTCATCTCATTTCATTACTTTCTCTTTTCACTTAACCTTGACAGTTGAAAACCAAATGTTCATAATCAGATTATTTATAAATCAATGATGAATCTTCCATTACTGCAAAAAACAGCTTCAATTACAAAGACTCAAGATGGCAAAACTGACTCTAAAATGCATAGTTCTGATTCGGGATATTTTGATGTCTGAAGGCTTGAAGTCATTGCAAAATAGCTTATACACACACCAAGCTTTACATGATGTTTATAATAATACTAATAATACTAATATTAACAATATATAGCACTTTTCTTGGCATTCAAAGAGCTTTACATGGAAGGGGGAATCTCCACAACCACCACCAATGTGCAGCATCCACCTGGATGATGCGACAGCAGCCATAGTGTGCCAAAACGCCCACCACACACCAGTTTTAGGAAATGTCCGGCTTGTATGTTTGCATTACTTCATGTTTCAACATTGCTCTCACATATACATTACAGTTTGGAGTCAATATGTTCAGAAGTGAAGACATTTATAGTGTTTCAAAAGATTTCTATTTTTTAAATAAGTTCTGTTAAACTTTATAATCATCAAAGAATCCTGACAAAATCCTGCTTTCAACTCTGATAATAAGATGAACACTGGAGCTTACATTTTATATTTGACTTACATTATTATTATTAAGTAAATTAATAATTATAGTAGAAATACATTTTTTTTAATTTTTTTTTTATACAATATTACTGTATTTTTGATTTTAAAAAAAATGCAGCCTTGGTGAGCATTCTTTCAAAAACATTTAAAAAAAAAACAGTGTATAGCACAGGACAGTTTGATACCACATCTGTCCAAACCATCTAATGTTCAAACAGGATTTCATATGTTTAACCCTTACTGAATTCTTAACTCCTAACATTTGTCTTTCAGGGGCCTGATAATGGCCAACCGAGGAGGCTAGTGTTACCATGGGCAGCGTCACACTGCGCTATTTTTGCTATGGTTGCCTCTTCACCTCCGTGACCTGGTCGATTCTTCTCTTCCTGTATTTCAACCTCAGCCAGGAAAGCCATTTGTCCTTCAGAAATGTGCCCATCCAGGGGCAGCGCCGTTTCCAGCCTCGTTTTACCCGTGGCCCAGTGGTCCAGCATAGAGATGGCAGTCATGTGCGCAAAGGCCATGCAGTGGAGGCTTTCAAACCAGACCTCTCTCCAGAGCTGGGTTAGTGGATGTTTCAAGTATAAATACAATCTACAACAGCCACTGTGAACATGTATTTAATGAAGTCTGGGTAATATTTTATTGTACCTGAGGTTTGGTCATGGTTTTCAAGGATGAAGGCATGTCATGCAACGTTCATTAACGTTTAAATGGAAATTTTGCAACCGACTAGTCGACAAGTCTACGTCTTGAACTCGCTTCTTGAGTATGAAATGCAAATGACATGCAATGGCAGCAAAATTGCAAGAAAAGCTTGAAGTGTACTGATATACATTATTTAAGTGTATTATCTTCATTAGGATGTTAATATAGCAACTGTTTAAGTTGTAAGTTTCATTCATAATGTTTCTCCTTTAATCCGATATAAAATTTCATACTGTATTGTCCCTCATAACCGGTAGTATAACAAGCCTATAAGCAAGCTTAATTGTTGTACTAGTTTCAAATAACATGGAAGAAAATGGAAAAGTTTTGTGTAGGCTTTCAAATCATGAGATCACCTTGGTCATCATGAGTGGACATTACTCTGAATCCATTGCGAGTGCCACAGAGAGAATGAATGCATGCAAAATCTGAGGTAAAATTAAATGATTTTGTTTTCTGCTCCAGATATACACTTTTCAAAATAATATTAATTTTAAAATGTACTAAAGATTCTACTTGACTAGTAGTCATTCATTTAAGCCATTAGTCGACTAATTGCACATTTATATTAATTTAATTACTTTGTTTAAAAGTAGACATTTCAGGCTTTCTATAGATATATTTCTCATGTCTGTGAGGAAAGTAGCCTTCATTTATGTGACACGCTGCTGTTCAGGGAGACCGAGACGGCAGAAAGCGCATCCTGTTTGTTTTCTTTATTTTACAAAAGCACAATGTTTTGTTGTTGTTGTGAGTGTAAACAAATAAAAGTTTGTTTGGAGTGATTATATATTTGGAAATATTACTCTTATCTGTATGACAAAAAATGACAGAGTATTTTAAGTTGAAAAAAAGCAAGTGATCACGCCGGCGCCTCCACGTCATGCAATAAAGCACGCTATACTTTAGCTGCCTTCCACACTCCGCACAAACACTTGGATATATAATGGCACACATTTATCTAGGTTAACGTTAGAGCGAGCGGCCATGTAAAGTTGCTACTACTTACATGTTTCATATTATAAGCCATATTTGAGGTCGATGGATGATAGGTGAATGTTTGGATTTCCTGCCCAACAATTTGTAATTACCACAAGGACCCGCTGTTAACGATCATGGACTGTGTGACTTTGCTACTTCTTGTGGAGTTTTTTTTTCTTTCTGCAACTAACTGACTAATAAAATATTGGTTGACTAAACTTCTTCTAGCTGGCTAATGTTTAGTTGACTATTAGGGGGCAGCCCTAGTAAAAATATAAAGCAAACCAATAAATGTGCAAAAATAAAATGTAAACGACAAGTATTTCCAAGTCGACTAGCAGCAGCAGTAACGTTTAATCGAGTAATTTAATCGATTAACTAGTTTAATCGACAAGTATAATAGAGTTTGATTGGACGCATAACTTTGACGTCAACAGCAAAAGATGTGGAAAGAGTTTTCTTCTTCTTTATGAGCTGTTTGTCAGCTATCCTAGCTAAATACTGTTATTTGGCTATTTGAGTTTTAAAATTTATATTATTCTTACAAAATTTTTAGGTTGCAACTAGTGTTAATTTTGTTATCGAAAAATGTATATGGTGAAAAATGTTCGTCAACAAGCTTTTTTTCCATGACTAAGAAGAGACGATGATAAGATGAGACCAAGGTCATTAAAGGATAACTGTGACTATATCAACATGCAGTATTGTTGACAAAAAAAACAAGACTAAATGTAATTAAAAAAAAAAAAAAAAAACTTTACCAAAATCTCTCTTTTTGTTAGGAAAAAAAGAGGAGACAAAATATTACACACTGCTGTACAAGCCTCTACTATGAGCGATTATGTTTTGTTGTTGCTAGATGTCAAGAGTTTAAACCCCCCAGTCAGAGCTTTTCTGTTAAAAGAATACATTTTCTACCCAGTGTTTTCCTTAATCTTTACAATCTGGCAAGCATGCTCCCTCTCTACACTGCAGAACAAGTGCAGATAATCTGAAAACACAAACAAATAAGCTGGAGTTTAGCAATCTCCATTTGAGATATTCTGCTTAAATGAAAGTGTCATTCAGTCAATCATTTAGTTGACTAAAACTTTACTAAACAAAAACAGGACAAGGCTGACTAAACATGATAAAAAGTAAAAAGTACATTTGACACAGGTCTAAGACTGACAAAATTAACACTAGTTGCGACCCAGCAGTTAAGACGCACTGGTCCAAAGCTGCCAGCATTACTGTCAGCGAGTCAGAAAGAGAGTCAGTGCTGCTCATTTACAGTAATGAGCTCTACCAGAGTGTCAAGCTGACATCTCGCCATGCGCTTTCTAGAATATATTGTGTTTTGCAATTTAATCTCAGTTAATTAGAAAAACCTACATTTTGCTGCTCATAAAAGATTGAATGGCTTGAAAAAGGTTTCCTTAATCACAGGAATGAAAATTTGACACCTTTTACTTTTGTTTTTAGTGAATTGAATACAATTGGCTATTCGCTGAAAGTCACTGGGTTGAATTTTTCTGCCAGATAAATGGTTAACCTATGTAGCATTAGCCTGTGAGGCAGGTTTTGGAACTGCTTTTGTTGCCATGACAACCAATTTTCTACTGTTATGAATTTGATTTGATCCACTACTCTGGAGTTCACTAAATCCTCTGAGAAAACAGCTTTCTCTTAATGAGCAGCCTCTGAGTATTAAGTTTATGTTTTTTATAAGTGTGTAGGGGTTCAAACACGTGGGACCAAAATATGTTTTGCGTTTTGCTCAGATGACTCATTTCTTCTCTTATTACGGGGCACCAGCCAGGAATTTCTCCTTGACAGTAAAAAGCAATCAAACATTGTTGAACAAATAAAAAATTATGTAAATTGAAGGGAGTTTGTCATCTGACCAATCTGAAGGATTGATAAATTATACAATAATAAATGATAAAGGAATAAAGTGCATAAGATGCATAAAATATAAGTGATTAAGTTGCAATGGCAGAGTTACGTTATCTTATGGAAAGATGAATCGTTGTTTTGCTGAGGTGAAGAACCTCTTTATACATCAAACATATAAATGAAAGGTTACTTGTTATTAATTGTCATTAGCTACATAACATCTAATGTGAATTAGAAAATCATGTACTGATAATATACAGCAATGCCAAGTTCTCTGGAAAGAAGGTTGGTTAAGTGGTATTTACGTTCCAAGTGGTCGAGTGAGCAGTCTGGTCGCGGTGACTTCTTCCACTGGTTGTGCTGATTAACAATGTAGTGGGAAAGGAGCTTAAATCTGGGGCACCAAAAGGGTCCTAAAATCCGGAACATGCAGATGAGGCCCTGAAGTAGATGCAGAAGGTCCTTAAATGGTTAGTTCACCCAAAAATGAAAACTCTGTCATTATTTACTTACCCTCATGTTGTTCCAAACCCGTGAGACTTTCATTCATTTTCGGATGACAAATGAAGATATTTTTGATAAAATCTGAGCCAGTTCTGTACTCTCCATTGACAGCTACGCAACTACCACTTTGACACTTCAAAACATTCATATAGAAATCGTAAAACTAATCCATATGAATTGAACGGTTTAGTCCAAATTTTCTGAAGAGACTCGATTGCTTTATATGATAAACAGATTGAATTTAGGCTTTTATTCACATATAAACACTGATCATCGAACATAAACAGAAGCTCAAACAAACATGCTTGATGCACAAGAACCTCATTGGTTGTTTTTGCGGAAGCTCAAATGTGCTGCGTAACACGAGAATGAACCTCATTGATTCTCGCACGTCAAGCAAACACGCTTGAGCTTTCTTTTATCATAACTGATGTGTGTGTGTTGAGGAATGTGAATAAAAGACTAAATTAAATCTGTTCATCATATAAAGCGATCGTGTCTCATCAGAAAATTTGGACTGAACTGCTCGATTTATATGGATTAATTTTACAATCTCTTTATGAACTTCTTGAACTGAAGCGTCAAAGTGGTAGTTGCGTAGTGTCAATGGTGGGACAGAAATCGTTAAGAGTTTATTAAGTCTTACGGGTTTGGAACGACATGAGGGTGAGTAAATGATGATCGAATTTTCATTTTTGGGTAAACTAACCCTTTAACAATCTGGAACACGCAGACGAAGGTACCTTGAAGTGAAGATTTGCACGCCAGAGCTGAACCGAGTTGCAAAGTGCCTGTATATCTTCTGCCTAAGGGCCAGAGACTCAGAACTTGGTCAATCCGCTTATCTCTCTGGCATATAGACTCAGGATGAGCTGTATCGGTTATTGTCTCGCAGGACGAAGGTTCTGAACGTAGTATGCCTGTTATTAATGTCTCTTTCCTCACAGACTGTGGTCGTATCTCTAATTTCTAAGGCATGTTTATAAAAGATGGTTAAATGTCCTAATTGAACTAAGACCTAATTATTGCTTAAAGTCATCATGAAATCAAAATTGACCGTTTACTTTGTTAATGCATAGTACTAGTCTTGTGTTGAACAATTAATCCGTACAATTAAAAGTTAATACACAGAAAAAAAATAATACACTAGTATACAGCCCCTCTCCTATCATGCGGGGGGGATTCAGCTGGGGCTTGTACTTTAAATGGGACCCAAAAAGTTACTTCCGGTCTGGAATGGCGTTCCTTCTCTGATGACATCAGTTTGACGGCTTGGGATGAAAATGCTTAAACCACTCCTCTCCAACCGTTAGTCTGCTATGAGCCAGAGATGGAGAGGAGGAGCGCTAAAGTAAAACCCTGCCCTCTATTCAATATTCCGTTTCACTTGGAAATACGTCACAACACTGGAGAAAAGTCGTTTGCGACTTCCGGTTCACGGGGACTTTAATGTAAGCCTTGTCTGTGAAACCATGCCATAGAGTCCAAA
The DNA here is from genome assembly GCA_037950665.1 of Hypophthalmichthys nobilis. NCBI lineage: Eukaryota > Metazoa > Chordata > Actinopteri > Cypriniformes > Xenocyprididae > Hypophthalmichthys > Hypophthalmichthys nobilis. The sequence continues at coordinate 7,124,254 of CM075482.1, read as the reverse complement.
CATGATTGAAAAAATATTGAACTGTCATGCATGCATCATTTGTATGGTAAGATGTTGTACTAAAAATGGCTATCACTGAGAATACTTATTTCTCTAAATAAGTATAAAATTGTTGTGTTGTAGTTTACACCAATTTTAAGGTTTCCAAACATAGTTATGAATGGATTTGGATGGATTCTTGTGGCCTCTCTTTGTTTCAGCCACTGCTGCTGCATCCAAATTGTTCTAAGGAATTTTTATGCCGGTCCAGGCCTAAACCTTAGGATTTAGTCTCAAAATGGGTGAAGGTCAGAAAAGCGCTTGTAGACCAACGAGAACTGGGCTTGGTACTAGAGGTCATCATCTTGCTCCTCTAAGAGGTGTCTTGCCAGTTGTCATAGCATCTTTATCTGATGGTGATGGACAATTGTTTGTGCTAGTTCACCATCCAATCAGAATATAGCCAACCTTTCTCCACTGTGGTCAAGTCAGAGAGGGGCCCCGGAATGTGCTGTTCACTACATGTGTTCTGATCTCTGATTTCAGGGATGATTTTTAACAAGCAGGATCAAGAGGTACGAGATATGGGCTATCATAAGCACGCCTTCAACGTACTCATCAGTAACCGTCTCGGCTACCACAGAAATGTCCCCGACACCAGGAATGACAAGTACGAGGATCTATCTATGTACTCACCACTTGCTGAAATCATTATCTCTTTTGAATCATTTGCTAGAAATCATCATGAAATCAGAAATGACCTTTCTTATTTGTATAGCATATTGTACTGTTTATTATAAATGATTTATCGGTGAATGTAATTTTTTTGAAAATGCATGTGCCCTCGTACTATTTCATCAAAAACATTAACTTCCCATCCCATTCTTTTCTGATGATGTGTGAGCCGGCAGTGTTTCCCATACATTAGACGCCACAGTCTCAAAAGAGGCCTGTCGCGATATTTAAATAACAGATTGATAATTGCGCTCTTTTATACGGCAAAAATGGGAGTCATAGAGCAAAAGAAATAGACTAGCACCAATTAAGTTTTCGTGTGCTGTATTCAAAGTCATCTGAAGCCATTCCATAGCTTCATGTGAGGGACAGAAGAATATGTACACTGTTAAATTTAAGTTCAAGGAAACTCGCTTTCCCTCTGCTGCAGCTGTCAATCATTCTCTGGTCAGCACTCAAACAGCGCGTCGCGTTCGGTAACGACAGTCAGCACAGTAAAACTCTCCAATATGATATATTCCCATTATAATACTTGATATGTAGATAAAGGGCTGTGGATTTGCATGAAATGACTATCTTGCTGGAGTTTATTGCTGCTTCTAAACGATGTCATCATACTGGCTACAGTGTGTCTGTTAGTTTACACAACACAGAGACTATGAATTCGCGTCACACGCACAATAACTGACATTTAAAAGTGAGAAGAAACATGATCAATAAACTGTTAGATGTAGATATACACAGGGATTGTCTTTGTGCCGTGAACTTTTCAATGCGCAGCGCAGCGTAACTGCGCGCTGTGACTCCATATTGCTTTAAGCACTTCATTCTGCACCCGGGATGCGCATAAGCGGTTTGTGCTGCTGTTTTGAAGCATTTCATATTATCATGGTTTTGCACACTGAAAGATTATTAATAGCCTATTTTGTTCTGTCGTATCTATCATATCTTGTTGCCCCATTAAAAAGCTGCACAATGCATTTAAAATAAACGTCTTTTTATCTTCCATTATAAATACATATAATTCTTTACATTCACATATAAATATAAATCTAATATAAATAGTTTTCATTTCATAAGAATACAAATAGTAATTTTAAACTTTTTATTAACATATTTAGATTTTATAAAATTACTTTATTAGTGCAGAGTTTTTTTTCAAGAATTAGGCTAGCATACTTTTGCTGCTGAATTGTAGTCACCTTAATTTTATTTATTTATTTATTTATTGGTCAGATTATGATTATATATTTTTATTCATTTGTTATTTTTCTCTATAATGAAGTAGTTTGTTTAGTGCATTCTGGATTGTATTTACCAAATCAAAGAGTGATCATTAGTTCCACAAATACAGATGTATAGATACAGGCCCCCACTAATTATTCTAGAAATAAATTAATTCAACAAAGGTAACCTCTTTTGCTACATATTTTTAATGGTTTAAATGTATACTCTACATGTTTGACCACTTATGAACTATCATTTAGCCTACTATATGTTGTGTACGTGATTAATGTGCCCTACCATCACCAATAAATAAATTACTTTTAGAGCACAAAATTGTTTACAAGAGAACAAATTTCTTCATTGATCTAATCACTTAAATTTTGCTCTCAGAATGCACCAGATTTATGCATTTAAGTTTAAAATGTACAAAATTTCCCTCTGAGGGGCTTGCCCCCGGACCCCCCTAGAGGGACCGATGTCCACCCACCACAGTCTCACAAAATCCTGTGGGAAACACTGAGCCAGCATGAGGGCTAAGCAGTAATCCAGCAGCCTGTGTCTCACATGAGATCGTAACCGTAACAAATGACAACAGTCCAATCAATAACCGATGGACAAAGTCAAGTCCCACTCTACATTTTTTTTCTAGTTTGAGAAGCCGTTTCACTCAGATATACGTCACAGTAGGGAAGAAAAGACGATCACAATTTCCATTTCATGCTGACTTTAAAGTTTTAGGTTTAAAGCAACTTAAAGGAAATGAGTTGATGTTGTTCATTTAAAGGAATAGTTCACCCAGAAGTAAAAAATGTCTTTTACTCACCCTCATGTTGTTCTCTAACAAAAATGGATATTTTTAAAAGAATATTCACTCAGCTTTTTATACAACATATGTAGTGACCATGTGAACACCACCACCAACAAAAAACACCAAACAATTATTGTCCAAGTCATTATTATCCAAGTCATATGATTGCTTTGTGAGAGAAACAGACCAAAATGTAAGTTATTCACTGAAAATATATATCTATGAAATGTCATTGGGCATTGCTATTCACAGCTGTTTAAATACGCAGAATGGAGAATGAGATTTCAAATCTGTAGCAGAGGGCACAGTTTTCAGTAAATTACTTCAGTCAGATGCAGTTACTTTGATCTGTCCTTGTATGAAAGTTGTGTAAAGATACTTCAGAAGTAATCCATTTGTGTTTCATAGAAAAAAACGAAAAAAAAAAAAAACATAGGTCTGGAACGATAGTGAGTATAATTTTTGGGTTAGCCATTGTTTATGACCTAGAGTACATTTTATGTGGTCAAGGTGCACATATGGTTTGTAAAAACATGCTTAAATGGAGGTTAAGGAATGTGCAGTTTGGCATAATATTGCTGTAAATCATCACATGAACACTGTTCCCAACAGGTGCAGAGACAGGACCTATCCTGTGGCTTTGCCCACGGCCAGCATAGTGATCTGTTTCTTCAATGAGGCATTCTCTGCCCTCCTGAGGACTGTTCACAGTGTGCTGGATCGCACACCAAACTACCTGCTCCATGAGATCATACTTGTGGATGACCACAGTGAACTGGGCAAGCTACCTTACTTCTCTAAACATGCTTCAGTGGACCAAAACAAGAGACTAAAGACTAAACAAGACATGAAAATGATTGACATACTGGTTCTGTCCTAAACCATAGTGAGCTACTCTGCTGTCAAGAGACTCAACTAGCACTCGTGATCTCCTCACACAAGAGACTTTGACGCATTGACATTTAAATGTTGCTAAGCTAAAGACTTGATTTGCTAATAGGCATGAATAATGCATAACATGAGAAGTGGGGGAAAATAGATTGATATTCTCGTTCTTAGAATTAATATTATAGTTAGATTTTTCATATGAATATATATTTTTCCAAAAAAAAAAAAGATTAGCTACTATTCAGAGGAAGTCTGGGAAGAGACAAAATGTACTATAGCAGTAGGTCAGTACTCAATTAACTGTATAAGAAAAGAGTATAATAGTGCAAAGCACTGAAGTGAAATTGTAAAAGAACTTAAATATCACTGTTTGAATGCACTAAACATAACAAATCACAATATTGTCATATGATGACACAGATATTAGGTCTGTGTACATGTGAAATGAATCATTTGGACAACAAATCATCTTCTAAACATGTTATACTATGTCTAAAATTCCTGTCATATTTCTATAATTAGCCATAATACAAGTTGAAATCTATGAGACAAGCTTTCAGATCACCTGTATTTAACCATTAAAATATTCTATAGAAGAACAAGTGTATGAGCGAAAGGTAAGAAATGGAGTAACTCTGATGAGCTAGCTGTCTTACTTATCAAATGTCACTCTGCATGTCTGACAGATGATCTGAAGGAAGACTTGGATTCTTACATTCAGCAGCACCTGAAGAAGAAAGTGAAGCTGGTTCGTAATGAGCGGAGGGAGGGGCTGATCCGTGGGAGGATGATTGGGGCATCTCATGCTACAGGTTTGACCTTAAACCCCCACTCTTTCACCCTTGCTTTAGTCCATAAACTATTTTTTTTGCATTGTAGGCTGTTCACACACTACACCAGGGGTGGCCAATCCTGCTCCAGGAGGTCCAGGATAACTCAGAGCTGTAGTTATCTTTTCAATCCTCCTGTAAAGGCTGTCTTCATCTGTCTGTCTTTCAGGTGAGGTGTTGGTGTTTCTGGACAGTCACTGTGAGGTGAATGAGGCATGGCTCCAGCCTCTGCTCACACCCATTAAAGAGAACAGAAAAACCGTGGTGTGTCCTGTCATCGACATCATCAGCGCAGACACACTAGTATACAGCCCCTCTCCTATCGTGCGGGGGGGATTCAACTGGGGCTTGCACTTTAAATGGGACCCAGTGCCCATGTCTGAACTCAACAGCCCCGATGGAGCCATCAGGTATTACCAGTGTGTGTTATATTATGCTGGGATGCAAACTGCCATAGCGTGCTATTTCGAAAGCATATTTTATAAAATTTTGGTTTGTTTTCGTTGAGTACCAAATAAAAAGAGAACATAGCCGAATGAGATGAAGTAATAATAAAATAGTTTTATTTGTATGAATTGTATTAGTAGATTTATTAGTATTATTTGTAATAATTATTTGTAATATTGTGATAACGTTTTGTGGCGTAAAATACTTTAAAACAGAATGTTATTGTGGTGACCTTTTGAGACGTAAAATACTTTAAAATGGGATGTTATTGTGGTCACACTAAGTATCCTTGTGTAATACTGCATATCCTGTCCCTGAAGCTGCAGTCATGGATGGGGATGAGGGCCAGCACTTTTAACCCTGGGGTCATAGACTGTCCTGTTTAAAATCCATCTCCCCAGATGAATTCTTGGCAAAGAATTTGAACCATAGGGTTGTCTGTGTTACACTAAACCCTTTTGCCACATTCACATTACAAGTCAAATGTTTGGACACATCTACTCATTCTTTTTTTTTATTACTATTTTACGAATTTTAGAATAATAGAGAAGTCAAATGAAAGTATGGGAATTATGTAGTGACCAAAATATAAATTAAAACTCCAACTCTTTCATTTTACAAAAAAAGTTTAGTTTTGTAAAAGAAACTTGTGCATAGGCAGAATTTATATTTGTCTAGCATATGTCTTTAGATCAAAAGGGGTTCTAGAGTAATGTGAAACAAATCCAGTCCAGTTTGTCCACACATTTGCTGGTAGTGCACACAAGCCTACTGTGGTACAGTATGACTCCAGTCATGTTTCTCTGCAGGTCTCCCACGATGGCAGGTGGACTGTTTGCCATGGACAGGAATTATTTTTATGAGCTTGGCCAGTATGACCGTGGCATGGACATATGGGGTGGAGAGAACTTGGAAATCTCTTTTCGGGTAAATGGTTTGTGTATGCTTTAATTTTTTTAAAGAATTTTTTGTATATTTAGTTTAGACCAGTGTTTTCCAAACGGTGGTTTACAAACCTGTGGGGGTTCATGACGGAACGGCAAGAGTTGATGAATAGCTAAAAATTAAATTTAATGTAACAAACAAATTAGGCTGCACAATTAACTTAAAAGAAAACTGAAATAGCGATACACACTGTATCTTATCAAATCAAAGGCTGCAATTTAATAAGTATATAGTAGGGGTGGGAATCTTTTGGAATCTCACGATTCAATTAAAATCGATTCTTGGGGTCACGATTCAATTAACTGATATTAAATACATCTTATAGGTGTAATTAAAGTTTAAATAAAGTTCTGTTGAATTATTATTTTTCAATCTCATGTTATAGTTTTACTTCATCAATTAAATTGTAACATAGCCGAATGAGATGAAGTAATAATAAAATCGTTTTATTTGTATAAATTGTATTAGTAGATTTATTAGTATTATTTGTAATAATTATTTGTAATATTGCGATAACGTTTTGTGACGTAAAATACTTTAAAACAGGATGTTATTGTGGTCACACTGAGTATCCCTGTGTAATACTGCATATCCTGTCCCTGAAGCTGCAGTCATGGATGGATCAAATTTCGATTCGATATATGCATAGATTTGATTTTAGATTTGTTTCTAAACTTACTTTTGAATTTTAATTTATTGTCCTTGAAGCCCTGTGCCCCCAATTAATTGATATTAAATACAACTTATAATATCTAAATATTTTATATTGAACTATTTTATTAAATAAATTACATTTCCTGCCTTTACATTTTTTAGGATATTGGTAATACTAGTTATATTGTATACATTTATTCCCCTGGTACAGTTTTTGCCATGTCTGTTTATTATATTGCATTTTTAAGGGGCTTGTTTTGGTTTTTTTGTGATATTTGGCAATCCTTCTCTGAAGCTTTAATGAAGAGATGGAAGAGTTATTTAATAAGAGAGTTTATATTGTACACACCTTGTAACCGCATTGTCATTTTACTCAAGCCTGGTGGAGAATGAGACGACGCCGCAGCTCAGCGTTTCACATTTGGCTCTCACGGCATGAACGCACACGTCTTTTGCATCATTAAAATGTGAGAATATCAGCTTCTTACGATCAGTGGCCGATCTTTTGGAGTTAGAAAATATTATATGCACTGTTGCATTCTTAGCGTTTAGAGATTTAGCCTCAGATACAGGATATGTTCATTCGCTTTTACAAGCAGGTATTGTTTGTTACCAAGGCAACTGCTTGCGCATCCACGTTGAACATGCGTCTCGTTTGTAAAAAGGTTCGGACCCCCGGTTCAGACATTTTTATTTAATCTTGGGGACCAAAAATATACTAACTTGTTTTAAATTATTTTTCCTCATCAGATTTGGATGTGTGGAGGCCAGTTACTAATTGTTCCCTGCTCCAGGGTGGGGCATATCTTCCGCAAGCGCCGGCCCTATGGGTCACCTGGAGGTCAGGATACAATGGCCCACAATTCCCTGCGTCTGGCCCATGTCTGGATGGATGACTATAAGGTGGAGATCAATAGCATAACACTATAATAATGCTCTGTGTGATGATCTGTGAATAATGCTTTTAACTCTTCTGTCTTTTCGCTATTCTAGCATTTATATGGAGTATAAATATATTATGCTGCTCTGATATCCGAATAAGTGGTCATTATTCAAAAAAATATGACCGCTGAATGCTTTGATTAACTAATCAGAATCCAGTGTTTCAGAGAACCATGTAATAAAGTTAGTAGTACAGTGTTGTTTTTTTGTAATGTTTTTGTATTTGCAGAGAGTTTATTTCACAAAAAATATTCAATCTCTTTTCTTGTCAATATTGTAGTTTTTATTTTATTTTGAGGCATTCCATTTTGAGTGTTTCAAAGCATGAAATATGTGTATTATATAACCTATAACATTTTACATAGAAAAAATCAAACATCAAACAATTGAGCTAATTTTAGAACACACATTGTTTTCATTTGTCATGCATCTCCTAGCAACATTTCCACAAGTTGTTTAGTGTATGATGCCCAGTGTTTCTCTGTAACTTTACAAAATCGATAATTGTATGAAGCCTAGTGTTTTATAATAGTCATGTGATGTATTTCATGGTTTTCGCACATCATCTCTTTTAGAGTACAGTTTGACCTCTCATCATAAAGACAAATGAGAGCAGATATTACATAACTTTTTGCTTTACAAAAAAAATTCAGCATTTCCACCCTGACCCTGATTCTTTAAGGTCACTCAATAAATTGATTGTTTTTTGTCGGGCTGGGCATTGACAGCTGTGGTGCTGTTGTTTATCGCTGTTGGCAACCCATAGCACACGTGCAGCATGCTTCATTACACTCCTGGGCAAAAAAAAATGGGCCAAGCCAAAAATAGCAAAATACTTACTGGTCTTTTAATGGTCTTAACCATTTTAATCACAAATCTCTTGTCAGGAAATTAGCAAGAATTGCAAAAAATACTGTAGATAAAGTAATTTAGCACAGAATAGCCTTCCCCTTTGCTTTCTTTAAATGTTTATGCCGTTTGGGTAAACTTGCAGACAGCTTTTTACAGGAAGAAGAGTCAGTGTTGTTCCATTCAATGTTGATAGCTTCAAAGAGTTCATGAGAAGTTGAAAAATGTCTCCCATTTCACTTGAGTTTAAGGTGAGACCAAATATTCACAGACCAAAACATGAGCCTGATGGACTTATTCCTCAAGCCACTTTTTGTTTGTCTTTGCAATTTGGGCAGGAGCATTGTCTTGTTGAAAAATAACATCCAGTGATTCCTCTTTAGATAACAATTTTTCATTTGTAACAATTTTTCATTCTGCAATATTCTCCTGTACTCCAAAACATTAAATGACTTTTCACAGTGAAGTAGTCACCAATATGAGCAGCTAAAAAGGCTCCCCACATAATGACACCTCTTCCTCCATTCTTCACTCTGGTCGAGATGCATTTATTATTGTCTTTCTCAGCAGATTTTTGAAGACAACATTCTGGAAGCGTCACCATGCAACTCGTGTTTCATTGTGATTCAGCATTCCACACACAACACATATTCTGCCAAAAGCTTTTTTTTTTGAGACAGCAAAGGACTTTTAAGTAGTGCATATGTTTAAATTTTGCCTGACCAATAATTTGTGTTCAAGACAATTAAAAGCTTAGTGTTCAGCCATTTTGGGCTTGGCCGATTTTTTTATTATTTTTTTTGGCCCAGGAGTACATGATGGAGATGTGTGAAATTCTTCATGTGTGTTTGAATTCTACAGCTGCGTCCGTGGCACAGAACTTCAAAGGCTCATCATAATTGGCTCCTCGTCTAAGAGATAATTGACCCAGTTAGAGGAGAATGTAATTACCTGTGTCAGACACATTAAAGCTCTGCTTCAGTCAGTTATTCTCAGTATCCTGCTTAACAGTGTCAGCTACATTCTCAGAAATATTTGCTCAGTCTTTTTGCAATTTTTATTTATTGCTTCAGTGATGTGTATAAAGTGTTGAATTATTTTCCAGCTAATGTGGAATTTATTATTTTATGCTGTTCTGAAGTCCTTTTCATAGGTGCTTGATGGGTACTTGATTATAATAAGTATAATAACGCATTATTTAACGCTCAAGTTCTCAACAGTAATACATTTTAAAAATTGATTTAAAAACAAAACAAAAAAAGTTTTTTTTTTTTTTTTTTTACAACAGTTAGACCGTGTCGGTTTTTCACTAAGATCATTGCATTGTATTCTAGGATTACTGTACTTAGGATACGTGATGCCTTAGAATTTGGCCATGAATTTTATTTATGTGATGGAGAGATAGACAGCAGTGATTTAGAACCGGGTTTCCCAAATGGGAAACCAATAATTTAATCACAAAAATCACAGTTAAATTAATAAATAACATAAAATTAAAAAAAAAAAAAAAAAAGATGAAATATTTAATTTTTTTACCTGCATGAACCAATGCGACAATGTTATTAAATTACTGAAATATTAAAGGGGACCTATTGTCACCATAGGGGCACAATTATCTGAAGTATGCAGGGGCTTTAATACTTGCTCGAGTATGGAATTGACTGCATCAGTCAACGTAAATGCACCTTTTCACCTTTGCGATAATGTTTTGCCTTGCATATGCTTTTTCAGTAAATTTGATAATTGAATATTTGTATTGTGTATGTGTGTCCATCAGGAGCAGTACTTTGCCTTGCGCCCTGAGCTGAGAAACCGTAACTATGGGGACATCAGTGAGCGGGTCGCTATTCGGAAGCGGCTGCAGTGTCACTCCTTTAAATGGTACCTGGACAATATCTACCCTGAAATGCAGGTTTCCTCCCCACACAAGCCTCAGCAGCCTGTCTTTATCAACAAGGGTTTGAAGAGACCCAAAGTCCTGCAGCGGGGTCGGGTAAGACCTCATGTTGACTCTTATGCTTATCTTGTATCGCTGATGGTCAATAAATGACTGCATGAATGTGTCTGTTGTTTTTAGGTTTGACTCTCATGACACACTCTGTTTTTTTGAGTGTAATTTTATTAAACGAAATAAATCATTTAAATATACACTGATGAGCCAAAACATTCTGACCACTCACAGATGAATCGAAAAATTGATTAGTGAACAGTCAGTTCATGTAGTCAATGTGTTGGATGCAGCAGAAATGGGCAAGAGTAAAGACCTAAGGGGCAAGAGTAAAGACCTAAGAGGCAAGGGCAAGAGTAAAGACTTAAGAGGAAAGGGCCAAACTGTTACGGCAAGGTGACTGGGTCAGAGAATCTCTGAAAAAGTCAAGCCTTGTGGGATGCTCCTGGTCAGCAGTGGTGAGAACCTACGGACAGTGGTCTGAGGAGAGACAAACCAACTGGTGACAAGGGTTTGGGCATTCAAGGCTCATTGATGCACAAGGGCAACAAAGGCTATCCAGTCTGGTCCGACTATAGACTGTAAAAAAAAAAAAAAAAAAAAAAAGATGGACGACTGCACATTCACTCTCTTGCATTGTAGAAAAGTGAAGTGGCCAATGTCCCAATATGGCGCTGACATCTTGGAATTCGAGTCTGTGCCAGTAGTGAGTGTGAAGTGGAGCCAATGTATATATCCCCTTCCCGCCCCAACACTCCCCCAGAATCGGTTAGTACAGTTTACTGCAGAACAACTCATGTTGATGTGAAATAAACAGTTATGGAAATGCTCCAATCTCCTCCTGTAGATCCTGGAAAAAAGTCCATTGGTGCCTCAGTGACTACTTTGCTCAGAGAAGCTATCAATCATGATGTCACATCCCCGTTTTTATAGCATCAAATAACTAACTAAAACCAAACGTACACTTTAAATGTATTTGAAGTGTAAAATGATTGTTTAGTTTGTCTCACGTCACATTATATTACATAGAGAGGGCGGGGTTTATGTCCTATACTGCATCTAGCTACCAGGGGGGTGATCGAAACATTTTGGCTTCACTTTTCAGGACTTGTGCGGCACACTTGGGTCCGACCACTAGAAGGTCTATTGTGGCACAAGTCACATGAAAATTTTAATGAAATTTATGGGAAGAATGTGTAACCACATTGCACCCTGCTGCGTATGGGGCTGTGTAGCCACAGACTGGTCAGAGTGCCCATGATGCCTGATCCCTGTCCACCATCGAAAGCACCTACAATAGGAATGCAAGCATCAGAACTGGACCTTGGAACAGTGGAAGAAGGTCATCTGGTCAAATTAATCCCGTTTTCTTTTATATCATATGGACAGCCATGTACATTGTGCCATTTACCTGGGGTAGTTTGGCACCAGGATTAACTGTGGGACGACATCAGCTGGTGGAGGGAGTGTGATGCTCTGGGCAATGTTTTGCTGGGAATCTCTGGGTCCGGCCATTCATGTACCTCAATTTGACACATGCCACCTACCTAAATGTCATTGTAAACCAGGTCCTTCCCTTTATTGCAATATGGTATTCCCTGATGGCAGTGATATCTTTCAGCAGGATAATGCGCCCTGCCACACTGTACACATTGTTCAGGAATGGTTTGAGAAACAATGAAAGTTCAAGGTATTGCCCTGGCCTACAAATTCCTCAGATCTCAATCTGATTGAGCATCTATGGGATGTGCTAGACCAACAATTCCGATCCATGGTGGCTCCACCTCACAACCTACAGGACTTGAAGGATCTGCTGCTAACGTCTTGGTGCCAGATACCACAGGACACCTTCAGGGGTTTTGTAGAGTCCATGCCTCGGCGGGTCGGCACCGTTTTGGCAGCTCGTGGAGGACCAACAGCATATTAGGCAGGTGGTCATAATGTTTTGGCTAATTGGTGTATATCAATGAATTACACTATATTGCCAAAAGTTTTGGGACGCCTGCCTTTACATGCACATGAACTTTAATGACATCCGATTCTTAATCCATAGGGTTTAATATGGAGTTGGCCCACCCTTTGCAGTTACAACAGCCTCGACTCTCCTGTGAAGGCTTTCCACAAGGTTTAGGAGTGTGATTATGGGAATTTTTAACCATTCTTCTAGAAGTGCATTTGTGAGATCAGGCAGTGATGTTGGCGAGAAGGCCTGGCTCGCATTCTTTGCTCTAATTCATTCCAAAGGTGTTCTATCGGGTTGAGGTCAGGACTCTGTGCAGGCCAGTCAAGATCCTTCACACCAAACTCGCTCATCCATGTCTTTATGAACCTTCCTTTGTGCACTGGTGTGCAGTCATGTTGGAACAGGAAGGGGCCATCCCCAAACTGTTCCCACAAAGTTGGGAGCATGAAATTGTCCAAAATGTCTTGGTATGCTGAAGCATTAAGAGTTCCTTTCACTGGAACTAAGGGCCAAGCACAACCCCTGAAAAACAACCCCACACCATAATCCCCCCTCCATCAAACTTTACACTTGGCACAGTGCAGTCAGGCAAGTACCATTCTCCTGGCAGCCGCCAAAACCAGACTCGTCCATCGGATTGCCAGACAGAGAAGCGTGATTTGTCACACCAGAGAACATGTCTCCACTGCTCTAGAGTCCAGTGGCGGTGTGCTTTACACCACTGCATCCAACGCTTTGCATTGCACTTGGTGATGTAAGGCTTGGATGCAGCTGCTTGGCAATGGAATCCCATTTCATGAAGCTCACTATGCACTGTTCTTGAGCTAATCTGAAGGCCACATGAAGTTTGGAGGTCTCTAGCTATTGACTCTGCAAAAAGTTGTCGACTTCTGCGCACTGTGCGTCTCAGCATGCGCTGACCCCGCTCTGTGATTTTACGTGGCCTCCCACTTTGTGGCCGAGTTGCTGTTGTTCCCAATTGCTTCCACTTTATGATACCATTAACAGTTGACCATGGAATATTTAGTAGTGAGGAAATTTCACGAATGGACTTTTCACAGGTGGCAACCTATCACGGTACCACGCTTGAATTCACTGAGAAGCAGTCTGCATGCCTAGGTGCTTGATTTTATACACCTGCGGCCATGGAAGTGATTGGAACACCTGAATTCAATGATTTGGAGGGGTGTCCCAATCCTTTTGGCAATAGTGTATATTCAAAAGAGAAAAGCTATTTTAAAATGTAATATTTAACTAATTATTTACTGTATCTTGTATCTTAATATAAATGACTGCATGAATATGTCTCTATTTTTAGGTTTGATTCTCACAACATAGACACTATTTTTCAATTGTCATTTTAATCTCTTCATTACATTACCTACTGTATTTTAAGTGAATGAAGTGCAGAGCCATATGAAATGAACTGACAGCTCTCTGTATAAACAGCAGAGGGCAGCAGAGCAGCTCTTGAACAGCACAGGGTCGGACGACTCATTAAGTCCACTGATGTTTTGGATTATTTTTGCACTACATTAGTGTTATGTATGAGAATATTCAGAATATCATCTGATTTTTGTATTTTTCTAAGCCTAAGGTTTGTTAGATATTACCATGAACGGTTTTAATGTACTTCTTTAAAGATTAATACTTTTTTTCCTGTTCTCTCTCAGCTGCGTAATCTGCTGGCTGACAAGTGTCTGGTGGCACAGGGACGTCCCAGTCAGAAGGGGGGCGCTGTGGTGGTGAGAGACTGTGACCCACAGGACCCTGAGCAGGTCAGGTCATCAAACTGCTGTCATTCTGTGATAATTATTAGCAGCTATGAAGTGAATTTTGAAATTTTTTTTTTTTTTTTTTTAAGGTCTTTGAGCTGCTTATTTATGTCCTATATCAATATTAATTGTTGACTCATACTTAACACACTACTGTTCAAAAAGGTAAATGTTTTTTTAGCTGCAATCCGCTTTTTTTTTTTTTTTTTTTTTTGGTTAAAAATTATCCAAGTACATAACCAGCCAGTGATCAAAACTATCTCCTTACCTTAGCCCGATTTACAATGGTATAGCTTGTAATAATGTTTTATAATTAGAGTGGTACTGGTATGTTTCCGTGTGAAATTTGAGCATGCTGCCGTTTGTCTTTGCGTCATTACGTCACGTCTGTTTACATAAAGGAGAAGTCCCAGCTAGTAGGCTATATGGCATGTGAGGATGCTGCAGGTGGCGGATCATTTATAGCCTTTTCTCACAACAGCTGGAATAATTAAACTTGTCATTTGGATGGCGTATTCTATGGTATGACAAATTAACGTTAGAGATTAGATTTGTTACTTGCTTGTTCAGATGACATTTTCTGGTGAAAATTCTTATTTTGGTCATACTTCCAAGACTACAATCTGTGATTCTGAAGTACAGTATCCACCGGTGTGGTGACTGACAGCCACACATTCTCCTCAAAAAATTAGATTAATCCGTGATGATCAATGATAGAAGATAATTCTGCAAATAACTGCAATTGCAGGTTTCAAACAGAGATGGCGACAGAGGCAAAACTTACGGACTGCAGCTTTAAAGAAATTAACTTCAAATTAAATGTTCAAATAAATGCTGTTCTTTCGACCTTTACTGTTTTTTTTTTTTTTTTGTCAACAAAATTATTAAGCAGCACAACTGTTTTCCACATTGATGACAATAAATGTTTCTTAAACACCAAATCGTATTTAAATTATTTCTGAAGGACGAATGGACTTATTGCACAGGTGGCAACCTATCACGATACCACGCTTGAATTCACTGAGCTCCACTGAGTGACCCATTCTTTCACAAATGTTTGTAGAAGCAGTCTGCATGCCTAGGTACTTGATGGATCATGTAATAGCTGCTGAAAATTCAGCTTTGCCATCACAGAATTAAATTACAGATAATACATTTTAAATATATATATTTTTTGCCACAGTTAGATTACTGTCTGCCCCAAACTATCCCAACAAGTTCCGAAAAGAAATAGGTTGAAATGGGCTGTTACATATCTGAAGAACAAATTTTAAGTATTGTGATTGGTGTCGTTTTTGTTATGTTTTGTAATTTTGACCTGTGTTTTTGTGTGTTGTTTTGCAGGAATGGGCTTATGATGAGGAACATGAGTTAATTCTAGCTGGGCTGCTGTGTTTGGACATGTCTGAGATTCGTTCCTCTGACCCGCCGCGCCTCATGAAGTGTCACGGCTCAGGTGGATCTCAACAGTGGACACTGGGGGTGAGAAATCATACCGTTACACTCTTGTATCACCTGTACACTAGGTTTTTGATAACCAAGTAATATATTAATGATTTATTTGATTAGATTTTTAAAAAGCCAAATTTTATTTTAAGCATTATGTTGAAAAGCACATCTTGCCCATTGTGCAAATGTGTTTAAACAATGCGCAAATTAAAGGATATAAAATTGTAAATATTGTATGCTAAAAAGGTTACAATATATAGTGACACACCAATGTAAACTTTATGCTTATTGTATATGCCTCTATTGTTTAGATATGTCTAGCTGCCCTGTCATGCTTTGCTTCATATATGCCTTGTATGAAGTGTTAATTTTTATAATGTTTAAAATAAAGTTTTTTTTGTTGTTGTTGTTTTGTTGTCTTAGAAGAATAACTGGCTGTACCAGGTGTCAGTGGGCCAATGTTTGGCTGTTGCTGACCCTCTCAGCATCAAAGGATATGTTGCCATGGCGATCTGTGAAGATTCCAGGTCCCAGCAGTGGCAGTTGGAGGGTTGAAGAGGCTGGTAGTGTGAGGAACAGCTAGTATAGAGCGCCCCTTCTGGCTGGGCATTAAACTGCACCGCCACAGTGCCATCAGCTCAGAAATGGTCAACAGACCTTTGCTGGTCCAGACCGCTGTAACAGAAAGTTGTGAGGGCCTGCAGTAAGGACGACAATTTAAGCTCAGCTTTGAGTTTCAGCCTTGGTCTGAAGCTTTCTCAACCCGTATTCTTTTCTCAGAAACAAAGTATTTTTAGAGAGTATTTTAAAAATTGTGTTTATTCAAGTATTTGTAAGTTTTAATAATTTTAATTTGCTCTTTAAAATGTAAACAATTTGCACAGAGAAATTCTATTTTCATTTTATTACAGATGTTAGATGTGTTAAATATAACCAGTCTGTAATCATCATTTTTATCTATGAATGCAGCATTTCTTAGAAATAAACTTGTATTTTTCTGTTTTTTTTTTCCCCAGTCAAATTAACATAAGCCTGTCATATTGATTTCCTTTATGTAATGTTATTTGATTTAATGATCACTGGATTTACCTTGACCTTAATAAACTGTAAATTAAGTCATTCTGTAATTGGTTAGCATTTCTTATGATTGCTGGCATTCAGATATAGAAAAGTTCAGTAAAACAGCTTAATAATAATCCATTAGTATTGGTAAGCTACTTTACTACAGTTAGTAATAGGACAAGTGGTTTGGAAAATGGATATGGACAATATTTTTAATTTCTTAATTATTTTGGACTGACACTGAAAGTTTCAAATGTACTTTTTCATGTGAACTGTCTTCTGTCAAAAGTACTCATATTTGGAAGTCCAATGTGAATGCAAACTGCACTTCCTGTCATTTTGTACATGCAATTATAAATACAGTGACATTTAAAGGTGCATTCAATAGTTCATTTGATTACACATTAGAAAATAAAATGTGTTTTTGTGAAGAGTCATCTGAATGGTTTACACTCATATGAGAATGAAGACTAATCATAATAGTTTTCTATAAAAGTTTTTTTTTTTTTAAATTACCTATTTGTTGAAATCACGTGACCGACGGTCTTTCAATAAACGTCGCAGAGAATCTTCACGCTCTTTGGCTGCAGCCTCCGCTGTGCTATCAGCATATTGCTGTTTTCTGATTTGAATAGCAAAAATTAGACAACGGAACGCACTTCTTACCGCGTTACCAGCGGAGACAACTGAAGAATCAGTACCTGTACGGCTGAAGTAGAGGAAAAGGCCAGAAGACAAAAAGTATTCGGTAAACTCTCAGTAAAATCTCTCTCTCTCTCTCTCTCTCTCTCTCTATATATATATTAAGACCTCATTTACACAGCTAATAGGTCCTAGCGGCTCCTGACCATGAATTTAGGTAGGGCAGATTCTGGGTCTTAGCGCTAGTTTATGATAATTTTGTAATCTTTAATTATATTCTCAACACAGACACACTTTTGGCAGAATTTTTATGTCCTTGCGTTTTTCAGCCTGAGGGTGGCGCTCTAATGATGATTGACAGACTTTAGTACACACGACAAACGCATAAAATGCCATCTTAGAACTGCCTTAATGTAGTATTTATTGCTTCCGAATGTTGTTTTAGAATGTTACAAGTTATGTAGGAATACCAGTGAAGAAAACAGTCATGTCTATTCGCAAACAAACATAAACACAACAGAATTACTGTATATAGAAGCTATGAGCACGTTTAATTAAAGGGTTTAAAGGGTTAGTTCACCCAAAAATGAAAATAATGTCATTTATTACTCACCCTCATGTCGTTCTAGACCCGTAAGGCCTTCATTCATCTTCGGAACACAAATTAAGATATTTTGATTAAATCCGATGGCTCAGTGAGGCCTGCATAGCCAGACACTTCCTCTCTCAAGATCCATAAAGGTACTAAAAAACATAATGGGCAGTTCCACGCAAAGGTCATCTTTACCATGAAAAAAAAAGTTTTTACCAAAAGAACAAAACCCTTTTTAAAGGACCATTTAGGTCTGCAATATACTGTATTAATGTGCTCTAACAGAAATTTTAAGAAAATTGCCTTGTTTATCCACAATTAAATTTTCAACCAACCATATTTCATGCTTTCACAAAAAAAAAAAAAAAAAAAAGGGATCAAAGACCCCCTTTTTTAAACTTTATTTTAACAGTAAGCAATTGTGTAGACGGAGGCATGCCTGAGAAATAAATAGGCTATACTCATTTTGTCATAACAGCACTGCCTGTTGAATTTATAAGGACTGGAATAAAGAGGGACGCTTCAGTGCTCTGTCACGTCCGTAACGTTTTAAAGATTAGGCTAAGTTTATGTCATATAACAATTATAAATGCAAATAACTTGAAACTTTATATGCAAAGCTAAATTATATTTATGCTTATTAGGATCAACAATTCATCTCACTACTTTGCTCTGAACAACCATAATCAGCGTTACGGATGTGACCATTACGGACGCTTCATATTAAATCCTGTGACTTTGCTTCTTATTGCTGTGATCTGTTTCAGGCTTACCGTATATCAGAACATATCCAATAGTCGCAATACTCTTTGTGCTTTGTTTGTTTTAATATGAAAAAGGTTCAACTTTCAAATTCAGTCTATTTTATAACAAAATTTAAACAATATGTTGCTCTTTAATAGCCTGTGTCGCGTGACAGATAAAGCTACTGCAGCGCCTGTAAGCGGCAGATCAAGCGGATCAGGCGCACATGAACCGATCTTCTCTTCCTCTTGCCAGTTACAGAACGAAATATGAACATCAAAAAGTAGGCCTACATAATACAGTACAACTTATAGAAGAGCACCGTGCATAATAGGACACTTCCCTCGTGATGCCGCATTTTTACCTGTTGGTTAAAAAAATGAATAGCCTATTGATTACAATCCGCGCGATCAAGCTGACAAGATAAAAATAATAAGATTGCAATAATTTTGACTTGAAATAAAGTTTGATCATTTTGACTAAAGACTTTAAACTGTGAAAACTAGCCGAAAACCGTGTGATCATTCAAAACATAAAACTGACATTGCGATTGACAATAGTGTACGTCAATCGGTTCACCTGACTGTGTGTGGAAAACATGCGATTTTAAACTGCTTTATGATAAACATTAATATTTGTCAATGTATTTTAGCAAGCAGTTCTCTAAGAAGGAAAATCATGGTCTCTAAATTGATTCATGAACAACGCACACGCTTTGTCATCATAAAAAATAGGTCTAATCCATAACCTTTTGCAATACAGAGTATAAAGTTGTTATAAAGTTTAGTAAAAAGTTGATAAATTGTGCATTCTTACCATACTGGTATCCCAGATTTCAATATTTCGTAGATTAAATGCTTGATTGAGGTCTCTGTGAAAGTTTTAAAGCAGTTTTAAAGCAGTCTTCTGTGCCGCTTTCAGACCGGTCACGTCTGTGACGGAGAACTGTCACGTCCGTAACGTTGTTTTTCCCTCATAAATGCGAACACGAAAAATTAAATAAAATTATTATTTTATGCTCTGTGGAGAGCCAACCCTTCTTCATTCGGTGGGCAGTATTACTTTTGGTTCGCGCAGTGTAATTCACAGAATTCCTAAAAAATATGTTGTCACCCAAAACGTGACTTTTTTTGTCACGTCCATAACGCATGTATATTTCCCTCATCTAAAATATAAAACGATTGTATAGAATGTCGGGACTCCTTTAGTAAGGGATTATGAATATATAAATAGACGGTTGGTATTAAATGCATTCTTTTGAGTGTTTACATTTCAAGTTTCGGCTCCAAATGTCACGTCCATAACGCTGGAATTGGGTTCAGTGGTTCTACCTTAATATTATACAGCGACGAGAATACTTTTTGTGCGCCAAAAAAACAAAAAAAAAAAAACAAACAAAAAAAAATAACGACTTTTCATTACAGTGATGGGCGATTTCAAAACACTGCTTCGGAGCTTTACGAACCGAATCTGATCTCCTATCAAACGGCTAAACTGCTGAAATCACGTGAAATCAAAAATCAAAAATATCTTAATTTGTGTTCCGAAGATGAATGAAGGCCTTACGGGTGTAGAACGACATGAGGGTGAGTAATTAATGACATTATTTTCATTTTTGGGTGAACTAGGCTAACCCTTTAACGTTACTCTCATTCATTTGAAACGCTACTCCACATAGGAAGAAGAGACATGCCAACTAGTTACTGACTTGATGCAGAGATACATATCTGAAGCGGACTGATATGTCTTGGTCTGAAGCGAGGTTTACGTTTACATTACGTGTGTTTACCTAACGTGAAAATAAGTGGGGCAGCCAGAAATCTGCTCCCAAGTCTATGAGCGCGCGCTGCAGTTCCATTTTCCACCACAGATTTACATTAGAAATTTGTGGGGCGCTGTTGAGCTAGGGAAGGCTCCGAGACCGGCTGCCCCACTTAGTATTATGAACACATGCCTGCTGAATCCTTGATCTACATTTTAATATATCCTGCTCAATTTACGACTTAGAAAAGCTGAAAAATATTTGTTGCAGGATGCCGAACACATTTCTAATTTATTATTAATACAGTGTATATAGAGGTCTATGTTTGAATGAAAATATATGAATATACCTGCCCATACAGATGAGCCACGGCTGATTGGATGGAATATTTTATGAATAGGCCTGTTCACCTGGGGGGTATTCCAGAAAGCAAGGTTAACTTACCGACACATACCCTGAACTCTCGGTTGATTAACCCAAACCTTGCTTACTCGAGGTATGCTGGCCTGGTTCCAAAAACGAGTCCAGGAGTAAGTTTAGCCAACCCAGAGTATGTTCCCGGTTAACACCATAGACTGTAAAACAAAATAGGTTAACACACAAGACATTCTCAACTAAGCGACAAATCGACGAGTCACCATGGAAACACCATTCTACTTCCTTCTTCTTCTTTTGTTTAATGGCGATTTACATAACCTACTTAGTGCACATCGCCACCTATTTAATGGTTGTGCAATCATTTTTTCAGTCTTTTCATTTAATAAGTATTCTTTATTCACTGAGAATAAGAATTGTATTGTTTGTTTGATGCTAATTATTTAATAAGATATCACATATGTATTTTATTATAGAAATTATAGCATAGAAAACGTCCTGTTATAAAAAGAATAAAAAGCAGATCCATGTGTGAGATGACAGGAAAATAAATACATATATTAGAATTGAATAAACATTTAAACATTACTGCTTTATATTAGTGCTATTAGTGCTGAAAGTTGAGGTTATCCGCTTACTCTTAAACATACCCAGGTATGTCACATAACCTGCTTTCTGGAATACCCCCCTGGTCATGAACTTACACAACCTGCAAACTTGCCTCGAAGCACATCATCATGTTTTACTGGACTGGATAAATCAACATTCAAGTAAAATGCCCCCAATTTTTTTTTTGATTGGTAATATGTCTAGATCATGCAGATATCAAGGTACTATTGAATTATATTAGATTTTGAGCTTGTAATGTCAGTGTTGTAATTTTACAACACTAATTCATCCATGTCTTTATGGACCTTGTTTTGTGCACTGGTGCACAGTCATGTTGGAACAGGAAGGGGCCATCCCCAAACTGTTCCCACAAAGTTGGGAGCATGAAATTGTCCAAAATGTCTTGGATGCTGAAGCATTAAGAGTTCCTTTCAATGGAACTAAGGGGCTAAGTCCAACCCCTGAAAAACAACCCCACACCATAATCCCCCCTCCACCAAACTTTACACTTGGCACAGTGCAGTCAGGCAAGTACCGTTCTCCTGGCAACCGCCAAACCCAGACTTGTCCATTGGATTGCCAGACAGAGAAGCGTGATTCATCACTCCAGAGAACACGTCTCCACTGCTCTAGAGTCCAGTGGTGGTGTGCTTTACACCACTGCATTCAACGCTTTGCTTGTATGCAGCTGCTTGGCCATGGAAACTCATTCAATGAAGCTCTCTGCGCACTGTTCTTGAGCTAAGTCTGTAGCTATTGACTGCAGAAAGTTGGCGACTTCTGCACACCTCAGCATACACTTACCTCTCTGTGATTTTATGTGACATACCACTTCGTGGCTGTTGTTCCCAATTGCTTCCACTTTGTTATAATACCACTAACAGTTGATCATGGAATATTTAGTAGTGAGGAAATTTGTGGCCACTGCTTGATTTATAATACAGGCAGTCTTGATTCTTGCACATTTGTACTCCAGTGCAGTAGCAGAATCTTTCATGAGTGACCCGAGATGATCTGTGACAGCCAGTGGTATGTTATGGTATGCTAGCATCACAGCTATATTTATCTCTGCCCTCATTGTCTACAAGATACAGTTGCATTGATGTTAGATTTTGAATGATTTTAATGTACAATTCAATAGACTATGCCATCTAAAAAGCCAAAACTCTACTTAGGAAATAAGATTATGTAAAGAGTCATCATTATCCTCTACTATAGAAACATAACACCACTGTTCAATACAAACCTTTATTTCTTGAGCAGTCATTGTCCTGGCAGAAGGAAGTGGCACTGAGTACTGCTGAATTCCACTGCTGGATTGCAGTGCCTTCTGTTTTTCCTGATGGCCTTTGCTGTTTATGTGCCTAGCAACATCTGATATTCCCTGTTGACAGCAAGCATTTTCTTCCTTACATACGTAGCCAATAATGTGTACTTAATATCCCTTTTGTTATGAATGGCTGTTTTTGTGACTGTTTATTTTTAAAAGAGCATTTATAGGATGCAGGTCCGCTCTGGGCTTTAGTCTTTTGGCCTGGTGTCTCTTCTTTCCCTGATGGCTCAACTGTCTCCTGCTCTAAAGTCTCAGAAAGACTTACATGTTCCTCCTGTCTTTTCCTGCTGACTCGCAGGGTCACAGGACTTCTTGGAGGGCTGATAAGCTGCCCACGTTTATATACAGTATCTCACAAAAGTGAGTACACCCCTCACATTTTTGTAAATATTTTGTTATATCTTTTCACATGACAATGAAGAAATGACACTTTGCTACAATGTAAAGTAGTAGGTGTACAGCTTGTATAACAGTGTAAATTTGCTGTCCCCTCAGATGCTCAATAGGGTTTAGGTCTGAAGACATGCTTGGTGTTGGAATACTGTAGCTCCCCAGTGCCGGCAGCACTCATGCAGCCCCAGACCATGACACTCCCACCACCATGCTTGACTGTAGGCAAGACACACTTTTCTTTGTACTCCTTACCTGGTTGCCGCCACACACGCTTGACAACATCTGAACCAAATAAGTTTATCTTGGTCTCATCAGACCACAGGACATTGTTCCAGTAATCCATGTCCTTAGTCTGCTTGTCTTCAGCAAACTGTTTGTGGGCTTTCTTGTACATCATCTTTAGAAGAGGCTTCCTTCTGGTACGACAGCGTATGGTCTGAGCACCATTTGATCTGATTATTGACTGGATCCGGCTGACTATGGTAACCTCAGGATAGGCAGAGAGACTAATATTAGCGTAGATGCCATTCTTCTTATGATGTAACAAGTACATTGGGTGTTACAGGAAGTGTTCCCGGTTCCGGTTTACCTAATTAATGCAGCCTAACAATCCTTTAAATTATTTGAATAATAGAAATTGATAATGTGTTATGTGTATGCCCGGTTAAAGAAATGTGTTTTTAGTCTAGATTTAAACTGACAGAGTGTGTTTGCTTCCCGAAAAAGGCTAGGAAGACTATTTCAGAGTTTGGGTGCTAAATAGGAAAAGGATCTACCACCTGCAGTTGATTATGATATTCTAGAGCATACAGTATGTCATAATTTAGAAATATTTTTAAGGTGGAACAATGGAAAGATGGAAAATTTTACAGATGTTAGAAATGTGGCTTTCAAATGAAAGATTGGTATCAAAGAGCACACCCAGGTTTGACAGAGCAGCCATCAAGTGTTAGTATTCTGGGTTAATACGTGCAGAGGTTTTTGGTCCAATAATTAAAACCTCTTTTTTCAGAATTAAGTAGTAGGAAATTACTTGCCAACTAATTTTTTTATATCAGCTATGCATTCTGTTTATTTTGTGAATCGATAAGTTTCGTTGGGGCACAAAGAAATATAGAGCTGAGTATCATCAGTTTAACAGTGAAAACTAACGTAATGCTTCCTAATGATGTCTCCCAATGGTAACATACAGGGTACACAGCAACGGTCCTAGTACTGAGCCTTGCAGTACTCCATACTGAACTTGTAATCAGTATGGCATCTCTTCATTTGCTGCCACCAACTGATAACGTTCAGATAAGTGTGATTTGAACCATGCCAATGCAATTCCACTAATACAAACATAATTTTCGAGTCTATTCAAACGAATGTTGTGATCGATAGTATCAAATGCAGTACGAAGATCCAGTAACACTTATAGAGAGATACAAGTATTACAACAACATTACAACAATACAACAAGGGTTACATGTAACTGTGGTTCTGTGAATTCTGGATGACCTCTAGAGTCCTTTGTCACTCGGAATGCGTGAAACAGGTGAAACTCAGCGCTTGGCCTAATAATTCTAGCAGCATCCGAATGGTATTCTGTTGTTTACGCAAATGAGGTTACTTAAAGGATTAGTTCACTTTAAAATGAAAATTATTCCAAGCTTTACTCACCCTCAAGCCATCCTAGGTGTATATGACTTTCTTCTTTCTGATGAACACAATCAGAGATATATTAATAAATATCCTGACACATCTGAGCTTTATAATTGGCAGTGAACGGGGTTCACAAGTATGAGCTGAAGAAAGTGCATTCATCCACATCCATCCATCATAAACGTACTCCACACGGCTCCAGGGGGTTAATAAAGGCCTTCTGAAGCAAAGCATTTGTGTAAAAAAACGCCTTCCCTATTCAACTTATGGAAAAAGTCTAACTAATGCCAGTTTGCACTTTCTTCTTAACTTTAATACAGAGGGCTTTTTGATTAAACCTCACAATGGACACAGAAAAAGGAATATGATGTAAAATATTTTATTTTGTTTTTGTAAATGTTTCTAAATCTGATTCCACAAACTCCAAAACCCACACGTTGTATACTTCCAAAAAAAAAAAAAAAAAGCTTTGTTTTAACATTGGATACTACTATACAGGACAAAGAAAAAGACAAATACTGTTAAATGTCCGAATATTGTACAAGGGGGAAAAAATATCCAAAAAACAAATTTTATTACAGCCAGTCATTGAGAAATTATGTACAATTGATTTATCTGAAAATTGAAAAAATACATCATGCCAAGTATATTACAAGCTCAGGACTGTTTAAGAATACCAACAATTGCAGTCCACATTAGTTGTGCACATGAAAAACTTCATTTCAAACTGGTCTGCAAAGTGCTACCACCAGGTTTGAGTTATTTCATTATTTCAGTGAGTTTGTGACATCATACCATGATTTTTACTTTTCCACAAACCAACACCAAAAATAAATCTTATTTTATTCTTTAAATGTAAACAAGAAAGAAGCATTCTTTGCATTTCATTAAATGTCTATGCATTGAGTTTTCTGAATGTGAAAGGCATTGAACTTCATCTCTAAAGTTCTAAACGTGAGTCTATGCTGTGGAGCGTTAAGATCAGCTCGTGCTCAATATGGGGAACTATCAAGTACATTATGGGTGACTTCAAATAGAAATTCACAGCACACACTAATCTGATGAACAGAGTTAAGATGTAAATCACCTCAGCATAATTGGTGCTCGTTTTGACTGTGAAAATATATAAAAATGGCAAAAAAGCAAAAGTAAGGAAACAGTTCTTCAAGTGGTCAGATCATTTTAGACAATATTGATTCTACATTCTAAATACAACAAAAATACTCTGAATTCTTTCATTTTTACAGATTCTGTACAATTTTATACAATACATATACTCTCAAAATGATATCTTGACATCCTTCTTAAATATTTTTAAATCTTTTTTTCTTTTTTTTGAAAACAAACAAAAGGTCACCCAGACAGCTATGATAAAGTTAAGGTAACATTTGGTCGAGTAATTAAAATTTTCATTTATAGACGGATATTTACACATCATATAAAGTAACATTTTCTGTCCAATCGGCAGGCTTTCCCAGCAGCTCGACTCTCTGCTTTTCCACATCTTTAAAAAATAGCTTCAATCAATAATAAATACAAAAGGCGTCTTTTATTTTACAGAAATCAAACAAAGGAAAAAATAAACTGACTCATGGAATCAAGTATTTAAACGGTATCTTTCTGTTTTAGTGCAAGTTAATAATTCCCTTAGCTTTATCCCTAAGGAAGTCTTCTCAGTACATTCCTTGTTCAGTGGTGTCTACATTTCTGTAACTATATGTGTATATATTTGTGTATATATATTTCTTTACCCAGAGGACCTGCCTCTTTATATCTAAATAAGGCTGTGGCCAGCACTTTCAAGCCTAAGCCCACCTGAAAATCCTGTTTACCACTCGCCTCGCTCGACATCTGTCGAAGCGCATCATCTCATCTCTCACGCAGGAAAAAATACATTTACATTGTCTTTGCAATTCAGAGTTACCAGTGTGCAGCCTGTTTATATTTTAGGTGAAGGTGCTCAATCATAATCTACATCAACTCGTCCGCCACTGAACCAAAACGGACCCCGTGGAGTTGTTTTAACTTTCTGAAAACCAGGCAGTTATGCCTTTAAAACCCCTTACAGTTCTGCGGTCTAAATCGTGCCCTAACATTTTCGATTTTTATATATATATCAGAATTGAATTAATAAAATGTTTTCTGGGCCTAAAAAAATAAAAAGGAATGCATATGTTGAATTGTCAATCTTTCCACTGATATCTTTCAATTCATCCATTTCCTGCAGTTAACTGCACCACAGTGACAAGGGATTTTATGCTGATCGTCCTCCAGATCAAACTTGTAGTCGTAACACAACTGAAAAAGAAAAATAGGTGAGCAGAATGTTAGACATCAATCTAATTGGGTCAAAAGTAGTGTGAAGAATGAATGCCTTTCAGACTGGTGGGATAAACTAGTTTTACCTCTTCGCCTCTCTGGATTCTGCGGTTGGAAGTGATGATGATTTTGTGATCTCTCTCAAAGGTTACAGCCTCAGCAATACAGTTGGGTGCACAGGAGTGGTTGATATACCTGGTGGATAAAAGCATTGTTAGAAACAAATTTAAACTGGGTTAAGCAGGTAAGGGCCAAAACATGCTACGCAAGCTTGACTTTGTGGGATTTTGCATTCTGATGCGTGTTAGAAAGCATTTCATAGCATAACCCAAGTATGCTCTGCATTCTCAGTGTTGTTGCAACACAATCTTCTACGATGGTTTTTCTCTTTCAGGTTAACTACTGATCAAGTTAAAGTTGATATTAAAAGCTACATGATTGCACACATTTGTATCTGCGTTTGTGCACTTGTGTAGACTATGTTTCTGGCCTTAATGTCTAAAGCTAACAGTGTTGGCGTTCTTAGAAATTCAAGTTAATTTTCCACCTTGCAGGTCCTCCTGTAATAGTCGCATCAATTACATGCTCACTATCGATGCGAAACATGTAGACTCCACGATTCTGCAAAAAAATAAAAATAAATGAATAAATTGGCAAGCACTTGGACAGAACAAGCATTTGTTCAGCATTACTTTTGATTTTGATTATTTCAAATTCAATTTTATTATAATGCATACCTGTGCCTCGTACATCTTCTCTTTCCTGTTTGCCACCTCATTGCGAATGATGGTACCAATGTATTCAATAACCATGGTGTATTTTTCAATGTCCCTAGCAGCGTACAGCCCCAAACCCTAAATTAAAATAATGCAAAAACTCAAATTATTACTCAATTATTATAGAGTCATTTTTAAACAATTAAACCAAAGTGTATGTTAAGATTGGAATACTAGCTTCTTTCTATGTACTGCATGGTATTAACTGCTTACTGTAATCGAACAATATTAAATGAAACTTTAAACATTACAAGTTTATCATGTAATGCCTACTTTTTCACTTACAAAATTTTGAATTCGTTTTAAATAGTAGCAAGTATGACTAAATATTGCATTGTACCATGACCTCTTCATGTAGCATTTGAGTGGCGGTCCAGTTATACTGGAAATAAAAATGGTTTTGTATTTTAATTTAATTTATTCTAACTGGCATTTTAACACTAAATTAAGCCTTGCAGTATTTAATTTAAATAATGTCCCTTGAAATTGCATACAGACTTACATTTTGAGGTAATCATTCCTCATAGTCACACAACCTTAAGTTAGGAGCTATAAACACTATTAAAGTGTGAGATTTTAACCTGCAGATCCAACAAATCATTCGTGTGACTGCAATTATCACTTCTGTGATTATCACTCAGCATGTCATAAGTTGCCGACCCCTGGTCTATGCTTACAGAATATTTGCATGCTGAAAACAGCATATATACACTGTATACTGCAGAAATATTACAAGTAGATATGTTTGCATGCTATCCCAAACATTAAGCTAATTATGATCTTTCTACCTGTATACGTGAACGAGCCAGGTAGACGTTGGACTTCCACTCAGCCTTCATTCGACGGTACTGAGAGGACTTGGAATGGACAAAATGCTTGCTGTATGGGGCGACACCCATCTCAGCCGGGTTTCCAGTGCTCTGCAGGGCCTTAGAGGAGCTACAGCTGGTCAGGGTATGAGGCCTGCATGAGAAACACAAGCATATGTGCTTCATTTAATAACAAACAAACAGGACTGGCTCATCTTGGTTCATATTCAGAACCATTTTTTGATTTTTTTTTTTTTTTTTTTTTTTGAAGATTTGTCTGAGCAGTCGGATTTGATTGTGATGAGAGAAAGATTGCTATGAAATTATACAAAGACAATAAATAGACAACATGTGTACCCAAACACACAATATGAACAATGTCTGATTCGCAAACAAATAACTGAATGGATTTCAAGTCTTTTTGAACGATATATTAAAGCACTGGTTTAAAGCACTGAATCATTTGGAGCTGTTCTTGACTTCACTGCATTGCTTCACTGCACTTAGTCTTTTCTCTTTTCATATTAAAATGGATGCACAATGATTGATAAATCACCAACATTAAAGGGTTAGTCACCCAAAAATGAAATTTCTGTCATTAATTACTCACCCTCATGTTGTTCCAAACCCGCAAGTCCTTCATTCATCTTCAGAACACAAATTAAGACATTTTTGATAAAATCCAAGAGTTTTTTTTTATTTTTATTTTTATTTTTATTTTTTTATCTACCATAGAAAGCAACAAAATTACCACATTCAAGGTCCAGAAAAGTAGTAAAGACATTGTTAAAATAGTCAACGTGACTACAGTGGTTCAACCTTAATGTTATGAAGTGACGAGAATATTTTGTGCGCAAAAACAAAACTATTCAACAATTTCTTCTCTACCCTGTCATTCTTCTACATTGAAGACACATTGCAGAACTTCCAGGTTCTAAGTCAGAACGCAGACTCAGCATTGGCCGATGCTGTTCACGTGAGCACCACGACGTATGTATGATGCTGATGCAGGAGCCGGCCAATACTGAGTCGGCTACTACTTTTCTGGACCTTGAATGTGGTAATTTCGTTGCTTTCTATGGGAGATTAAAAAACATTTTTGATTTCATCAAAAAGATCTTAATTTGTGTTCTGAAGATAAATGAAGGTCTTACGGGAGTGGAACGACGAGGGTAAGTACTTAATAATAGAAATTTCATTTTTGGGTGAACTAACCCTTTAACTAACAGCAAACTGAGCTCATGGGCTAAACTGGGACATGAATGGATGTTCAACTCACAGACCACAGGGAAAGCAGGAAATCCATTACAAACATGGACCAAAAAAAGGTTAAATTATACAGAATACCTTAACACGAACCTCTTGACATGTGTGCAAGCTTTAGGTTCAGAGCGGGCACAACCAGAGGGGTTGATGGCCAAGGGCAGCTGCATCAGCGGGTTACGGCCATAACGGAACGTGTATTGCTCACATGCTTCCACTCCAGGAAGCTAAAAAAAAAGAGAAAAATAAGAGAGACTCTAAATATCTCAGGCAAACCATTTTTTTGTTTCAGCACATGGAATTTTATAGCATCAAATAAGACATACAAACAAGTCTTCATTAGATTTTATGGCAATTGTGTTTTGTTGCAAAGATTTAAAGACTCTTCTCACCCAACAAATGTTGAAATGCAGACATCCATTCACCAATTAGAATTTCAGACATGAATGTCCATGTGCTTTTAGAAATCTTAATTTTCAGTATTTCCACTCTATTTTAAACTGATCAGCCTCTTTCCATATCCACAAATACATCTTAAACATTCCTTTCAAATGCAACATCAGAGCATTCTTTACTTGATAAGTTCTTAAAATCATGATTTGACTTTCACTTACAGATTCTACAATCCTGGTAACAGCAGATACAGTCAATCCAAATAGGTCCTCTCCTTTCAGGTAAACAGGGAAGAGCTTCAGAGATCCTGTCTCATTCCTTCTCTCTGCCACAGGCTCCAGAACCTTGTCCCACACACCTGCACCACCACATGAGGAAGTTATTATATAGTTCCGATACAATTAGGAAAAAAAAAAAAAAAACAGAACCGACAACACAATCACAACTATTGCTTACCTTTTGGTGAGGATCCAGTAAGAACCAAGTCATCATAACCCTGCTCCACCACACGGATGATAAACTCAGGGTCACCGTCTTTCTCATCGATGGAACACACGTAGTGGCAACGATGGTTGCCATGACGCATGCTCCAGTAGATCCGGCTGGCCTCGTAGCCCACAGGAAAAATGGCAGACATAGAGTGAAAAGCCTGCATCTGGTGAGGAAGCAGCTGACCAACTGAGTGGAACACCAAGCTGCCTACACGGAAGGTGTGTTCTCGCTCACCCCTCTGGATGATGCTGGCGATCTGCCGTGCCTCATCTCTCTGCACGTAGACCCTACGGAACACGGCAAAGCAGCGAAGTTCATGCTCAGTTCCTGCCAGCCCACCTCCAATTGAGCCGGTTCCTCTGGGTCTGTGCAGGTGGCAAAGCATAGTCTTATCTTTGAAGAATGTACACTGTGCTTTAAGAGCACAAGTAAAATGGTATGCATTAGTGCAACGCAAGCGGTGGCAGCCACTCGTGGCACCGATTTGCTGACAGTATGAACAGCGCACTGATAGGCCTCTTCTCAGGGCCAGCTCTACGTTAATGAGAGCTCCAGCCTGGGTCTCGTAGACTTCAGTAGACCACAGGGCACAGTTGAGGTGCACCCATAAATCCAGATCAAGGTTCAGCAGACGGGCTGGTCCGTCAGTGAGACCATCACCTTCTTCGTGGCAGAAGCAGCAGCGGCGCAAGTCTTTGGGCATGGGCTCAGGCCTAAGAGACGTCCCCAGTTTCTTCAGTAGTTCATCAACCTCTTCCTCCCCCGGCAGGTGGTAGTTACCCTTAGGAACCACAATTTGAACACTCCACTTTCTCCAACGTAAAGCCTTCCAGCGCTTGCCTAATGAACACCGAGGGTCATCCAATCCGTTTTGTACCGCTCGTGGCCGAGGCTTAAGCTTCACTGTGACCTTTAGAGTATCAGACTTGCTATCTCCTCTGAGTGTCTCAGAAGTGATAGATGGGAAGGATATTATCGGAGTTGGGGGTGGAGACTGCTTAGGCTGCAGCTGAGCCAAACAGTGCACGTCAAGATCGGATATATTGTTACTGTATTGATGAAACACCTTAGTGGGATTATGCTTATCCTCAGAGTCCGATGGTGGAAGCAAGTTTGGCTGTGAAATCAAGAGAAATCAAAGTTGAGTTGATTGAGTTTGCATTCTTTGGACAATAAGGCAACTGTTTTCTTTTAAAGAAAATAGCACCAGAAGTAGTTTTAGTTATATTTAAAATACTGATGAGACTGTTTAGTGCAATTTACAGTAAATCTTGTTTCAATGAGTAGGTATGAGTAGGTAACATAACTTGGCTTTCTAAATATAACAGCAGATCCGACACTGTCAGCTAGTAACGTAAAATTCTGATTTGTTGAGGTTTATACTTACTTTGCCATCTACCAATTTGGTCTGCATGGAGGCTGAATAGAGAACAAAGCAGTTATGGCTGCAGAAGAAAAGGCTCCCCTCAGATCCTCCATGGCCCTGTAGAAAGAACATCTGTAAGATCAGGCTCACCCTAGGCAGGAAACAGGGCATGCCATTTCCCATCTACTGCCACAAATTATCATTAGATCGAAGTGCCTCACTGGCAACACATCAAAGCTTGCATATGTTGCAAACCTACGCTGATGACATAGGAAATTAGATTTGCATACTATTAAAAGAAAAGGGAGGGGGTAAGGGTGGGAGACATCAAAGGTGTCCTATGATTTAAATGACCTGAAATGGGCTTTACTGTTTTTGAACTTGGGTATCTTATGCCCTTTAACAAAATGTGCCTCGGTACACACATTCCCTTGGGTAATGTCAGTTAACTATGTGACTGCAGCAGGGCGGATTATCATAATTGGAGCGCTATTCTGTGCCTCCTTGAGGGGCTTTGAGGGGGTTGCACATTTTAAAGTGCTCTGTGGCCCTCGGCTTCAGCCTTCTCCAGTGCTTTGTCAGAGGATGTAGTCTAGACCCACACAAACTGGTTGAACAAACACTTTAACAGCCCTTAGGGAGTGATATGAGGTCTAATGACTCAAGGAATACATGAGACATTAAAATACATAACCTATAAATGACAGTCATCTGGGAAGGGTAATTTGAGAGTTTCAATCACATTTGTGTTGCATACCTGTTTATTTATTGGCAGGTCTTTGGTGGACTTCCGAACCCCATTTCCAAGAACCACCACCCTGCAGTGGGAGCACCACTGTGGTTTAGGCCCTGGACTGCTTCCACCCATCTGATAGTCTGGTCTGACCACAACTGAACCTGTAATATAATATCAATCAAACCTTCAAATCATGCGGTTGTCAGAGAACTTCTGACAAATTACATCCACGAAGCTTGTACGTTTTGACAATTTTTGTTGTCCTTGTAAGTGATTAGCATGTTCTTTTTTTTTACGAATTGGTTGAAATAAATTCAACTTGCAATTAAGTAAACAAAGATGTCTAGTGGTTAACCATCACTGTTAAGACTGGCTTTTTCAAAATCTTTTTAATCTCAATTAACCTCAATTTTACACAGCTTTTTTAAAAACTCTAAACATCTGAAAAAAAGTTATGTGTGTGAACTTGAAGTACATTTAATACACATACCGCCTTTGGTAAAACTAACATGGGGAACAATTCTCACTTATAACTAGTTGCTTATTAGCTTGCATATTGGCTGTTTATTAGTTTTTAGTGTTTATTAGGCTGTTTTCTTATGCAGAATAAGGTATTAATATGTGCTTTATGACCATATTCTACATTCCTAAATCCTACCCCATACCTAAACTTAAACCCTACAACAACTACCTTACCAACTATAAATGAGCAGTAAATTAAGAGTTTGAGGCAAAAGTCGTAGTTAATAGTGAACGTGTGTTCCCCATACCTGCTTTTTTTAATCTAAATTATCTTTATCTAAGCACAAACATGATGTTTTAAGAACATATGAAAGAAAAAATGCAGCAAGGTTTGTTAGTGATGCTTGAAGTCATGAAATCTCTAAGATTTCAAAGAGCACATAAGGGTTAAGGAAATAAATCATATTTATAGTTCACTTCTGACATTAAAATATGAAAATGTATTTGAAATCACAACAGAGCAAATGTATTTGAAACTTATAAATTGAGCACTTCAAGCAACCACCTTCAAAAAAGTCTATGTTGGTTTTGTGCTCTGATTTAAAAATACATATGAACATTATTTTGAGGGGTCTGTCACTAAACCATTTGAGAGAAACATTTAGTACTTGAAGTTTCTGCAAAATGCAGCCATGAGATACTGACAGTCAAAATCAACAACCACATTTGTTTGCACTAAAAGTCATACTTACCCTCACTGAATGTTTGGTGTGATAGTGGGGCACCTGGTGGTCTGAGGAGCCTCATTCCAGGTTGTTGATGGAACAGAGCAGTCTGAGGCGGGACCCTAAGTCCACCAAACATGTCTATCGAGCTGCGGTGATCTGGGCCTGGAGAGCGAACCACCTCATAGTTCCCAGGTATGGATACACAAAGCATGTTCGCCAGTGCTGACACCACTCCTTGAATATTCTGGGACAGAAACAGACAAGACACAAGGTCAGAGGGGAGATGTAATCATTCTTGCTTTGAAAAAGTCATTACTGATATGGATAATATAACTTCAGGCAGTCACCTGTGTTGCCACTGGGTTCAGAGTAACAGATACAGACACCAGGTCAGTTCTTAAGCATGTAGAGAGCTGTCCAAATTGTGAAGCAAAAAAATTGCTTGGTGGCTCTGTCTTGACTTCCCACTGCCTTGCATCAGAACCTATAGGCAAAACAGCAAGGTTTTGTTAGTTGACAGTATCCAGCTCTGCTCCAAAACCTTATGCTGCCCTGTTGCATACTACTACCTACATAGACAGCTACCTTCTATAGCAGGCTATACAAATAGTGCTACTCTTGTAAAGTACACAGAAGACTTGACTCAAAACTGATTCCAATAGAATTTGTTAACAACATGTTGATAAGCTAATGATGTGAAACCAGAGACAGCATGCTGCTGAAACGGGAACACTGATATTACAAGGAATGGGAGAAAATAAAATGTGTTCCCAATATGGCCACAAATTGAACTGACTTGCTTCGAAAAGGACTTTGGTGAAACTCTAATAAGCACAAAAACACATTTTACATACCAATATTAAATTAGACTGAATTTTTTAATTTAATATTTTACAGTATTGAATGAATTACATTCTGCAGTTTTATACATGCAACTGTGCTGTTGTACTTAACATCTGCATGGCTATGATTCAGCCTTAGAGTTTTCCAGCAGTGATGATATTCAGTACAACAGCAAGATATATGATTAAGATATTGCTTATCATCCAATGAGAATTTTGTAATGCATTGTGGGATTTCCTTCTCAGTGAAGCATACATCTACCTTCTGTGGTGGAATGGATGCCTCACCTTATATAAGTGTCACCTTGTTATCTGTTTTTGCTCACCCCGCCACATCTCTAAAATAGCTTTCGCATCAAGTGTGCACCCAAGATGTCTTAAAATGTTGTCTCAGCTGGTGCCTTACTAGTTTTATTAGTATATCTCTTTATCTGTTTAGATTACCTTTACCATCCAGTATGGGAATGACTGGAGAGACAGCCGGAGATGGTGGCTCCTCTTTAACTCTAGACAGATCTGGATAACGGCTGATCTCCATGCCAACCACACTCTCAGGAGATGATGATGGGACAAAACTATCTGGAGTGTCCCTGTCCACACAATGCTCTTGACCCCTATTAGACACACAGAACAACACACATATTGACCTAAACCAAGATGGTCAACAATGGGAAGTCTCAGAGTCAGAGAGCTGACCTATGGATCAGTGATTTAATGCGTACTGCACACAAAAATTGTCTCAAGAGCTGTCTAACTGGGGGTTCTATGCCAGAATAAACTATGTTATGGACTAGGATTTTTATTAACTGGACAAAAGATTGGCTATATGAGACTAAAAAAAAAAAAAAAAAAAAAAAATTGTACAAAGCCCTGAAAACCTACCAAGTTCCTCCTGGTTGTTGTGGGGTGGAGTGGGAAGCGAAGCAGGAACATCAACAGTTTTTGGGCCCTGAGTGATGGTGTGTCCCAGCAGTTCATCTTCAGCTTTGAATGGAGCAGTGAGCTGCTTCTGACCCAAACTTTTAGAAACTAGAGAGATGTAATCACAAACAAATAATGTTAAGCAAAGAGGATTTTTTAACTCGAGGGAGCTAATGTCTAAGAAAAATACCTACACTGCAATATGATATGACATCTATGATTTGAAATATTTCATATTTTCTTGTCTAAGATGAACTATAATAAGCAATTTACAGGTAAGTTATGAGCCAAGAGTTTGTATGCTCATTAACTATTAACTCTTTGAGTTTTCAATGTTGTTTCCTAATGTATGTGTATGGGTTTACGTCTTTTTTTTCCCCAGTGAAAAGTGCGCTTAACCTTCAGAACATCTCGGTCAACCTGAAGTCACCCCAAGGTTACATACATGTAAGCTGTTTTATTGCCTATTCTGTCTACATGTTTTAAAATGATGTGTTTGAAACTGACATTGCTTTTAAGATCACACCAATCAATAAATTGTAAATTACAATGTAGAAAGAGATAAATCTAAATATAAATCTTATCTCTGTACATTCTGTACAGTGCTGTACATTCAACTTACTAAACTTTTTATCTAATGATAAACTGTGCATAAATTATTTCAAACTGTTTATATTCTCATGCTTACCCATAATTTCGGTCTTCTTGGCCAGTTCCTCTGCAGTGGCAAAGCCGTTCAACAGCTTCTGCCTGGCAACAGGTGGCGGTGTGGGGGGCAGTGAGGCAGGAGGTGTTGGAGGATTGCTAAGATTGTTCTGCTACAAGCCCAAACAAACAAACAAAAAACTTTATTTTTTATTTTTTTTACATAATTACAATATAGCAAAGGAAGTAAAGGACGTAAAAGCCAAACCTTATAGATGAGTTGTGAGTAGTAATCAGATACTCCATCCAGGGATGCACTTCCAAAAGATCCAGAGAGCCTGTTCTCTCCACTCAACTGCCCACTGCCATAAGGGGGGAAATGTGCAAAGTTTACCCCAATCAAAGGCTCCATCAGTGGCAGCATAGACAGCTGCTGTAAGGATGAGAATGGACACAAGTTGAGTGAAACAATACAATACATGGACATTATGTCCGCAACCAACTCACCAGCCCATTTCAGTCATAAGCTTTAAAGCTCATAAGTTTTAAATGGGTTCTACAGTAAATACAACAAATGATGATGCCAGCACTGTAGATAAGCTCTAAATGAAATTACCTCTAGAGATGACTATAATAATAGATGTCTACACATCATATGTATACTCCTCAATTATAATTGAACACTGTGCCTTTCACTATAGATTGTAGGTCAACAAAAGTGCACTTCATAATGATTATCATAATGATGGACTGTGTATTTTTGGTTATATAGTAGTGGGTGTTTACCTGCTTAAGCTGAGTCATCAGTGTGTCTGTGTTGGTGTACACTGCCTGTCTCTCTTCATCGTCCTTCTTCCTCTTTTTCCAGCGTGATGGCGGTTTCTCAGCTCCATTTTTTGGTGTCCGCTTGTTGCGCTGTTTTCTCTTGCATTGCTCTGGCACTGAAGGCTCTAGATCTGGATTCCCTGTCAAATGGCTGTTCATGCCACTCTGTAAACGATAAACAACTTTTTCAGCTCCAAGAACAAAAGACAGAACAGGACTAGCTAATAAACAAACATCTACCTTCAACAGCTTCACAAAATGTATTTTTATATTATGTACAGATGTTAAATTCAAAGCTGGCCAGATTATTCAATCTGTAATTTAATCTCTCTAAACATTTTGGAAAAAGTGCAAATGAATTATTGGATCATGAATAGATGATTAAAGATCTTTAACATTTAAATATCCCATCATTTCATGCCATTTCATCTAAATACACAAAGTGTTTACATGTTCAAGATCATGATTCTTCACTCTGGTTGTGTTGGGAGGTAGCCATAAAGCTCTTACCAAAGAATCTGTGCTGTCCAGTCTTAAAGAGCCTTTACTGTCGGTCAGGCCCTCTTCCTCTGATCGTATACTGTCATTGGACATCTGATGTATAAGAGGTGCTGAGGAAGGAGGAGGGGTGCTCTTGTTCTTCAGAAGGTGTTTGAGCAACTCATTCCCAGTGTCCCCTTTAGTGCTCTGAACAGGACTTTGGGATTCTGGGGCAGAGGAGATGATCTCATTGCCCTCTTCTGTCTTTACTATACCGGTTCCTCTTGCACTATGGTCAATCATAGCTTCTTCATCAGCCTTCTGGCACACACTGGCTTCTAACTTTTCCAGCTTGATATCATGGAGGAGGCCTCGCCCTGCCTCTGAGCCCACGCTGGACTGTCGCCCTAGTGGAGTACATCCAGAGAGCGGGATATCCAGCTCCGAGGATGGTGGCAGGCCAGTCATAGAGCCAAGTGGGTTGGAAAACTCTGAAGCGTCCTGGTCTCCCATGATGGCAACACTGCGTGTTGGTGTGGATGAGGTGTCTGATACACACGGCGTAAGTGGGGCAGTGATGTCAGAGTGAGGTGTAGAAGGAGTTTTTACTGAATCTGCATCATCATCTCGTTTTTTCTTTCGACTCCTTTTCTTTTTGCCCTTCTCCTCAGGGATGATGTTGGAGTAGAGCTGGATAAGGGACTGCCCTGACCCAGGGAAATTAGGAGGTAAGGGGGTTGTGGAATCCATACCAAATGAGGACGTTTCTGCTCCACCGTGGGGTGGCATTCCAAGCCCTCCAAAGCCAGGTGGACGTGGTTGACCTGGGGAGAAACCATGCATCATGGGGTTCTTAGGCTGAAAATTAGGACTCATATCTGGGCCAAAGGAGCCATTCCCGGTCATAGGCCTGCGCTCACCGCCTTGCAAAAAGGCTGGACCTGGACTTACAAAATCTAATGGTATATTTCCTTGCTGAGGGAACACTGGGCCAATTTGCTGTTGTTGTTGTTGAGGCCTGGGTGTCTGCATGAACTCCTGTGACAGGTCAGAATTATAGAAGGGCATCTGAGCAAGGCCATCCCCATTGTTGTCATGGCCAAGCCCCAAGCCCTGCTGCTCCAGCTCTAGCCTCTGCAATGCCCTTTGTCTCTCCACTTCCTGCATGAGTTGTACCCGCTGTTTCTCCTGCTGCTCTCGAAGGCGCTCTCGACGTTCCCGCTCCTGAAAGCCTTCACTAAATGGATTATTATCATCAAACTTCACATGAGGGGCACTACTACTGGCTCCTCCACCATTACCTCCAGCCACAGCGCCAGGCTGCCCAGGTTTACCTCCTGGAACCATAGGCGAAGGTGGCTGTGCCTGGAGAGGCTGGGTGGGGTTAGGTAGTGGCATCTGAGGGGGCAGGTGAGGTGGCATCCTGGGTCCACCCATTGGTCCACCCATTGGTCCAGTAGCACCAGGATGCCAACTTGGCACATTGGGCATGCGAGTAGGCTTACCAAAGTGCGGTTGTTGCATGGGCAACATAGGACCCATCATAGGCTGGCCAATAGGGGCTCCAACAGGCATCACTCCAGGGGGCTGTCCTTGCATTCCTGGCGGCTGTCCTTGCATTCCTGGCATGACCTTCATTGCACCCATCACACCAGGTTGGAGGCGCTGTTGCTGTTGTTGCTGCTTAACGCGATATTCCTCGATGAGCTCAGCATGTTCTTTCTGTTGCTTCCGTATCTGAAGAAATAATAGGAGGGAAAAATGTGTGTGAATGAGATATAATCCTGTTTATATAAATCTGAAAAATGTTGACTGAATAACAGTAGGTTAGTGATAATGTCAGAGAATAAATCAGGAACTGAGCTCCTCTGAGGCCCCAGACGCACTGACGTCCGGAAAGTTCACAGCGGTTAAAAATAATCTGGAGGACAAATCATCTTAGACATAGGCCTCATAGGTCTCTAGAACAGGGTTCTTTAACATGGGGTTCATGACCCCTAGGGGATGCGAATCTAACATATTTTCAGAATATTGATGTTAGTTACAAAGGCTTTTTTAAAATTCAGCTTCTATTTTTTTATAACTGCTTTAGTTAAACTGCTTATCCTTTGTTTCATGTTTTAGAGATTCCATGAATGAGAACTGTCTGTAAACAGATGCACACAAATTTGTCCAATAAATTTATATGATCTAGAATGAGAATACCCCCCACATAACTGTGACTGAAACTAAATATTGTTTGCAATTATAAAAAAAAAAAACAAACAAAAAAAAAACATAAGGGATTGGTCCAGCAATATTTTCTATAAAAGTCTAGAAGTGACAGTGAAAATAAAATGAAGGAATAAAAGTCAATAGGACTGGGACAATACATCGATTTTCGATACAAATAATCTGGAGCGATTCTGATATTTTCTGATGTATCGCGATTCTCTCTCGAATCGATTCTGAGCTTAAGTTTTTAACAGAAGATGGCACTACATGCTTTAGAAACAGCCGTACTCTGCTTTACACACACCACTTAAACCTAAAATAATAATTCATAAAGTTTGAAAAGGTTGAAATGAATTACAAAGGTGTTCGCAGTGGGCTGTGTTTACATTAATCTTGCATCATAAAAGCATTCTGAGCCGAGGAGCAAGTATATTTAACCACTTACATGACTCGCTGTCCGGCAGTCTTCTTTGTGAGCATTTGAGTGTGCGGTTAAAAACTATCCTAGAGCATCATCTGCTGTTAAAACTGAGCTTAGAATCGATCTGAGAAAGAAAATATCCGAATCGATCCAGAATCATTGTACCGCAAATCAAGAATCGATGTATTGTCCTAGCCCTAGTTATCAATTTAATAATTCAAAAATAGAAAAAGGAAATAAATCACTTTTAAATGGATAAATTAATAGATATTTAAAACAATTGATTTCATTCAAGTATTAAAATGCAGTTAAATAAAATAATAAAATAGTAAATTAATAAATCAGTTTAAATACATATTTTAAAATGTGTTTTAAAAAGCATTTGCCAGAAAGCGATATTGGACAGCACCATCTCCGAATCCATGCATCACTGCCTCTGTATAGTCAGCTCTCACCTATCAGTGGAAAAGTCATTAGCTGCTGGCAATAGCTACTACCTTATAAAAGACGTAATTCAAAAGGTACCAATTCAATTCAGGATTGAACATTCAGTGTCATTCAAAAGAGTTGTTGAATGACACTAGTGAAGAGCACATTCAGGGTCCCTCTCTGACTGCATCAGCGGGGAAAAGTTTGCTACATTTCATTGGATTTTCGTGGACTTGCACAATCACATGTCCAACAACATCAGATAAGGATGCTAGGACAACAGACAGACACCTCTTAAAAGGGAAGACGACCACAAGTACCAAGCCCGAGAAGGACAGGACTAGGGGTGTGTGATATTAACAAAAAAAAAAAAATTATATCTTGAGATTTTCTGGGATTTTGTTGATAACGATAAAGACAATATTTTACTGAGTGTGTTGTTCTGGTACCTTGGCAGGTTTAGGACTGCCATGGACAGCTGTCTCCCAAAGCTTTTGAAATTCTTCATGTTCTGTGTGGTGGGTCGTTCACAGCAGTGACATAAATGAACTTTTCCAATAAGTTAATTGATTTTTACATTTTATGGGCATTTTTACCTTTAAAAGAGCATTTTTTCTAAATTAAGTGGATGCTTCATCTTTTATGTCAAATTTTTACATGTAATCAATCAATTCAATTAAAATAATAAGACACTATAAGGTTACCATTCAAATAAAATCAGTATAATCAAAAGTCTTTGCAATGCAGAGGTGGCACAGAAGCTGCATCTGAAGTAGCATTTAGATGTATTTGCACTGTTTAATAGAGTTCAGAGGGGACATGAATGCACTCTTCGTGTGATATTGCTTATCATTTATATTTTACATTAAGGAACAAATATTACCCAACAGTATGACTGAATTTACATCTGTGTAATTCAAATCAGAATAGAGTTCTGTTAAAAAAGAAGAAAAAAAGTAGGTTATGGGGTTCCCTATACAGAAGGAGTTTTTAAAAAAACATGGTTGTAAGGATCCATTTGGAATTTAATATTAAGTTGAAAATTTTGTTCATGAATTGTGACAAGAACATGAGTTTGAAGTTTGTACTATTTTGTTTTGCTTGGAAAAACCTGGCATAGTAAAACAAAGCAGCTAAATCATTTCATTTGATCAAGCATCTGATTCTGGTTTAATTCTTCAATCAGTGAAATAATAAAATATTTAGTTAATAAACTTTTATGACAGAAATACTATGACATGTAGCCTAAATGATTTAATTCCATCACGATCAACACTTTAATAATGCTAGCCTAATGTCTAGAATAGCGATTTAAGTCTGTATTGTGACTACACTGTTTTTAGAGACGCTCCTCTCCTAACAGATAGTCTGGGGGGATGGGAGGGGCAGTTCAGTAGCTTCATTGTGGGGGTGAAGGACAATAGAGGTGTGAATCATGCTCTTTGATATGGAGTGTGTCGGATAGCAGGCCTAATGATCCTTTTTTTTTTTTTTTTTTTACTTAAAGAGCAGGCAAAGTTCCTTTCAGGATAAATCTCTCGATATGTCCATCTTGTCAAGTTATGAATATTGTGAAGTAATTAAAGGTTTTTCATAATTGAAGTGTTCAATCCATATGTTTCAACTGGTTTTGTAGAGTTTTAGAATATTTGAGCAGAGTTAAGATTGTCAATCGGGCATTATGTAAAAATGAACTGAGGAACGCATTCATGCCAACTCTACAGAAACGAATGCGAGTGGAGCAGTCAGGTGGGGATTGGGCAGATTATTATTATATCAAATTTACTTAAGGGTGAAAAATTAAGCAGGTGATTGGAAAGATGTGACATTTGGGTCACATCTGTCCAATCAGCTGCTGGTCAAATCATGTCAGTCATTTGAATTCACATCAATTTCTCTGTACTGTACTATACGTGTCGTAGCCATTAAAGAAAACATATTTGGTTTCATATTTATATTTAAATTAACATTTTTTTTTTATTATTTCACTATGTCGATTGTGAAAAGTGAACAGCATGAGTAAGATAGGATACATCATATTCATAAGATGCGCATATGTCAGGAGACAAAGAGTGGGTCAGACACGATTCTGACCACTTAATTTTTGTTTTGTAGAAAG
The DNA here is from genome assembly GCA_037950665.1 of Hypophthalmichthys nobilis. Taxonomy (NCBI): domain Eukaryota; kingdom Metazoa; phylum Chordata; class Actinopteri; order Cypriniformes; family Xenocyprididae; genus Hypophthalmichthys; species Hypophthalmichthys nobilis. The sequence continues at coordinate 7,081,419 of CM075482.1, read as the reverse complement.
CCTTTCTTTAAAGTAAATTTCATTTTGTATAAATTGTATCTTAATTTTAATCAATGTGTCATCAACCAATTGCCTGGATTTAATAAAAAAAGAAGCAAATATAGCAGACAACATAATCAGGACATTGGAGGCGCCGGCGCGATCACTTGCGTTGTGCATGAACTGGAGCGTGTCTCATAAACGAACTGAAACTCACAGACATGAGAAATATATCTACAGAAAACTTGAAATGTCTACTTTTAAACAAAACAACTCAACACAAAAAGAAATAGGCCACTCTCTGATTATGCAATCCCTATGAAATGTGCATTTCTCTCTAGGCACATCCACTACTGCAGAGATGGCGAGTCAGGGTCGTCAACATCTTTTCAGCTGACACTTACACAGAAAACACTAGTTTATTAATAAACAATTCAATTGTCTCCTTGCTATTTTTTGACACATTCATAATTATTACTTTTGCCGGTTCTTTATGGCAAGCTTTATGCGTGCTTGAGTGCGGAATAGGCTGTATTACGTAAACGGTCATTATGGTTTAGTATTCTCTCCAGTATATATTTAAGTTATTAAATTAATATAAATGTGCGATCTGTCGACTAATGGCTTAAAAGAACAAATACTAGTCGACTAGAGAGAAAAAAAATATTTCTCATATTTTTGAACCAGAGTCCAGCGAGAGCATCAAAACACTATAGGGACAACATAGGTTAACAGCATGTACAATGTTATCATCTTACTAAATGCCTACTACTAATAAAAATTACATAATGAATAATAAAGCTCCAAACAATAAACTAAAAAAGCCAGGACTCAAACTCTGATTGCTGGATGCAGTCTCCAAAGCCTAATTCATGTAGTATTTTTATACTGACATGTTTTATATTTTTATACTAAAATATTTTCATTATTAATTAAAGAAAATTATGCTGATCATAACCTACTGTATTTCATTCTTAATATCATAAAGAAGCAAAAAGTCCTGACATCTTAATTTTACGATCATTTAATTTCAATTATTTCAGTGTTAATGTTTCAGTTAAAGAATCTACTACAAATTAAAAGAATAAGTATAGGAGACAACCTATTGACATGCATTTCTAATTATAGGCCTACATAAAAACTGAGCTCACAGTGTTAACATTTAGCCTACTTTACTTAAATTCGATGCAAATAATAAATGCCTACATTTATTTATTTCTACATTTGTACTGTAATTTCAGCACTGTGATTATGAATTTGTTTAACTATGTTTCAATTGAATTCATCTGATACTAGGCCTGTCACGATAACTACTTTTTGTTGTGCGATATATTGCCCCAGAAATAATTGCGATATGCGATATTATTGTCATTTTAAGACCATTTTATGCCACTGAATATATAATCATAATATAACAGCATAATAATGCAAGTAGGCCTACACATTTTCAAATGACAATGAACTTAACTCTTAAGAATATTTAACCTATATTTAGGCTACAGGAATTGAAGTGTAAAAAATAAATAATGTTGAATAAATAATAAATAAACCTTTGCTAACAAAAACTGCAAAATAACAAGTAGAAAAAAAAACACTTCAATTGCACAAAAGGCACTTACATGGAGATTTTCCATCTACAGGTTTTTCCCTGACCTTATTTTCTCAGTAAAGTAAGGGTGCACGCTATTGTCAGATGTCCATATGAACAAAGACACATATTTAGCAGTCAGATATGACCTGTTGAGGTATCTGTTTTTCTAGAGGCGTGTTTGAAAAACTTCTTTTAACTTTTTAGCGCCGCGTCATGCACGAGATGCTACGAAAGACGCGAGTGCAACAGTCAAACAAACCGGCGCAGTGGAATGCAAAAACGCGTTCTCTATGAAAACGAACTAGACACTCGTGACTGCCGCGTCCTGTGTGAAACTAGCTGTGAGCGTGCACCATTTCACGCTGTCATGTTTTGTGCATTTGCACTTTATTCTTCCAAACTGTCTGTAGTTGTCAGGGAAACATTACAACGACTTGAATGGCGCATTTTTCCGTCTGTTGATGTCAGCTCTGTGTATGAAGGAGCTGAGCCCCGCATTCGCCTTGGAGAGCAGACGAGATGACAGAGGCACTAAGGCAGCACAATCTGCAAAATGTCAGTGACATTTATTTTTGTGTAAACATAATGGGCAATATATCGCGTCACCAAAAATTATCGAGGTCATGTTCATATATCGTGCGGTAAGTCGATATATCGACTATCGCGACAGGCTTATCTGCTACCACAACTCTCATCGAGCCGCGGCAGATTAATACTTGAAAGAATGAACTTACACATTCACTTTCTAATTTTTTAAAAGTCTGTGATTATAGCGCCACTTAAATTTTTTTTTTTTTTGCCCCAATATCTTGAATTGCAATATTAAAGGGTTAGTTCACCCAAAAATGAAAATTCTGTCTTTAATTACTCACCCTCATGTCGTTCCACACCCATAAGACCTTCGTTCATCTTTGGAACACAATTTAAGATATTTTTGATAAAATCCGATGGCTCATGAGGCCTACATTGAGAGCAAGTTAACTTAGACTTTCAAACGCCCAGAAAGGTACTAAAACCATATTTAAAACAGTACAGAATCAGTAGTTCGGAGCGTGTATCAAATGATCTCAAACTGCCAAAGTCACGTGATTTCAGTAAACGAGGCTTCGTTACGTCATAAGTATTTTGAAATTTCAATGGTTCACGTGACTTTGGCAGTGCTCCGAACCACTGATTCGAAACAAAAGATTTATAAAGCTTCGAGGCTTCATGAAGCAGTGTTTAGATCAGTGAGAGCTAGACATTGTTGAATAAAGTCGTTATTTTGTTTTTTTGGCGCACAAAAAGTTCTCATTGCTTCATAACATTAAGGTTGAACCATTGTAGTCAGATGAACTGTTATAAATTTTATTTTTAGTACCTTTTTGGGCATTTGAAAGTCTAAGTTAACTTGTTCTCAGTGCAGGCCTTTCATTTTTGGGTGAACTAACGCTTTAACTGCACTTTAATAGGCTATATCAGGCAGTGAAAACATGCACCCTAAATGTGCACACACAGCAATCTAACCTTCAGTACTAGGCTACATCACAGTGTATGCATGGACTCTCTAGGTGTGTTTTTGGTTGTTTTTTCCAAAGTGAGGGACATAATCGATTAACAGTAATCTTCCTAAGGTTTAGGCCCGGACCATCATAAAAATTCCTTAGGACCTTTTGGATGCAGCAGTGATGGCTGAAACAGAGGCCACAAGAATCCATCCAAATCCATTCATAATTATGCTTGAAAACCATAAACTGGAAACCGTAAACTACAACACATCAATTTCATAATTATTCAGAGAAATAAGTATTTTCAGTGACAACTATTTGTAGTGCAACATCTAACACAAATTCAGCTGTTAACATACAAGTGAATACATGCATGACATGCATGAGTTTTTCCATCATGTTTTTTTTTTCCCATCATGTTTCAGAACATTGCCAATGGTATTCTGGTGCTGGTCTAGGAAGTGAGTAATGCACTGGTAAACCTTTAAAGATGCTGTTTTAACTATGCGCTAGATTAGGCAAATGAGTTCCACAAGGGGAAAGAAGGGTGGGCCACACTGTGTGTGCCACCTCAAATGCCGGCACCCAATCATAGCACTGGAATGGAATAAGGCCAAATTGCAATCTCCCTCTCATCGGAAAGGGATAAACGTACCCTTTAAACAGACACTCCTTGTTCTGAGTCTCCGGCCCACCCAGTGAGACATTAACAGAAAGTTCTGAGTCTCCAGTCTGAGTGGTGGGAGGCAATAGCAGATACAACATTCTGAGTCTCCGGTCTGTCCAGAGAGGCCTTAACAGATACAACCAAATTCTGAGTCTCTGGCCTGTGGTGGAAGTCTTCACCCAGCGAGACAATAGCAAATACAGCATGTCTCGAGTCTCCATGCCAGAGAGACAAAAGCGTATTGACCAACCTTCACTGCAAGGTACTTTCGTTCCAGATAGTTAAGGAACTTCTGCACTTCAGGGCCTTATCTGCATGTTCAAGATATTAGAACCGTTTTGGTGCTCCAGGAGATCCACATCCCACAATGCTTTATGTTCAAGGTTGTTTAAAAGTATTTCAGTTCCTTTCCCCACTACGTTGTTATCCAGCACAACTGGTGGAAGAAGTTACCGCCACCGGACTGCTCACTCGACCACATGGAACGTAAATATCACTGCACCAAATCTCTTTCCTGAGACCCTGGCACTGTTGTATATTATCAGTATATGGTTTTCTAAATTACATTCGGTGTTATATAGCTGATGCCAGTTAATAGCAAATAATCTTTCATTTATTTGTTTGATGTATAATAAGACTATTAACCTTATTAATATCAGAGAAACAACATTTTATCTTTCCATAAGATAATGTAACTCTGCCATAGCAACATTCAAGTTAATCACTTACATTTTATGCATCTTATGCATTTTATATCTTTATCGTTCATGGTATTCATTTAGTAGTTGTGTTAGTTACTCATTTACTACATTTTGCTTTTCTTGTGATGATAATACAGTAAGATGCTCTGCAAGTTAGCCGTTATCTTACAACTCCTTACGATTGGTCAGCTAATTTACATAAACACTGTGCCTCATCTTCTCTGTTTAAATATGTAATGAAAATCTAAAGAAACTTCATGCGTTAATAAAATTGAGTCTTAAAATTGAGTCAAAAGTTGATTGGTTTCCCCCACAAGTGAACTGCCCAATGTAATTTTTTAATTTGATTGACAAATGGATAAAGAATGGCATTTAGCAAAATGACAAAGTAAGCAATTGGCAAATGGACAAAAAAGCAATTAAGTTTTACCACATTTTAAAACATTACTTATGTTGGCTTAAACTATTTGGGAGGATGATTTTATAGTTATCCTCCTTTAAATAACTATATTACCTGTTCCAGTTGCTTTTGAACCACACTTTGCTGTTCAGTCACATGTTTCAGCTGTTCTGCGTCCTCCTCTGGGAACTCCCGTCCAGCTTTTTTTGCAGTCCGCTGTTTTGCAGAGAGGGCCTTTTTAGATTTCCTATGGGCCCCAATCTGGTCCTCTAAAAACTTCTGCTGCATTTGAAGAAGCTGTTGAGTTTCCTGAAGCCACTCCTCATATTGTTTTCTTTGAGAATCATCTGAAAAAAAAAAAATATATATTTATGAGATGTCCAGCCTCAATTTATTTACTTTTACAGTGATTACAATGATAAAATAACACTTACAGGTCAACAACTCATTGGTAACTACTGACACGAGAGAGAGAGAGAGAGAGAGAGAGAGAGAGAAAGAAAGAAAAAGAAAGAAAGAGAGAAAGAAAAAGATAAAGAAGAAGAAAAACTTACTGACAAACCCTGGTCCAAAGTTAGGGGGATTGGGTCTCGCAATCTGCGGTGGCAACTTTCCATCCTAAAAGTAAATAATTGTATATGCCATTAGAACAGGTTTAATGCTGGTGAGAAAAGGTAATACAACTAAATAAACCTGTGGACATACCAAAAAATGTTGTGAAAAACCAGCTGTATCTGGGCCATGTGATCCTGGAATCTGTTGCATTCTGCCACAAAGGAAAGCATGGAGAGTACTCAGCACACATAAATGTATCACTGACCATTAAAAATGTACCACTGAAAACTGCATGTGGTCACGTTTAGATATAAGTAAAGAATTTGGTCAATTAAGTTAATAAAAAGCTTTTTTGTAATGCTGCAGTAACTGTTCAAAGGAGGCAGTTTACATAGAAAAAAGTGTTTACCTGTTCATAACCATGGGTGTCATACCCATACTGTTCTGTACCATCACTTTGTTGATCCCCTTTAGAGCTACCATCTTTGCCTTCATGATTGGGTCAGTAATTGCATCAAAGTCTACAAAGTAATATAAATCACCACATAAATTACAGGATTGTGATTTGTATATCACATTTATATTCACATTTCATGTATTCGAGTTACTGGAGTAAAAAACAAAAAACAAACAAACAAACAAACTAAAAAACTAATATATAAATATTTAGCCTAAAATCTAAATATTTAATATTTAAGATACACTTATTCAGCAACTGTACAATAACTATGCATATAGGACTGCAAGATAAGAGCTGCTGACAGCATATAAAGTCAAAATTAATCCACTTTATCAATGTACAGGTACAAAAACCTCAATTAGTCTATCAATTAGTCTAAGTGGAGCTTAGGCTTACCTATGTTAGGGAAAAAAGGGTCATTTGACCGTTGCCGAATCATGGCCTGCATTTGCCTTTGCTGTTGTTGCTCCTGTCTCTCTTGATCCAGCAGATCTTGAAGAAGAAGGGGCTGCTCATCTAACAGAAGTGGTCTGTTCTGTTGACTCTGTTGCACTTGAGACCCCTGTTGCCCTGCGGCCCCAGGATTGAACATGCCCTGTTGAGATTGTGGGTTTAAGGAATGGGGAACGGGCTGCTGTCCACCAACTAAAGGCAGGTTCAGATCCACTTGTTGTCCTTGTGAAGATCCAAACCCTTGAATTGGTACCTGCTGGTTCCCAGACTGCATCAAATTTGGGTTACCTAAAATTGCCCCTTGGGTTAGAGGTGGATCTACCCTGTGCCCCATTGTTACTCCAGGGTTTATCCCGTGATCTTGGGGTTGTCCTTGCAGCATCACCATACTCATGTTTGAGCCAAGATTAGTCTGGGCGTCGGCGTCACATGAGACCGGAGTGGACTCACTCCTAGTTTCATCTAGTTTTTCCTTGATCAACAGGCTTGACAACACTGGAGCAGATCCAGGTTGTACATCTGCACAAGACTCCTCAAACAGAACAGAAACATCTTGACCACTTTTACTACTCATAGGTTGATGCTCATCCACTGAGGTTCCAAGACCTTGGCTCTCAGTTTTAATAGTTCTTTCAGACTGAGAATCCAGGACCTCTTTTGACAGACTCTTTTCTAATTTGACATTACTAGGACCTGGTATGGCCTCTGATTTAGGTTGAGCTGAGGACATACCTTCGCATCTGGAATTTCTTTTTTCAGACAAGGCCTTCTGAAGATCTGAGGTATCCCCATGGTCATCTTCTATGTGATCACTCAGATCCAGCTCTTCATTAAACATATCTTTTTTGTCTCCAAGGTTCTCAGGATCTGCATAAGCAATAAGATCAAACTTTCCAGATTCCAGAAGATCATCAAGATGAAGGTCATTTGTTTCCAGGTCTAAATCTTTGCCATCATCTGCATCAAGGTTTAGGTTGTCCAGGTCCTCGTCAACCAGGTCTTTGACCTCCACATCATCAAGGTCCTTCACAGCAGAGTCATCTGGTTCTAGCTTCTCAACACCATCACTACATGGCAATGGAATTTCCTCTGTTGGACCAGAGGTTGTGACAGGGAGTAGTGCAGATTCGCTGGGAGTAACTGAATCACTACTGACCGAATGGCTAAGTGGTGCTGCCAATGCAGTCTGTTGTGGAACTGTATTTGTATGGTGATGAAGATTATCCATATTAGTTGAAGTCTGCATGTGACTGGCTGATGCTTGTCGTGACATGCCCAACATCGGATCGACAATTCTGGGACCTTGGTTTCCAGTAAAGGCCATATTTTGGCCTCCCATGAAGCCATGAGGGAGTCTCTGAGGATGATTAGGATGACCCAAAGCATTAGGTGGCCCAAAAGGTAGTCTGACTCTGTTCTCTGGAGCCCTGTGACAAAGTTCAATAAATGGTTGACCCATTATATTATGTTGTTGCATTGGAAGGCCACGTGGTGGAAAATGCTGGGGAAGGCCCATCTGATGATTATTGCCTATTGGCCTAACAATGTCAACAGAAAGAGGTCGTCTCATATGTGGTGGAATATTGTCAACCATTGGTCCACCTTGTATCTGGTGAGGGGGCCTGAGGAACTGTTCTTGGTTTGGAGCTCCAGGAGGAAATCCAAATCTGGAAGGAATTAGGATTCAAAAGAAATTGAACATGAAATTAATTACTAGTTTGACATAATTGATGGAGCAAAAACACTTACCTTTGTCCTTGCGGTCTCATGCCCATATTGTTCAGGTCTCTGGGGAATGGCGGTCGGGAGCACTGGGGTTCATCAGACATGGACCCATGTTGATCAGCAAGGAAAGTTCCAGGAAATCTTTGTCCAGCATGAACTGGTGATGATCTCATAGTACCTGGATAAGGAGGTGGGGGTCTACCAAAAATATCATTCTGAGGTCCAGAATTGTCCTGTGACCAATGCCTTGGAGTCCCAGGTGCAGCAGTAGCAGTTGTCTCCTGAAGTCCCTTTTCTTGTCTGATTGCACTTTTTTGCTGCTGCTGTTTAAGAATTAACTGTCGTAGTCTTTGGCGCTAAAAAGGAGCAATAACAGTATACAATCAATATCATGTAATTAAAAACCATAAAAATAGATAGGGTAGTATTCTCTAATGAAAAAAAAAAAAAAAAAAAATATGTTTTCAGACCTGTTTAATTTTCTCTTCAGTCTCTCCAAGTGGTGGTTGCATTGTGTTCTGTGAATCTGATGGGTTGCCTGGGTTTACTGAAACATCATGTGACAATCTTTCCCCTGTTTGTGAACATGACGTTAGTGAAGCTTGTTCAAATGGATCATGAATAGGTGTCTGGTTAGGATTTGTCTGTTGTAGGGAGAGACCTTCTGAAATGACGGGATGTTTGGGGGTTTGAGAATCAGGGGCACAGGGACGAGCAAATGGGTCCTGCATCCTACTTTGTGTTTGATGGCCAAGTGGATCTGTTTGATGGGCCACAAAGTTTACTCTGGGATTTGGTCTGGAGAAGGCTTCCGGGCCAGCTCCTGGACGTGGGGTACCAGGGGGTTGAGAATATGGGTCGGGAAGAACTGGCCTTGGTGTTCCTGGTGACTGATCATAAGTTTCATTTTTGACTGGCCTAGGAGTTCCAGGAGGCTGTGAAAAGGGATCTGAGGTTCTCTGATTACCTGGTGATTTAGGGTATCTCTCTCCGGGAGAAGGCCTTGGAGTACCTGGCATCTGAGCATATGGATCAATAGCATGAGATGGAGATTGTCTGTGACTATTAGGTTGTGACTGAGAAAACTGATCAATTGTTGCAGTTCTAGGTGTGGATGGTGGCAATGGATATGGATCAGAGTGTGGTCTTGGGGTACCAGGCATCTGGGCATATGGATCATGAGGTCTTGGGGTACCAGGAGGCTGAGCGTATGGATCAGGCATTTGTTGAGGGTAATCTGGTCTAGGTGTAGATGGTGCCTGTGAATATGGATCTCGTTGAGGGTGTCTGCTCATGGCCAGTGGTTGGGCAAAAGGACCTCCTTGTCCTGGACGCATCATTCTGCCCTCATTACTGAAACCATCTCCCATTGATGGATGAGGTGTGAGAGGCTGATGTGAATAAGGGTCAGAGTGTTGAACTTGAGAGAAAGTGTCAGATGATCCCCTTCTCATGCCTTGCTGCCCTGCGCTGAATGAGTCTTGCTGTAACTGGGAAGGAGGCATGGGTGTTTTGAACACTGGCACAGATCCAGACTCATTACTCCCTGGAATAGGTGTTAACAGTGGCCTAGAGTAGGGGTCAGAAAGAACCATGCGGCTATGGGCCATGCGCTGGTACACTTCCGTTCTTTGGCCTGGCCTGGAAAAATTGTCTCCAGGTATGACATTACTGATGAAGTGTCGTCCTTGTTGCTCAGATAATGGTACTGGTCTGGGTGGACACATAGGTTTCACAAATGGGTCTGTTGGTCGAGGTGTGTCTGGAGGCTTTGCATATGGGTCGGTGCTGGCGGATGTTGGAGACCCAAAGGAGTCATGGGCTGGTGAGGGCCTACTTTTTTCTTGCATGTCAGAAAAAGAACCTCTGCGAGGCGTGCTTGACCCAGATGGTGGTGGCCTCGGGGTTCCCACCATTTTGCCATATGGATCCCATGGAGAGGAAGGACGGGATCCAGATGATTCAGATGAAAACATCTGAGGAGACTGAGGCTGAGATGAGGGTCCCTGTGGGTATTGAGTGTCTTGGGTAGGGGTTTTTGCTGTGGATGAAGGGGGTGGAAGTTGTGGACGCAGAAATACATCATCTGTTGATGCACCTGATGTTGCAGTTCCAGGCATTTGAGTCCTTGTAAAGCCATCTTTGGGGGTTAATGCTTGCAAAGGAGAAGTGTTGCCACTACTGGTTTGAGTTGTCACTGGACTCTGACTACCACTATTAGAGGTGTCTCCACTGAATTGCTGTTGTTGCTGCTGTTTCTGAAGTTGCTGCTGCTCATTTTTAACCTGTTCTAACTTTTGCGTGGCTTCAATTTTTGCCTGTTGTTTGCTCTTTTGTCTCATTTGCTGCCATGGAAAAAAAAAAAGAAAAAAGAAATAAGATACCAGTTAATTAAGCCAATGCACTTATATATTCCCCTAGTGGGTCTTGTGGGTCAGATGAGTGCCAGAACTGTACCTCAACCTGAGATCCTAAGAATGTTGAATGTAATGTCTAAAAAGTGTGACGGTACAATGACCAGTTACATGCATATGCATAATAAAATATAAACATTTATACTTATTTACCATTTAATTTTTAAAGCAGCACTGACTAACACTGTTATTTCCACTTACAATGTCTCAAAGACTAAGATGCAAAAAAAATATGTCCAGGCATACTGCATTTCATTCTGAGAAATAAGCATCCCTGAATTCACATCCTATAATAAATGCCTAGACTGAATTCAATTAACTAATTGTGATTAAAGATTATATTGTGCCCATTTTTTAAACTGTTTTGCACAACACAGTCTTACAGGGTTAGTTCACCCAAAAATGAAAATTCTATCATTAATTACTCACTCTCATGTCGTTCCAAACCGTAAGAATTTCATTCATCTTTGGAATGCAAATCAAGATCTTTTTGATGAAATCTGAGAGCTTTCTGTACCTCCATAGACAGCCTATGCAACTAAAACTTCGACACTTCAAAAAGTTCATAGAGATCGTAAAACTAATCCAAATGTATTGAGCGGTTTAATTCAAATTTTCTGAACAGACACGATTGCTTTATCTGATGAACAGAGTGAGAGGCAGTAATTAATGACATAATTTTCATCTTTGGGTGAACTAACCCTTTAAAGTCTAGCATTTGCAATGAAACATCCCATGGGATGTCAATCACCTGTCTGAACTTCCACTCTTGTTCATGCTCAGATTCTTTGTGCTTGAGCGGATCCTTGAAGAGCAGCTCTGGGTCCATGGGAACGCTAGGATCAAAGGGATCAACTGGCTGCTGCTGTTGCTGTCTTTTCATTGTGTCATTAGACAACTGAACTTTGTTTATACGAAGGGCTGCTCGGTTGTCTCTAGCCTTTTGCTAGTGGGGTAGAGCCAAGTGAAAAAGTCAAAACTTTTGATATACATACAAAACTATATAACAGGGCTATTCAACTGGCGGCCCACGGGCACCCACACCACTAATCCTACCCAAGACTACCAAGCGTATTATATGCACGCCATAAAGTGCGTATCAAATGCACTCCAAAATGAGTATTTTCTACGAGATTACGCGCACGTACTATCGATACGCATTCTCATGTGATCGGGTTGGGTGGCCGCAGTGGCGCCTGCAGCTGCACTGTTCGTACAATGCACACTCCTCCGACTGACCTGAGAAACGTTTTCCGTCCAAATATTTCAGCAGTTATTATGTGTGTCCCGTATTTCTGTCGACTAAACCAGCGCTACCAATCATTCATGAATTAATCATTCTTTTGTCTCGAGAATTGGCCAAGCGCGCTTGCATAACGATCTGAAACGATTTGGATTCGTTCGGACCGCTGTCATTGAATCATCTGATTTTTTTCCTCGGGCAGTAACAACAAATACAGAACAAATAGAGCTGTTTTCAGGCATTTCACTAGTTAACTTTGAACTAAGCAGCACGGCCCAGTGGATAACAGAACGAAAGCTTAAAGGAGTTGCGTTTATTCCCGGTCACAATTATTAAACAGCGTTGCGACATCCAGTAAGAAAAGTTTCAATTCGACACACGCCTCTCGGTTTCAAACCACAAAACACTCGATGATTAAACTAGTTTTAAATCAGATGAAACAGCCTCAACATTCCCAACAATGAGGAAAACAGGAGAAATGTGCCATAAATGAAGATAGAAGACTTTTAAATCCCAAAAAAACATTTATCATGAATGAACTGTAGTAATTTACCATGGATTGTGGAAATGTGAAATATTTATATTGAATACCATGTTGTATCCATTTTTATTGCAATATATTTATTATGTGGGTAGGGGAATATATAATTCATTTCTTTGTGTATAATTTTTACCTGCATTTAGGTAACCCCCCCTCCCCCTCCTCCCTCCTCAACTTTTTGATTTGATAATTCGGCCCTCAAATGAAACTACTTGAATAGCCCTGTTATATAACATTAGGGTTTATGAGGATTAATAAAAGAGCATCTTACCACATAAGGTGCCCTTTCCTGAGAACTAGCTTTCCTCCATAGCTTTGCAATTTGCTTCACTCTAGTAGCCCAATCTGTGAAAAAAGACAGATGGTTGGTCTCTAACTTGACTCCATTTTAAGATGGCAATTCTACTTGAGGAGGACAATCCATTCACCTGGAAATTCATCTTGAAGGTTAGGGAAATTCATATTGGTGTAAAGAACAGGAGCCACAGTGGCCATTTCACCAAGTGTTTCCTCTTTCTCCCACTTTAAGGTGCTCCTCTGAGCATTGGACATGGTGTCAGTCTCCACCTCTGGTGGAGGAACAGATCCAGGCACGGGAACAGGAGAAGCCCAGGGAGCAATCACATCACCCCCTATCTGGCTGAATTTATTCTCCCTGTTGTGACACATCAAGCCATTAAGTGTCTTTTTTCATAAGCCACAGAAACTATATAGATTTTTAAATGGAAATGCCAGTACCAAGCTATGTTACTCAGAATCTGAATTCACTCACCTCACATTTTCTGGAAAAGGCATGCGATGGATGGAAGAAAATGTGCCAGACACTCCAGCTCCAGGAATCATGGGGTTTGGAGGAAAGTGGGTGTTTGGCCCCATCATGCCATTCATCATAGGCATGCGTGGGAACATTCTACCAGCATCTCCTGCAAATGAGACCATGGAGAAACATGCACTTTCATAAGCTGTGCACCTTACATGTGATACTCAAGCACAGAACAACATTACATCTGCGTGGTTTATTTGACTGTTCATATGAAGAGATAATGCAAACAACTTGATACCTGGGTTCTGGAGAGACATTGCTGTGGCTGAGGCATCGGGGGCAGTGTTGGGCGGATGAAGAAGTTGAGGTGGCTGACTGGCACTTGGACTGAGCACTGCTGTGAATAAGTCTTCCACGTCCTTACCCTCCAGTTCTAAATGGAATGAATAGTATGTATAACATAAATATACATGTCTGAAATAATTTTTTTATTTGGTTGATTTACCAATTTGAAAATAGGTAGTGTATTTTTTAAGAATTTGGTGAATACTGTTAAAAGTTAAAATTGATGCATTGAATTTTCATTGTCAGAACAAGATGCATCATGAATCATCAATGCATTTTTACATCTCTAGCTAACACTGCATGAATACAAACTTGTGCTGAAATATCCAGCAAGACATTTTATCCAGTTTTCTAAATAGGAGAAATTTTCAGCAAAAGAGTGAATGACATTTAAAACATCTTTTGCAGTATGTTGTCAAAATATTTTAGGAAGCAACAAACCTGGAATTTTGTAGAGCTTACTCAGAATGGCCCCTGTAAACAAGGAAATATAATTATAAGTAGGCTATTAATACAAAACCAAACATCCAGTGAAACAAAGATGACTCAATTTATCACAGCATAGTAACCAAGAGAGTTACAGCACTAAAGATGTAACCAACCATTTTTCAGTTATTGTATTTCAGTCTGCAAACAATAATCACAATTGACAAGGGAGAAAAGCTGCTAGGAAAATTATTTGTTTGCTAAGGAAGGAACAAGAAATATTCTTCATGTAATATGATTATATTAACTATTATGCAAAATCCACTTTTATTAGGCGTTTGAACACAGATGTGTGTCCATAGTGTTTGAAAACAACCAGCCTGTAATGGTAAAAATCCAACCACTTATTTTTTTTTTTTTTTAGAATTCCCATAAATCATAAACATTCTCTCCAAACGCACGCTTCCAGATTTCCCTCTACTCTTATGTAAGAGTAGGGAAGCCTCGCCCATGACTGGTGATGATCTGCCCGATTAGCATAGATACCGCCCTGAGAGAGCTGCATCAGTCCACCATTTCTGTTTACTTGCTGTAGCAGCTGGAGATGTACAATGTCTGTGCAAAAAACATTTACAAATGTTATGTTATTGGATGTACCAATGAACATAAGAGTCTCCATAGACTCCAGGCATCTGAGCCACTGAGGACACTGTGGTTGAAATTAATATATGAAGGAAATGTACCGACGAAAGTCGGTAAAGTGTTATATATTTTCACAAATCTTTTTACGCCGGTGTGACGATTTGTGCTACCCACTCAGATTTTGCTACCTCCCATTAAAACAATGCAAATATAGGTGTTGGTAGCACAATCTGATGGGTAGCATTATTCGTCAGAACACTGGACTGCTTCATAAACGAGGGTCAGTTCAACAGTGGATTTGCACAAAAGATCAACATGACGGTACATGCGATGATTTGAATCAAATCAACTCAACTCTACAACAACTAAAAAAATGTATGCACTAACCATTCAGAAACATCCAGTTGCATTCTAAAAGTTAAATTCTCAATCAGCCTCCAACTCCGGTTTGAACATGTAAGGCTGAACATCGCTACTGACAATTTCTGACATTTTGGCTGCGTGAGATTCTCCAGTTGTTGTTGTTGTTGTTAAGCTGTTAAAGCTCCACCCTCTTCTGGAAAGGCCGCCAGGAGCAGCAGCTCATTTGCATTTAAAGGGACACACTCAAAAACGGCATGTTTTTGCTCACACCCAAATAGGGGAAGATTTGACAAGCTATAACAAATGATCTGTGGGGTATTTTGAGCTGAAACTTCAAAAACACATTCTGGGGACACCAGACACTTGTATTGCATCTTTTGAAAAGGGGCATAATAGGTCCCCTTTAATATTTTAATAAGATGCCAGATACCAAAATCAAATTTATGAGAAAATCGATCAGATATGTGATAAAACACGCATGTCACACACGCACATTTGAGCGTCTTGTTTTCCTTTTAATGGCGTTTAGCAAACCCACTTGAAGGTGCTGTGTGACAGCTGTCGTAAAATGAAGGATCGGGCTTAGGATAGCTGATACCGATCAGTTATTAAAAAAAAAAAAAAAAAAATGCTCAATTGGACACGATACGGGTCTTTAAAATCGACTCAGGACAGCCAAGCAAGGATAACATATGTAATTCAGATGTGGTGTATTGTGAGAAATGCAGCACAAAAAAGAGAATAACTGTTTTCACTAAAAAAAAAAAAATCCATTAGCAAAGTGCAAGTAACATGACTCTTACCATCAGAAACCATCTTGTCCAGCTCAGGACTCAGTATTACATCAAGAGGTTCTTCCTGTAGTGGCCTAGACCCTTGAGAAGGGCCAGGATGAGGGGAAGCTGACTGATCATCTGGCAGGGTGCCAATGTCCAAACCAGCTAGGAGAGAAAGTTAAACAGCTAGTCTCAAACTTAGTTTCTTAGCTCTACTGAATACACAACTTAACTCACAAAAATCTGCCGAAAAACAGAGCTGTCATTCTTTAAACACCTAAATCAGAGTTGATACACAACTTATTTTCTACTGTGTCTTTGCTACAATAAGAAAGTGGAGAAAAAAAAAAAAAGCAAAGGGAGACTGAGGACTGATACTTCATGTCATGGTAAAATGAGGAAAAGTTTTTTTCTCTCTCTCTCTCTCTCTCTCTCTCTCTCTCTTTCATCCTCTCAACCAACTCAATTTTCCAAGAAACAGTAACCTAATTAGTGTTGCCTGCTCAACTGAGTGATAAAAGCCCCTTAAAAAAAACTGACAATTTCATCATTGCATATCATTTCCCATTAGAATATCTGAGAGCTTAATCAATGAAAAAGCAAGCAATTGCAACGATTAATCATAATAAATGTCATCAACATAAAGTCAGCTTTGGAAAGCTTGGCAGTGCCGCTGTATTTAGACCGCTGTATTTTTACATTGTATGGACAGTGCAGGCTTCCGCATTCTCATTAGAACGCCGGCTCAGTATTGGCCAACACCGTTCACGTGAGCAGCACGACGCGTGCGCGTGATGCTGATGCAGGAACCGGCGTTCTGACGTAGCATGTGGAAGACTACACTGTCTATACAGTGTAAACAGCGTAAGAGACTGATGGGGAGAGACGGAATTGTTGAATAAAATCATTATTTTTCTTTTGTTTTTGCGCACAAAAAGTACTCTCGACACTTCATAACGTTAAGGTTGAACCACTGTAGTCGTGTTAACTATTTTAACGATGTCTTTACTACTTTTCTGGACCTTGAATGTGGAAATTACATAGCTTTCTATAGGGGATAAAAAAAAAAAAAAAAAAAATTCTCAGATTTTTCTTCATTTTTTCAAAATTCTTATTTCATCCAAAATATCTTCATTTGTGTTCCGAAAATGAACGAAGGTCTTACGGAATGACATGAGGGTGAGTAATCAATGACAGAAATTTCATTTTCTGGTGAACTAACCTTTTAACAAATTGACAAATAAAAAAGCTATTTTTTTTCCAGTGTATAATGTTTAAGTCTCACAACTATAATTATGAAACAGTCCAGGTTTTAATGTTTATTCTGATGCAATGCCTGACTGTGCCTGACTACCATTTTAAGTGTATTACCATATAAAATTATTTTTGAAGTTGAAGGATAAGTTGATTAAGTTGAAGTTATATTTACATATATATTGCACACAGAGGTTATGCTACAAATAATAATCATCTGTCACTTTGACAAATTGGGTTGTAAATTTTTTGTCATGTTCTGTCTATCCATCTGTAAAATATTGTAACATTTGGTATTTTAAATGAGACCACAAAAACTTCAGTGATAATGGTAGTCTTATCAAGTGCTGTGTTCGGTTTCTTTTTATTCTGCTCTCAAAATTTCTTTGCACAACCCAAAAAATTTGTTTAAAATATTGCAAATTATGTTTTTTTTTTTTTAGTTAACACCACCTCTGATTATAGGTTTAAACATTATACATTAAAGGGAAACTAGAAGCAGTAAAACAACTTTTTCCCTAACTCTTTAGAGCTTGCTTTCACACACTGAAGCAGTTACATCACTCACAAACCACTAATTTCTCCACAGCAAGGACACTCAACAGAGAGAAGGGAATGTGTCCTTGCCAACTAAAAAGCTGGCAATTGTGAAGAAATAAAATTATCAACTAAATTAGACCCTGGAGAAAAGAAATAGGACTAAACAGCACATTTTAAGCACATTTCAGTAAAATGTCACAGATTGCAAACAATCACAGCTGCCAACTAAGGTACAGTAGCAGCCAAACCCAACATCCATCCAAGGACAGTTTAGTTCTCACCTCAGTGTCACAACAGGGTCATGTGCAAGAAAACATGCGGATTGTTTGTTTGTGGTTAGTAGAAACAGAAGCAGAAAGCCAAAGCGAAGTGCATGTGTGTGTGTGTTTGTCAGGAAAGGGATCATGCAGAAACTGGCACAATAAAAAAATCTGAGGGCCTGTTTGGGGGCCGAGAGGCCAGGAGAGGGGGGCAGCTCTACTTCTACAGCCAGAAAGGCTGTGCCAACAGGGCTCTTACCGAATGGAGAGGGGGAACTGTCCACCTGGAAAGGGCATAAATCAAGACCTACAAGAACCCAAACCAGATAAAACCAAATAATTATAAAACAGAAATGCAAAGAAGAAAAATCAATGTAAAATAAAAAAGGAGGAGTATGCTAAGACAACAAATAAAGAGAAACAGAGCAAACCAGGTAAAATGTGAAATGCAAGTGTGAAAATGTGAAAGAAAAGAGGAGATGCAATTGTGAAGGCACACGATTACAGGTGACCTTTCTGGGATTGTTAGAGCATCTGCAGAGTGAAGAGAGAAGGGAGACTATCCCTCGGCCAGATCTCGGGACTGAGTCTACCTGATTCAGGGCCTGGCTTGACCAGGTCATCGGACAGCATTCCCAGGAGATCATCATCTGAATGTAGAACCAGCTCGGCTAAGGGATCCTCCACATTGGCTAGAGATCAAGAAGACAAGCGTTTCTGAGCACGAGTATCCATACTACACACCAAGTGTTCTTGATTAAATGATATCAAAGGCTGGGCAGTAAGACCTATTTACTGTGCCGGATGAACTTCTTTATAATAGGGGTGCGACTTCCGTCATTTGGACATGGTTTGGATTTTAAAAACACAATGGGCCTAATTCATGAAACTTTCGTAAATATATGAGTAAATTCGGAGTAATTTGCGCGTAAAACAGACCTTCCTGGAAACTCTCCTCTGGATTCACAAACGCTTCGTAAACATCAGATTTGATAGTTAAACGTGTATGTTAATGAATTCCAACCACGTAAATAGGGCGCACGTGCACGCCTATTCACAATTAGCATAAACCCCACCTCCGAATTACAAATACGTAAATTATGTGTCCAGGAACGCTGTGGAACGCTGGCTCTAGTATATTGCATAAATGCTAAATAGACTAATTGTCCATATGCCTAACATTAAATATTCAATTAACGTGTGTCCGCCAAAGCATTTTTAGCCAGCTAAATGCCAGGTGCTCTTCTGAAAACAGCCAGCTGGCTTGAGAGGGCTTTGGAGGCGCAGCCTTTTTCCAGCTGAGACGCTTTAGTTGCTATGATGATATGGAATATACCAGGCAGTAATGTGTTACTAGTATCTCATTTTGAAGAATATTACTGAATATAAAAATGCAGTAACCAGCAATATTAACTTCTCCATTGTTGTTCAGTCATTGTACAAGTAGGATAGTTGTTCGGTGTAGTATTTGTCCCACCCCTCCTCCACTGTAACTGGACAGCTGGGTAATTAGTGACAGTGACAAGCACTGCGTTTTACCCAAAGCTGAACAGTTTTCAACTCTCAGCTACAAAAAAAAGAGAGGGCAAACAACCTTGTGAAATATTATTATGGTGCATCAAAATAATGTGTGATCAGTTGGCCTAAAAATTACAGAACGTTCAAATGTTTTACGCACCATTTACATGTGGTAAGGAGCAGATTCGATCTGCTCGTATTTCATGAATGAGGCCCATTGAACAAAACTATACACTATGTCATGAGGCTCTGATCCAAAACCTAGTAAACTGCCTTTGAAGCATTTTAAAGTCACCGTAAAATCTGAATTGTGATTTTTTTTTTTTTTTTATGGAATACTGCACTGTTAATTATAAATGATTTATCTGTGCACATATTTAAAAAAAAAAAAAAAAAGTGCCTTCATTATCTTTAATCAAAAACATTAACTTTCCCTCGCAACAGCACCTCTTCTCTGATGAAGTGTGCACTGGCGTGAGAACGGGACAATAACCTCTCCACTCCAGCAACCTGTCACTCATGAGATTGCAGTTATTAGCAAACATAAAACAAAGCAGGTCACTACATTTTGGAACAGAGCCTCACATATTTAAAAAAAAAAAAAAATTACTTGTATTGCTGTATCCACCTTAAACATTTAGGGTGACATCCAACAAAATAAAAAGGGTTTTTCAATGACATTCGCACCAATGGTACAAGATTTTGGTCATACCGCCCAAAATCATAAGGTTAACCGAAATATTCTTTATAATTTTGCTATAATCAAGCTTTTAGTAGCATTAAATGTATAAATATGCATGCATAATAAGATTCCTAAATCAAACACTTGTTTCAAGACTAAAACTCCATGAAAGTGTTAAATACGAGAATCTGCAGAGCAAGAGGGGCTTTGCTCTATGGAAGATGAAAATCTCTAAGGACAGACAAGCAGCCCTGAAAGCCTTCAAATAGCTTTGTGATTGCTCTCCAAACGAATACGCACAAGCCTTCTAAACACTGAACTGTGACTGCCAGCTTTCTATCCTCCCAGAGAGCTTCGACAGGGAATTCAGAAAAGTGCTGGCAAATTGGGTTTTAAAAACATTTTAGTTTGTCTGCGAGCAGAGGTCTGCTGGGTTGGGTGTAAATGAGGGTTGACAGAACTGAGGATAAGGAGAAATGGTTAAGAATGAGGTGTCTGAACAAGCTCTTCAGCCTATAAGAGTATGCAAATAAGGGCTGAAGAGGGCACAAAATGAGCACAAGGGCGCAAAACATGTTCATTTGTAAAGTGCTTCTTCTTTAGTCCCTGTGGCAAAAAGATGAACCGAGACAGTAATGCAATCCACTGTAGGTTGTGTGATGCATTCAGTGTGTGCAGAGGGGAAAGCGGGAGGTACGGTGATAATGTGCATTATACTTCCCTGCAGAATTCACTGCAGTCTAGAGCAGGAAAATGTGACCTGACGGATCAGAGCATGAGGAAAAATCCTCTCTAAACAAAGGCAGTTCACAGTAGAGATTGGAACTTCTTAGATCTTTGGGCAGCACTGTGTTATGTGTGTGATATATATATATATATATATATATATATATTGAATATATATGTATATATGAAGATAGAGCTGAACATACGCAGTGGCCCTGCTTTAGATGAGACTGGAGTGGAAGTGGTACTCAGAAGTGGGTCAGACAAAGGATCCAGGAAGCTGCTGCTCTGTGATTTGCTGTCTGCATGACTGGCTTCTTCCTCCACAAGCCCTGTTTCCAGAGCCGGCTTGGTCTTCTTGCTTTTATCCAGAAGTTCTTTCCCAAAAAATGCCTCCTGTAACACATACATGTACACAAGTTAATACCGCAGGCTCTAGTAATACATCATGCACAAGCACGAGTTGTGTTTGCATGTGCAAAAACTGCAAAAAAAAAAACACAACCTAAAACGCCATGTACTGTATATATATATATATATATATAAAAAAAAAAAAATTGTAAACAAAAAGATTATTGGAATAGGCTTTACAAGAAAATACTATTAGTTTTTCTTCAAAATGTCATGTTTAATTCAATGTTAGTTGCCATTTCTTTGTAAACATTTATGAAATTTACAAGCAATTTCTGAGTGAAAATTGTTTTTACACATTTTTTTTCAGTGTGGGTGGTTTCTAGTGCATAGCTATGTGTTTGCTAGGGTGTCCTGCATAGTTGTTAGTTGATTTGTAGGGTGATCTGAGTTGTAATTGCAAGTCTCTATGATATTGTGCTGTCTAGATATGGCTCAGGTCCTATGCTGTTTTTTTTCTGCCAATTTTGTCATCCACCATGTGAAAATCGTAGTTTTTCTTTGCAGCACTTTCTGTAATTTTTTGCTGTGAATGTCAAAAGGCTGCTACAGTGCTACATGGTAAAGCAAGTCTGTAGCACTTCAGAATATCTAAAGGTACCAAACTATCAATATGATGACTTCCTGCTGTGTTAAAACATTAAAGGCCTAATGTGCTTCAATTTAAATCATTGATTCAAGACATTCCTCTGGTGACAACCTTTAAGTCTGATTTCAGGTTTGACAAACAGGAACGCCTAAAGTGACAGCTGTTACAGTTAATGCATCACTGCATCTCCATGCTGAGCATGATGGTGTTTTTAAGAGCAGTGTGTCAACCCTACACAGGCTCACAAAATCCCTGACCTCTTCATTCATTCTTCAGATCAACCACATTCAGCTTTGACATGGATACAGGGCTGCTTGTGTTTACTTAGAGAACTAGTAATTAATTAGAAGATACTTTTATCTAAAGTGACTTATGTAGTACACTTATTACAGGTTTATTCCCCTGGAGTGGCTCATGGTTAAAATAATGTTCCAGATTCAACACAAGTTAAGCTCTATTGACAACATATGTGGTCTGTTCTCAATTACCAAAGGAAACAATTTAGAGTCCAGTTTGAAAAACAAGCAAAATGGATTTTTTTTTTTTAAATGAACCAGACTGCTACTTTTAACTTACTGAGCCAACTGCTCACTAGCTAATAAGTTGGACTGAATATTCAAGTAAACTCTCATATAACAGTCTATTGTTTTTGAATTGATTAATATAAGCATTTTTTTTGTTTAAATTGGAATTCTTCATTGACTGTAAGTGATCGGTAGACTACAGTTCAAGAAACATTATATATATATATATATATATATATATATATATATATATATATAAATAGTTTTGTGGGATTGACCTGTAAGTAGGAGGGAAGACCTCCTCGAGTTTGGTTTTCTTCTTCCTGTATCTCTTCTTGACTTTCTCCAGAGGCTCACTAACAATGGGAGTCCCATCCACAGGAGTATCTGGTTCATTCCAACCTGGTGAAAAGATAAACTTGATGCAACAACTAAGACCAAAATAAATAAGCATCAAAACCTGTGATGTCTAGGTCATACCTTCTTCCTTTCCTGTGAAGTTCTCTGTAAGAGAGCTTGTAGAGTCTTTCTGACTGAGAGTCCGCTTGCCTTTTCCCTGTCCTGCTTTACTCCTCTGACGCACCATAAATCCACCGATACCTAAAGAGAGAAGAAGGGGAACAAAAAAAATCTAATTTAACTTAAAACAGTCAGTAAAAAAAAAAGAAAGAAAAAAAGAAAAACAGCTGCTGGACCCCTAAACTGGGTGATGGATGCAATCAGGAATTAATAACATGGGACCCTGGACAGTGACGTCTTGACATTCATCTCCATAATTCAGGAAGACGTATGAACTTTGGGCCAGGAGAGGGTGATTCATCATGGCTACGCTCCTGGAGGAACCATTTCAGGTAAGTCTATTTCTGGTTGTGCCACACTGGCTGAGTCTGACCCAACAACCCCCACCTCAGCGAGGTCCACTGCATGGACACAGAGAGTCAGGACTGACATTTGGGTTGGTTTATGTAGAGTAAATAGTGTAAACATTTCTATTGTAGGATACAGGGATGAAAACTAAATGTGATAAAATGCAAGACTAACAAAATAAAGAGCACTTAAACACAGCTTCACTAATAAACATTTCTGTAGTCTGTATGTATTCATTTCTGTCCAAAAAAAATGATTGGCACATGAAGGGGTGGGGGATCTTTGAAAAACTAAAATAAGCTAGATTTGTTCAGAACATTAAAGGCCCGATATACTTCAAGCGAAATTGGAGGATGAACTGGTGTGGCATCATTTCAAACAAAATCAGGCCAAAATGAACTTGAGCTTGCCAAAGCTAACTTTCTGGAAAAGCGCTCTCTGGCTGGTAAACATCTTTGAACTTCCATTGGTCAATAACGCAATAGGTAGGTGTGCTCTGGGACTCCACATTCTTTGACATGGAAATCTACATTTCTTCTTTTGAGTCTGCCGAGGTCAGACGCGAGTAAAAACATGAACACCCTGGAGAGATGCTTTGTAGTAGAAATGCAAGTTGTAATTCTAATTGAAAGCGACACTGACAGAGTTTTTTTTTTTTCATGCTTAATACTGTAAAGCTGCTTGCTTTAAAATAATCTATTACTATAAAATACATAACAGAGGTCTTCAACCCTGTTCCTGGGTTTAGAGTTTAGCTCCAACCCTCATCAAACACACCTGAACCAGCTAATCAAGCTTTTCAGGATCGCTTGGATGAATAAAAACTTTTCAGGGCAGTAGGTCTCCATGAGCAGTGTTGAAGACCTGCTATATAAATAAACTTGCCTTAACCTACACTACCAAAGAGTAATTGTGCATATCAAAAAATACACACTGAACTCAGATGCAACTAGGGGTGACATGAGGATAAAGCTGTGCAGATACGCATGTCTCTATATAGTGTACAGTTTTTTTATTATTTTTTTTTTTTTTTATAGAAAAACGAAATGGAAGGCAGTGCTTAAAAAGGACATTACTTTAAAGAGATTACTTCTTTAGTCAGAAAAAGCTCAGAGAGAATGTTCTTTCCAGAGTTCTCCCCGGCTAGGAGTTTTAAAGAGCAAAGCACTGTGGGATGCTATTTAAGGTCCAGAATTTGCAGCCGCACTATTTCACAGTCCAGTGGAGCTGTCCTTTCCGATAAGTGCACCTTTCTCTCTCTCTCACCCGGTCTGTATGGCTTCCTTTTCCTCTTCTTGTTGCCGTCGCTGCCATCTGCCCCTTTCAGGTGGTCATCACAGGGCTCACGCTCTGGGCTGGAGTCAGATTTCCCATCACAGTCCATCGGATCGCCCTCTGCAATGCAGCCAAACAACACAGAGCACTGTAGATGCTGACAGAATATTCTCTAAACCACACAAAGATACACACACAAAAACACAGCTTGCATGATTGCACTAGACAGTGTGGTTCAGTAGTTGACATTAATAACCACCACTAATAAAAACAGAACACACACATTTGCGTTTAATGCTTAAATCTGAGTTGTATAAAGATAACAAAAACAAAGGAGGGTGGAAAGACTGATGCACTTAAATAACAAAGAGGAATGTTTGAGAGACATTCCACAAATAGGGTACAAAATAGAGCTTGAAAGAGTGACATTTTAATTCTCTTTCCTTTTTAACAAAGGGTGAAAAGAGGGAAGTAATCATTTTTATATGAGGTTCATTGTGAATACCAGTTAAAAACCTTCTTTCTAACTTAATTACATTTTAGCCAAAAAAAAAAAAAAAACTTTTACAACAACAATTTTACTATTTTATAATAAAATAAAATGATGTCCAGCATTCCTGTCACCCTAAATAAGACAAGCGTTTTAGAGAATGGATGGACAATAAAATAAAATAAGCTTGAGCATCCTCATAATATAAATATACTACAATCAATGCTACAATTTGTGTAATTTGTTATAATTTGTGTCACATCTTGGGTATTACAAGATAATTACTTGGGTTTACAAGTCTTAAAATTCAACTTTTAACATAAACCCAGGAGACGGTTATTCAAGACCTTTAGTTTAAAGTTGTAAATTGCAATTTTATATATGGTCTGGGAAAGAGGGGGTTAAACTGGTGGCCCCATTCCTCATCATTACCCCCTGCCTGTTCTCTCAGATTGGTGCGCTGATGGAGGGGTTGGCCATTAATTCAGTTAGAGCCGTCCAGCCTCTGATCACTGGAATGCAAAGGCAGGTATAATTTGCTGACTGCTGTTTTCAAAGGCTCTCTTCTCTCTTCAAGTCAAATTCATTACATGGCTCACCTTCCTGTCCATTTCTTTCTCGCTTTCTGCAGTCACTCCACTCTGTTTTTTTTTTTTTTTTTTTTTTTTTTTACATTTTAAAGAAATTAAAATTAAATCCACTTTCAAGATTATTCTGTCTTTTTCTGTTATGTTCAGCTGTGATGGTTGTCATCACCAATTCACAATCACCGTTAGAGTCAAGTGGCACACAACAACGTCAAAGCCAGAGACTATGATTTTAAAAATTTGTTTGATTCAAGGTTATCATCATTAACGAAAACTAAAGCCATAAAAACACAATTTCATTATTTTAAAGAAAATAAACATGAACTTAAATGAACTAATATATATATACATATATACACACACACACACACACACACACACATACATACATACATACACACACACACACACATATACACACTATCAGTCAAAAGTTTGGACACGGTAAGATTTTTAATGTTTTTAAGAAAAGTTTCGTCTGCTCACCAAGGCTGCATTTATTTAATTAAAAATACAGTAAAAACAGTAATATTGTGAAATATTTGTGTACTATATATATATATATATATATATATATATATATATATATATATATATATATATATATATTTATTTATTTATTTATTTATTTATTTATTTTTTCCCCTCAGGATTTTTTGATGAATAGAAAGTTCAAAAGAACAGCATTTATTTGAAATATAATCTTTTGCAACATTATAAATGTTACAAAATGTCACTTTTGATCGATTTAATGCATCCTTGGTGAATAAAAGTATTAATTTCTTTAATTTCTTTTCAAAAAAAATAAAAATAAAAATTCTTACTGACCCCAAACTTTTGAAGGGTAGTGTATAATTTTACAAAAGCTTTGTATTTCAGATAAATGCTGTTCTTTTGAACTTTCTATTCATCAAGGAATCCTGAAAAAAATTACACAACTATTTTCAACATTGATAATAATCATAAATGTTTCTTGAGCAGCAAATCAGCATATTAGAATGATTTCTGAAGGATCATGTGACACTGAAGACTGGAGTAATGATGCTGAAAATTCAGCTTTGATCACAGTAATAAATTACTTTGTAAAATATATTCAAACAGAGGAAAAAAAAAAAAAAAAAAAAAAAAAAAAATACAGTCACTGCTGGAAAGGGTTAAAATTTGCAAAAGATGCTGGAAAACTGAAGAATCTGCAGGATCTGGAAGATTTCTCTAAAGAACATTGGGCAGTTTAACTGCTCAGAACAAACAATGGACTCATGAACAACCATCACAAAAAAACAACAACAACAACAACAAAAAAACAATCGTAGATCATCCAGGTACCACATCAACCACACACAGTATTAAGAATCAATGGTTCACATACTTTTGAACGTTTTATTTTTGTTTTAATAAATTCAGCTATTTTTTTTTCTTTTTCTTGTGGACTATATATAAACATCTTTTATGTAAAATCTCTTACTCAGGACAGTACTAAATAAAAAATAACATGCATTTTGTATGATCTCTCTATTTTTGTTTAAATTATTCACATTTTCACAGATTCTGCAAGTGGTTTGCATACTTTTTCTTGCAACTGTGTATATGTTTATATATATATATATATATATATATATATATATATATATATATATATATATATATATATATATATCTCAACAGTTCTCATTTTCTTTTAGTTTAAGTACTAAAATAACAAATTAAATTAAACTAAATTAAAATTAATTCACTATAACTTAATAAAAACTACAATATAATAATATAATATAATATAACTAAAATTAAAAATCTAATTCAAAATATTAACAAAAACTGTAATGGTATATTAATACTATTAAAATAACACTGGTTTGATTGGTCCCTCAAAACAAAATCTAGTGGTAAAGTAGTAATCGACCAAATATGGAGTTTTCTACAGAGCAGTGTGGCCAATATGCACAAATTTTATTTTAAGCATGATGTGTACAAGTTTTCATATTAAAACCATTTTAACCAAAAACCATTTTAATATGTAGAGACAAGCATTTAAGTTTCATTAGTCGCTTTTCCACTATCGCGCTGAACGGTTCTAAGAATGGTAAGGAACAGTTCCAGTTATACAGTATGTACACTTGAGCTTGATTCAGCATGGCAAGGAACAATTACAAACCATTTACTGCCCAGAATTCCCAGTATGGTTGGCTAACTGTGCAGGTAGAATGCATGTAGTGACGTTGCAACTCAGGATTGGTTACCGTCTGTAATCTGTACCATCTTATACCGTCTGTAAACTCTTGCGCTACAGAGGCAACGACTGACGCATTTGTATTACATTCAATCGGGCTCTGTTATCAGCCCTACAGTGGAAAATGAAACCATATCTGTACCGTCTGGGCCGGATCGGCACAGAATGGAACGGTTAAGCAACGAGAATGGTTTGGCCCGGCAGTGTAAAAAAAAAAAAAAAAAAAAAAAAAAAAAAAAAAATTGGAAAAAGGGAACATCACCTTTAAGCACAAAAACACATTCTTTACCTCTACTGTCATCCATGTCTCCGTCCTTAAAGAGTTCAGACTGAGGGTCAGGAGGCGTCTGCAGCACTGCCACACTGTTCTGATTGATGATCTTCAGCTTAAGTTTAGGTTTGGGTCGTCTGCGGCGGGCAGTCTGGACACATAAACTCTGGAGCTGACACAAGCCTGACTCAGTCAGACACACGCCGTCCTGAGTGTACGTCCGCTGGAATTCTGGAACAGAACAGAACACAGCAATAATGACTGCAAAAGTACTCTGAAACTGTCCATCTGACACTTTAGCAATTTAAACAACATAATTGTTACATAGCAAATCTGTTGAAGCAGAGTGCAATGAGCAAAAAAAATATTTATAAATACCATTTTCCTTGACTTTTGTAAGAATCTGTGTCACTAAAGGAGGCTCGCTGATGTCCATGAGCTTTGCCACTGTGCCACCTGTAACAACATAAGAGGAAGATGGAAGCTTGACTTATTTCAGGGTTAACACTGCATATTCACAGTCATTTGTTTAGTTATTTATTGATAAGGAGACAGTCTGGAGCCATTAAAGACAGATTACATTAACTGCTGCTTCATTCACATGAACAGGTTGCAGCTTGATTTAAAATTCAGGCCATCTGCTTTTTTTAATGAACCACATTTTGCTGGAACAAAGTTTCATTGACCAAAACACTCTAGTTTCCATCTGTTATAGAAGAATCAAGCATCAATGTGCATGTCATACAGAAATAAACAAGAGAGAATTTCTGAAGATTATTCACCTGAGGTTATGATTAGGGCATTTTTGTTCAGACATGCAGCAAAAAAATCAGATTTTTAGGCATATCCAACTCAAATCTCTTTAGTTAATTGTAGTCTGAACAACCAAAACAAGGCATAAAATCAATTTACAAACTCAATTCAAACTACAATCACATGCTGATTAAATGTAATATTTAGAAATATGAGAACTCCAGGGGCTGGATTCACGGAAATCTTCTTAGAGATTTAACAAATAAAATTTGTTAGATAAATTCCAAGAATATTCCTAAGTGCAATTCTTGAAAATTTCTTGAGCTCTCAAATATTTTCTCAAGAACATCTTATTTTGTCTTGAGATAAAAAAAGGACACTTTTTGGCATTATCTGATTGTATGTCAGTTCTTGCTGGAGACTGCACTGCCTTCAGATCACACACTAAGCATGCACACTATTTCACTATTTATTTTTATCAACCATCTTGACAGGACTTTAGCACTTTTTTTTTAAGGCATTGTGCATTTAAAATAATTATTTTTAAAGAGCCTCCAAGATGGAGTGGTCTGTTGCATTCATGTGTGCTCTGTCTTTCTTCTCTTTCTCTAGAGTGACTGTATCTGTGTGTGAGTTTGTGCGCACTGCTACAGTGAATGCGTCCTGTATACGGTCGCTCTCCTATATGTTGATTCCTGCATAAATTTTGTTGTAATTATAGACTAAAATTAAATAAGGCCCCTATTTGGCTTGTTTTTGTGGAGTTGTTACTGAATTTCGAATTCCACAGAAAGTCACATCATGCATAATCATGACTAATCATTGTTTACATTAACGATTACTGGCGTCACTTCAGAGTACTTATGCACAACCCTAGTAGTAGTAATATGTATTATATGTAGCTAGTGTTATGTTGTAGTGCTTAATTACAACAAGTAATTTAGGGGTGACCCTGAATAGTCGACGATTCGATGCTTCGATAGGAGGAGCCTGATTCGACTACCAATCTCACAGTTGAATCTTCGCAGGTGTTATGAGACGAGATATGGGGGTGCTCAATATCTGATTTACATAGACCTACCGGTTTTCACCCAATAAGTTATTATGCAGCCTATTATGATAATGCTATAAATAAAAATGTTAAAAAAAGCAGCTTTTAATAAATATTTTTAATGTGCGTGAACAAATCCAAGTTGTTTCACTTTCCATGATCCGTGACCGACAGAGGAGCATCTTGGTGGCAGGGATTAAATCTTTAACAATGTCCGGGATAAGAAAATCTAAAGTGTGGAATTGGATGCAATTTGAAATGGTAAAAGATGTTCCAAAAAACGTAAGATGCAAGTTGTGCCAACAGCTCATGTCCTACTACTCAACAATGACAAACACTGTGGCGCACTTCTGCCGGCCAGCGTTAACAAGTTGACTAGCGCACTATTTGAAAAGACTCAAACGGACATAGGCAGATCGCATGAAAGAATGGATTTTTTCAAATCAGGTAGGCTACAAGTGATTTCAAAATATTTCATCCGGTTCTAATTTGATTTTTGGATGCTGTGAATGTTTAGCTAAAAAGGCTGCCACTCCAGTTGTCTCTGCAAAAAACGCTAGTGCTTGGCTCCTAAAGATAAGAACAATCTTAATTTATAGGAATATGGGAACTTTTTTCTTAAGTAAGAAATTAGAACAAAATAGCAGTTAAATCAAAATCATTCTTTAGAATGTTTCACACATCTGGCCCCAGAAGTCTGTAGCGCTTACCAGATATGGACATGGTGTTCATTCTACATAGAGAGCAGTCAAAGCCCTCATCCGCTGCATTCTCCACCTCTTCATCAGAGTTCAGGCCTTGACATGAGGCATGAACCCACCTGCAGACCAAACATCATGATTAGGCCACATTCATAACCAGTCATCCATTAAGGAGAAGTCACAAAGGATGCAAATATCACAGGCTCAATGCAATGAATATCTTCCCCCGTCAACTGCATTTATTCATGTACTAATCTACTGCTGAGCCATTTCCCATGATACTCTTTTATTCTGCCGTTATGACATTTGGCATGACGGAGTGCCACCCACCTGTCACACTGCCGGCACTGTAGGATGAGCTCTTCCTCTCTGTAGTTGCGTGCGCACACGGGACACACAGTGAGACTCGAACATGGGCCACATTGCGTGTAGTTATTCTGCCACTCACAGCGCAGGCCGGGCGACGTGGCTCCACACTGAGTACACAACACACACCTGATGGAGAACAATGCAGTTACACACCTATATAACAAGCATTAGTGTGGCAAAGACATTATCCCAGATACACACACTTTTAATCATAAACATCTAAATCCATCCTTTCATGCTCATTTTGTAGCCTTTCTGTAAATGGACGCACCTCTTGTTTGCACATGGTTTAGCATCGACTGCGCTACCCTAAAAATAAATATTTAAATGGCTCAAATCCAAGTAAAGCTCTGACCGAATGCTTCACAATGTAATGCAAACCCAGTCTGTTTGAACGAGGATTACACGTGACATTACAGCAAATATGTATGAAATCCTCTTCAATCTTGTTTGAAAGCAGCTGCTAAAGATCAAGAGAGTGTTAGATGGGTAGAGAAAGAAAAAAACAATAGAGTGGGATGCAAAGAGAGATTTGAGGCCAACAAAGAGATAAAGCTAATGCATTGAGAGCGGGAGGGAAATTCAAATGGAAGAAATGTCACAGAGTTGTGAATACATGGCACCTGTAAAGAAAATGCCTGAGTATTTCACCCCAAACTCAAAAGTAAGAAATAAGAAACTAAATTTTAGATTTGCTACTAGATAGGCCTTTATTAACCCCCTGGAGCCGTATGGATTATTTTTTATGTTGGATGGATGCACTTTTTTGGGCTTCAAAATCTCGACCCCCCATTCACTACCATTATAAAGCTTGGAAGAGCCAGGATATTTTTTTATTGCAACTCCGACTGTCTTCGTCTGAAAGAAGATACACCTAGGATGGCTTGAGGATGAGTAAATCATGGGATAAATTTTAATTTTGGAGTGAACTATCCCTTTAAGCTTTTGGAAAAGAAACTGAATCCTATTTTAGGATCATTAAAAGTTTGCATTTTGACATTATGAAATAATTTCAAGACAATTAAGCACATTTTCCTCCCAAATTAGCTCACATGACTAATGCACTATATTCCAAGGGTTCTGAAGCCATATGATAGCTTTTATTTTTTTGAGGAAGTCCAAAATTCAACTCGTTATTCATGGAAAATGATCCCCTCTGCTGCAGCTCATTATTCACATTGCAAACTCACCACTGAATTTACATTCACAAAATAAGTTTCACAAATGCAATAGTTTGCAAAAGCTTTTCAAAAAAACAAAAAACAACAACAACAACAACAACAACAAAAAAAAACAATAGTTTGCACATTTCACATTTCAACACTAATTGCTGAATCTGCATGTGCAAATTTCCATATTATATATTATATATACAGTGGGTACGGAAAGTATTCAGACCCCCTTAAATTTTTCACTCTTTGTTATATTGCAGCCATTTGCTAAAATCATTTAAGTTCATTTTTTTTCCTCATTAATGTACACACAGCACCCCATATTGACAGAAAAACACAGAATTGTTGACATTTTTGCAGATTTATTAAAAAAGAAAAACTGAAATATCACATGGTCCTAAGTATTCAGACCCTTTGCTATGACACTCATTTATTTAACTCAGGTGCTGTCCATTTCTTCTGATCATCCTTGAGATGGTTCTACACCTTCATTTGAGTCCAGCTGTGTTTGATTATACTGATTGGACTTGATTAGGAAAGCCACACACCTGTCTATATAAGACCTTACAGCTCACAGTGCATGTCAGAGCAAATGAGAATCATGAGGTCAAAGGAACTGCCTGAAGAGCTCAGAGACAGAATTGTGGCAAGGCACAGATCTGGCCAAGGTTACAAAAAAATTTCTGCTGCACTTAAGGTTCCCAAGAGCACAGTGGCCTCCATAATCCTTAAATGGAAGACGTTTGGGACGACCAGAACCCTTCCTAGAGCTGGCCGTCCGGCCAAACTGAGCTATGGGGAGAAAAGAGTCTTGGTGAGAGAGGTAAAGAAGAACCCAAAGATCACTGTGGCTGAGCTCCAGAGATGCAGTCGGGAGATGGGAGAAAGTTGTAGAAAGTCAACCATCACTGCAGCCCCCCACCAGTCAGGGCTTTATGGCAGAGTGGCCCGACGGAAGCCTCTCCTCAGTGCAAGACACATGAAAGCCCGCATGGAGTTTGCTAAAGATGGTGAGAAATAAGATTCTCTGGTCTGATGAGACCAAGATAGAACTTTTTGGCCTTAATTCTAAGCGGTATGTGTGGAGAAAACCAGGCACTGCTCATCACCTGTCCAATACAGTCCCAACAGTGAAGCATGGTGGTGGCAGCATCATGCTGGGGGGTGTTTTTCAGCTGCAGGGACAGGACGACTGGTTGCAATCGAGGGAAAGATGAATGCGGCCAAGTACAGGGATATCCTGGGCGAAAACCTTCTCCAGAGTGCTCAGGACCTCAGACTGGGCGAAGGTTTACCTTCCAACAAGACAATGACCCTAAGCACACAGCTAAAATAACTTGAAGGAGTGGCTTCACAACAACTCCGTGACTGTTCTTGAATGGCCCAGCCAGAGCCCTGACTTAAACCCAATTGAGCATCTCTGGAGAGACCTAAAAATGGCTGTCCACCAACGTTTATCATCCAACCTGACAGAACTGGAGAGGATCTACAAGGAGGAATGGCAGAGGATCCCCAAATCCAGGTGTGAAAAACTTGTTGCATCTTTCCCAAAAAGACTCATGGCTGTATTAGATCAAAAGGGTGCTTCTACTAAATACTGAGCAGAGGGTCTGAATACTTAGGACCATGTGATATTTCAGTTTTTCTTTTTTAATAAATCTGCAAAAATGTCAACAATTCTGTGTTTTTCTGTCAATATGGGGTGCTGTGTGTACATTAATGAGGAAAAAAAATGAACTTAAATGATTTTAGCAAATGGCTGCAATATAACAAAGAGTGAAAAATTTAAGGGGGTCTGAATACTTTCCGTACCCACTGTATTAATATAGTATATACATAAATTATATATTTTTATATAATGTAATTACAAAGAAAGAAAGAAAGAAAGAAAGAAAGGGTATCATTTGTATGTGCTTATGTTTTATCAATTTAAACATTCAAATGATTTTAAACCATTCAAGTGGACACAGAGATCTGTGTCTCACTGAGTTCTCTTTTGTGCATTCTTGCGCTTGAACGGACAAACACATACAATATTGTCAAAAAGAAAAAGGGTATGTGATTTTTCTCTTATGTATTTATTTGTGCTATTGCTTGTAATTTGTCTTTAATAATGTTTGAACTTTATATTAGTTAGGCTAGTCGTTTTTGCTGTGGTATCAAAACTGTAATTAAGAGCTGTGAAATTTTACTGGCATCTAAAATTCAGTGTCTTATTTATTAAAATACAATGGTCAAAATAATGAAAAGACTAACTATTTTTATTCATTAACTATTTAATTTTTGTGGCAGGGCAAGTGAAAATTTTAACTACTGGCCTCATCGTGCCAGCAGAAAACATCCTTAGCGCTGAGCTCTGATATATAGTCTTTAAACCTCAAGACTGACAAAGATGAAGACAGAACTATGAAAGTACTAAACTGGGCTGTTATCCAACGCTGCTTCTAATTTTAGAGAAGACTTCTGTGTGTGTGTATGTGTGTGTGTGTGTGCGCGTGTGTGTTTGTATGTGTGTACATACCACTTGCACTTCCAGCTGCCTTTGGGTACATTCTGCAGTGGTGGGTCCAGACAGTATGTGTGGTAGCTAATGTCACAGTCATCACAGAGCAGTAAGCGCCCGGGGTCACTGGCTTGCCCACATGCCTCACACACTGTGCACTCCAAACAGCGCCAGCCTTTACTCAACACCACTTTTGTGATCTAAAACAGACACACACACCTGAGGTCAGAGGTCAAGCACTAGTTTAAAGGGCAATGGAGGGTTATATATTTAGCAGGCAATAATCTGGATGGATACAAAAGACACAAAGAACACAGCTGTGAGATGTCTCTAGGGTCAGAGGTATTTGTCAGAAGGATTTGCTGGTATTTAAAGATCAATTTATGTGGGTGGAGATAAATCAATCCAACCACATCGTCCTGTACCAACAAGCGTGTCCAGTCCACCTGCTGTTCACCAGTACCTCTGGGTTTGTACTCCACTGGGGGAAGGGATCATTTTATCCATATTAATGAAGGAATATTTTAGGGCTGCCCCCTAATAGTCCACTAACCATTAGTCGACGAGAAGAGGCTTAGTTGACCAAATAGTCGCAGAAAAAAAAAATCCACAGGAAGTGACAAAGTCTGTGACGGACAGATCGTCTATGTGGTAATTACAGTACATTGGGCAGGACATCCAAATGCTCGGCTATCATTCATCGACCTCAAATGGCTCATCATCTGAAACATATTAGTAGCAACTTTATATAGCCGCTCGCTTTATCGTTAACCTAGAAAAATGTGGGCTATTCAAGTGTGGAGTGTGAAAGCTGAATAGTAGCGCGCTTACTGCATGACAGCTAACATGGAGGCCTGGTGTGATCACTTGCGCTTACAATACTCTGTCATTTTTGGTCATACAGATAAGAGTAATATATCTTTTGAATCTGTAAAGAGTCTACTTTTATTTGTGTGCACTCGCAAAAACGTTGTGCATTTGCAAAATAATGAAAGCAAACAAGGTGCGCTTTCTGCCGTCTCTCTGTAAACTTGAGCGCGTCCCCCCAAAAAAAAGAAAAAAAGGGGGAAAAAAAAGAACCGAAACTCAATGTAAACTTGCCTCACAGACATGAAAAATATAGAGAGCGAATGGAAAGTGAAATGTCTAGTTTTAAATTAACCAATTCAAATAGAAAACAAACATTTTCAGGTTATGTACTCTGTATGAAACATGCATATAGGCACATCCACTACTAGGCATCGTCAAATTTATCACTGAAACCGAAAATACTAGTTTTATCAATTATTAAAATGTTAAAGCAATCTCCTTGCTGTTTTTCCCCAATGCATTCATAATTATTCTTCTGGTGCGCCTGAACGCTGATTAGGCTATAGGCATTAAAGGCTCTTTATGATGATTTATCACTTATAATGGACGACTACTAGTTGACCAGAAAAATCTTTAGTCAAGGGCAGCCCTAGAATATTTACATATTGGCTTTATATAGGCTTGACAACAATTTGGAGATGCAAAGTTGTAGTTAACAGAATAGTTCAAATAAAACTTCTGTCATCATTTACCCAAACCATGACGACTTTGTTTTTCCCCATGAATAATAAAGTTGTTCACACTACTCTGTTCCATACACAGTGACCAGGAGCTGTCAAATTCCAAAAGAGCACCATAAAAGAAGGCCACACAAGTCATGAGGCATATACCCAGTCCTCATCATAGTGTTAGTTGACACAAAAATAAAAATTGTCATTGTTTACTATTACCCTCCTCATGCTGTTCCAAACCCACAAGTTTTAAGTTCACATTTTCGCAACACTAAACTAAGATATTTTCAATGAAACCTGATTTCTGTCCATGCAACCAAAACTCTGAGCTTTAAAAAGTTTGTACATAAAGCAATGTAAAAGTACTCCAGTTGAATCAAGCTGTTTAATCCAAGTATTCTAAGACAGTCCTTTATGTAATGAACTGTACTTGCTTGACATGCAAGAACAAAATTCATTGGTTCTTGCGCGTCAGGCAAGCACGCTTGAGCTTCCGTTAATCATATTTGATGAGATCTATGTATGTGCAATGATCAATGTTTACATGTGAATAAAAGCCTAAATTACATCTGTTTATCATATAAAGCAACTGTCTCTTCAGAAGACTTGGATAAAACCACTGGATTCATATGGATTACCTTTATGATGTTTTTATGAAATTTTGAAGCTTGAAAATTTTGGTGTAATATACATTCAATAAAGGGGCATAAATCTCTCAGCTTTCATTAAAATATCTTCATTTGTCTATCTTTATTCGAAGATAAACAAAAGTATCATGAGTTTGGAATGACATGAGGCTGAGTAAATGATGACAGAACTTTAATTTTTGTGTAAACTAACCCTTTAAGTTATTTAATACAATTTCCTTTCTGCTGCAGCTCTCACATCTCATTCAAACTTGTCTACATTCCATCATGGGACCTCAATATGTGTTGTGCCTGGTTTGACAGTCATGACTACACTAAGAACCAATGATGTTTGAGGACTTATAATTCATCATACAAAGCTATCTTACGGCTTTAGAAGGAATATGGCACACAATTTGTACAGACAACTTTTATAATATGGTGCTTGTTGTATTTGACAGTATAAATCATCATCTACTTTCACTGCATGAGAAAGAATAGCATGAACATTTCTCCTTTTGTGTTAGATGGAAAAAAAAAAGTCAAACTTAGAACGTTTAGAAAAACGTGAGTGTGAGTAAATAGCAGAATTTTCATCAATTATCTTTAAATAAATATACTTGTTCTGTTATCTGGGGTAGGAGCAATTATCTTCAGCAGCTGTGATTTTTACTAGTCAACTGCTTGCACAGACCAGTGGATAAATGAATGAGAGATAGACAGCTCACAGAAGCTGGGCTCGCTCAGAATGGATGACACCTGGCCATGACATTTGCCTATTAGATACTGAATTTAAAAATAACATCCATGTGTGTAGGGTGTGCACATTTATGAAATGGCTAATACCAAGTTCTATGTTCTGATTGGAATAAGCAATATTTGAAGCTGTGGTAAAATAGCTGATAAATGTACACCTGTACACACTGATCAGCTTAATTCTATATTAACGTACTGATCCGCAACAAAACAAGGATGAACTGCATGTTGCTTAGCAACCTTAAACATCCAGCAGATAAGCTAATGAACTACATTAGGGATTCACAACAAGGGGTATGTGCTCCCTCAGGTGGTACTTAAACAAATTCCAGGGGGTAAAGATTATCATTTTTCTTTGCTTGAAAAACCCTGAAATTGTGATTTATAATAAAATATCAAGGCTGTCAAAAATCATAAAAATTGATAATTTAATCTTATTATTTTTCTAGTAGAGAACACCTTCAGTATAATATGAGAATACATTTTGGTTTGTTGTTGTTGAATGGGTACTGTTGGGGTTTGCAGGAGTACATATTAAGACAATAAATGTTGGGACACGCTATAATACTATTACTATACACTATATTACTGTGGTTATTAATAATAATTCATTTACAGAACACTAGTATTTTTATCGTATTGCTGGTGCTGCCATTTTAGACGCTTAAAAAGCCACTCTCCACCACCAACAATCTCTTTAATGCACAGCCTCTTGAGATTTATTGCTTTAATTGTTCTTAATCAGGTCCACACTGAATCTGTGTGTGCAGAACTTCACAGAAATCTCAGCAGATTTCAGAATCCGAACTGGGAATGTGAAAAAAATCTGCAGAATCCATCTGGGCCTCTTATATTAAATGAAGATCAGGAAGTTTCTCTACTTGGCATATCTCAAAGCGCTGAGAGATACTGAAAGCACCCTGATGTATTCTTCTGCTGTCTCCACATGATAAAGATCTCTGCTTTAGTCTATCAACATAAGACACCGTCTTTATAGTGTGCTTCATAATCCTCTTAACATATTACGCATTACCCTCAGGCTGCTTTCATCCAGGTCCTCTCACACACTGACCTGTCACACTTATCTCACGCACTATTAACCTTCATTCCAGATAAAAGCAGCTCATAATTTAAACCACTACGTTTCATGAACGGTGCTAGTGAACGGGGTCAGCCGTGATTGATGGAGGCGGGGTGCTTACCTTAATATTGACGCAGAAGGGGTGGTAGCACTGGCCGCATTGGGAGCAGGCCAGCAGTCTGCCCTCAGCACCCTGACCAAAGCTACCACACACCACACACATATCCTGGAGACACAAGAAAGATCAGAGACCCACCCGTGAAGTTAATAATAAAGATAATCTAAGGCTCATATTTTTAAGAGCAGAATTCATGTGCCCTATAAAGGTCTAAGATAAGACGGAAGATGTTTTTACTATGTTAACTGAATTTCAGATGTACTACCTTTGTGCATGTTGATAACATAACTTTGGTATTTTGTATTTTTATCTAATGCAATGCCATTCAGACATTAAGTGTGAAAATACAGGGCCACTGTACATGACAAATAAATACAACATGAAACCACAAAGTGAGCACTGCTTAAAGGGTTAGTTCACCCAAAAATGAAAATTCTGTCATTTATTACTCACCCTCACGTCATCCCACACCCGTAAGACCTTCGTTCATCTTCGGAACACAAATTAAGATATTTTTGATAAAATCCGATGGCTCAGTGCCAGCAAGATAATTAACACTTTCAGATGGCCAGAAAGCTACTAAAGACATATTTAAAACAGTTCATGTGACTACAGCGGTTCAACTTTAATGTTATGAAGCGACAAGAATACTTTTTGTGCACCAAAAAAACAAAAACAAAATAACGACTTTATTCAACAATATCTAGTGATGGGCGATTTCAAAACACTGCTTCATGAAGCTTCGAAGCTTTACGAATCTTTTGTTTCGAATCAGTGGTTGGGAGTTGTATCAAACTGCCAAAAGTCACGCATCCCAGTGGTGAACCATTGAAATTTCAAAACACTTATGACGTAACAAAGCCTCGTTTACTGAAATCACGTGACTGGCAGTTTGAGATCGTTCGAACCACTGATCTGAAACAAAAGATTTGTAAAGCTTTGAAGCTTCATGAAGCAGTGTTTTGAAATCACCCATCACTAGATATTGTTGAATAAAGTTGTTATTTTCTTTTTTTGGCGTACAAAAAGTATTCTCGTCGCTTCATAACATTAAGGTTGAACCACTGTAGTCACATGAACTGTTTTAAATACGTCTTTAGTAG
Organism: Hypophthalmichthys nobilis; assembly: GCA_037950665.1. Lineage (NCBI taxonomy): Eukaryota > Metazoa > Chordata > Actinopteri > Cypriniformes > Xenocyprididae > Hypophthalmichthys > Hypophthalmichthys nobilis. Next base: position 7,041,893 of record CM075482.1, on the reverse strand, counting down.
GTTTCTGGGCATCTGAAAGTGTTAATTATTTTGCTGTCAATGGAGGCCTCACTGAGCCATCGGATTTTATCAAAAATATCTTAATTTGTGTTCCGAAGATGAACGAAGGTCTTACAGGTGTGGAACGACATGAAGGTGAGTAATTAATGACAGAATTTTCATTTTTGGGTGAACTAACCCTTTAACTGCAAAAAAACTTCCTCAAATACTTACTTGTTTAAGTGTGAAGGAGTCAGATGTGGAGAACATGACCACGGTGTTGTGCATGGAGTTCTCCTCCTCTTCTTTTACAACATATGGAGAATCCATAAAGCTTATCTGTAACAGGGAACATGACACCAGTTTACATTTTCACAGATTCTATGCACCGGTTTCTAAAATATTACTATACTGTGTCTACTGATATCATGTTTTTTTCTGGATTTTTTTTTCATTGTACTCATGCAACTGAAAAGGTAACCTACTATGTTTGTTAGGATACTCGCTAAGATGGGCATGTTGACAATTTTTGTGCGAATTTGTCTGTTTAGGTGCAAGACTTGAAAGAGAATTTGTGCGAGAAGAGTATTTGCGCGCTGTGAAAGCATACATAAGTGGATAGGAAAAAATGTAACTGGCGCTGCGTTCGTTCCGTAAGTTGAATAGTGAAGGCGTAGGACGTACAGCGTAAGCTTTTTGAAGAATACGAAAGTACGGTTTTGGCGGAAGCACTCGGAAGGCGATCGTTTGTTTATATAAAGCATATACATTTTTTTTGAAAATGACCGATCGTTTCGGTAGAGAAGACCCTTATTCCTCATCTGGTATCGTTTAATGCCCATTTGAAGCTGCACTGAAACTATCATTTTGACCTTCAACCGTTTGGAGGCCACTGAAGTCCATTATAAGGAGAATAATCCTGGAATGTTTTCATCAAAAACCTTAATTTCTTTTTGACTGAAGAAAGACAGACATGAACATCTTGGATGTCATAGGGGTGAGTAAATTATCAGGAAAATTTTATTTGAAAGTGAACTAATCCTTTAATTTTTCAATCATTTTTGACTGAAGAGGCCCAGAGGGTTAAATAAGAAGCTGTTTTTTTTTTCCTTTGGTTTTTGTTTAGTAATGTTATTTTAATAAATTCAAACACTTGTATAATTAAGTACCACAGAAAACTAATGTAGTGCAGACATCAACATTTTCCTTAACATGACCCTTATTGTTTCAGTTTAACCTGTCAATCAATTTGCCATCTTTTATATTGGTGAGACGTGATGACTCATGAGTGACGTTTTAGCACTATGATTGGATTTTAGCCTGATAAGGGACCAGATTTTGAATGTGTATCAGTATATTCAAGTGATTTCAATGCCAAAGTTCCTAAATATAAGATGCACGGTAAAGAATGGGAGAGTGAGCCAACTCTGAAAATGTAAATTATACCTGTAGTGTGAGATGACTCAAAGGCTCTTTGTAAATATAATTATAACTCTGAAATTAGAGCACAGCTGAAAGACTTCATCAAAATCAAAACTGAATATGGGACTACACTACTCTGCCACTTTTAAACAGACTGTACTTGTCCCTGACAGCTGCTGGAAGAGTTTTGACTTAATCAGCTTTGACTGTGTAAAGTTCTACATTATGATCTACAATGCATACTTCAAGAAAGACTGTAGTTCTGTCTGAAGTCAAAGCTCAACACAAAGGTAAGAGCAATATTATTATTGTTGTTGTAGCACTTTTTTTTTTTTTGATTATCGCACAACATGTATCAATGAATGACATTTGTTATGGTGTGTGCATGAACGTGTGTCACTGTAAACTCAAATAGTTAGCTTTGCCTAATTACAGTAGTCAACATTTGAAGTGGATCAAAACCTTTCATTAAAGTTGTCCTAAAACCTTCTTCTTAGGATAACTTAGTTTTTGGGACAACTTTGATTAACTTTTTTGATCCACTTCAAATGTTGACTACTGTACATTGCTTATTCTGATCACTTGTACTGGGTTTTTTGCTCTTGAATTGGTCTATTCTTACTGTTGACAATGGAAATGATTCATGTGTGTTTCAAAGGGTTAAAGTCGTCTGTTAATTCCTCGATTGTTTGTTTTGACATATTTTCTACATTTTAGTCATAATTCCTAATTTTCTTTTAATGTGTTTGTCATCTTTGATCTGTTTTCCTGTTGCATTGCTTCATTGATTCATTTTTATTATTTTATTTTGTCAATTATTTTGTTTTAAGGAGTTAAAAAATGGCCCTTATCAACCTTGGTTGACGGCAATACATTTTTATCACAAGTCAATGTTTTGGGCATTTTTTTCTTAGAGTGGGCGGGTTTTAGAAAAATTTTGGGCTAGAAATCATCTACCCAATCTGGCAACACTGCCATAGGAATGGATAGTTTATATTTAAAGGCTTGTCATGGTGAAAATTCACACTCTGTGTGAATGGGACTTTACGTGACAATTTAGTGTGCCACTGGATTATAATGAGACTGGTTGACAAAGTTAAGATGAGATGTTCATTATGTGTGTAAACTACAGGACGGCTGCTGAGAATAAAATTGCCTATTTTATCATATTGGCAGGCCAAGTACATGCTGGCTCAATCTCCCCCATCACAAGTCGTTCGTGTTGGGGAAAATGTCAGCATTTGCTATTTTGAAAAGGCCATTTGGGCCGGGAACTGCTGCTGAAGCTCTGCTGAGCGTGAGTGCATTTCTCAGGCTTTAATGTGAACATTAAGCACATCTGAGTGCTGTTTTATTTATGCTTGTAGAGGTGGGGGCTTCATACCCCAGGGGTCACCACAGGGCTGCTCTCCATCTTTAGCCTGGAGCGTCCCCTGCCACCTCTCCCAGACAGGTTAGTTCCCCTGGGTCGCCGCCTTCCAGGAAAGCCAGATCCACGACCCTAGCAGACAAAGACAGGGAGAGAAGATATTATTTCATTTCTTTGAAGGCACACTTTGGAAAAATTGAGTGTGAATTTATAATACAAAAGTGCAAATACTCATAGCTAACAGGGCTAGATGATATATCAAATATTGTTTTGTTGGTGATATAAACACAAGAATATCATGTTGAATTTAATGTGCTTTATTTAGCCATTAAGTTCCCCAATTTTGTGTCTGGTCATTGTATTATAATAGCATCTCTGATTTAAACCTTAGTAGTAAAAATGATAATTGTGTTGGGAAGTTCAATCCATTTCCACAAATTAGTTATTTTGAAATGTATGTTTCAAACACTGATTTCAATTTGGTATCTTCACTATTCCCTGAAGAAAAGAAATAAAAAAAAAAAAAGAAATAAAAAAAATCAAGTATCACCCTTCCCCGCATTCATGTTAAAAACATTGTTGAAATATTTAGTTATGATGGCTTGACAAAGCCAACATTCTTATCTACTATTTAAGACGCTGCTTCTTCCTTCATCCATAACTTGTCCCAGAGTTTTCAAGATATGACCATCAAACTCGGCACAGACCTTCAAGTTGTTCTGCCTCGGTATGCTATGTTTCTTTTCTAAGTGATCAAACTTAAGGTTTTCGTAAAAATGGATTTTCAAAACTATGAAAAATCCCATAGACTTATTTATGAGGTCCTAACTTAAAAAAAAAAAACAAACAAAAAAAACTCTTTTATTGTATTTAAGGTGCATTCCATTTGTCCTCGGAAGTGGGAAATTCTTCATTCCCAGTAGGAACTTTCAACTGGAACACCCCCACAAATTGTTGCAACTGGGAAACTCAGGGAAACCGCAGCAACCCTGACTTCAGAATCCAATATGGCTGCTCAGAGCGTCAACCACAGTAAAACAGTAGTAATATATTGATTATTAGCTCTTCTGTTTGTCTTTGTCTTAAACTCAGTGGTGCACCTATATTTTGCATATGCCTTGGGTGGGAATTATTTAAATAAGGAATATTGTGATGTGTTTGTATCCGGAAAAAAACAACAAAAAACTTTAGACTACATCCGAGGTGTCAGGGAGTTCAGAAACAGTGGACTTTGTGCTTTGTAACTTTGCAGACCTTTTTCATGCTCAAACAACAACATTACACACCAAAAGACCAACAACATAAATAAATAAATAAATAAATAAATAAATAATAGGTCCTCTTTAACAGATTCCCAGAATTTAAAAAAATAACAAATTTTGTACCTGTGTTCTATAACATTCTGCAAGAAGAGAGAGGGAAAAAAAAAGGCCTTTTTCAATGAACTGAATTTCGCTGTCTCCCAACTCTCATTAAAATGCACACATATTATCCTCTAATAGCACATGGCACTATTGCTTGAACAATGCTTTTGCTGTTTAGAAGAAATAATTATCCACCTATAACCTAGCTTGACATGGTGAAAAACCTTCTAGAAGGCACCAAACCAGTTGCATCTGTGTTTGTGATACAAACTCATCCATCCATCCCAAGACCTGACCCTCTGGGGTTCAGCTCAACTCCCTGAACACTGCACTGACTTACAGATCACATTTCAGGCCAGGCTTCCGCCAACTTGCCCTGCTTCTGAAGGTGTCACGTTGCGTTTGCATCGAGGCTGAAGCTCTGGCCCAATTCCCACTTCCTCCCAGGTAATTACCTCACTGTAGCCAAGAAGCACTACTCAGACAGGAGACGTCAACTTCATTTAGAGAGATTGCCTAAGGAAGCTTGGCGCACTCCATCGCCTTTACAGTCTGAGTCTAATTTGTGCAGAAATGAATTATGGAGTGGGAAAAAATAGACTAGGGTTAAGGAAGGCAATCCTCTAAATCTGCTTGAGTGCAGCCACAGAGTAGAACAGGAATTCTGATGAGATACTGCTGCAATAGGAAGGATGCAACTCTAGTGTCTCATGCACATGCATTTGTAGATATATGCAGTTTGTTATATGAACATGCTATCATAAAACATTTATTATATTAATGTAGAAAGTGATAATGGAAAAGTGCAGTGGAGAACATAAAATAGCAAATCACACTGCATTTAACTTTTGTAATGTGAGTGAAACAGAATAATCAGTGAGAAATGATGAGTGATGAGGCTTGGATTTATCTATCAGGACATGACTGATTCATGAGGGGATGAAACGCTATGATATTACTGGTTACTAGGGGTGTAACAGTACACAAACATGACAGTTCGGTATGTACCTCGGTATTGAAGTCACGATTTGGTACGGGTTTGGTACAGCAGGGGGGAGAAAACTAAACATAAATTGCTTCTTTTTTCTTTTTTTATTAAAAATGGTCTATTAAACAAATTGTATGTCTCTCTTTAAAAAAAAAATTATTATAATTAACATTTTCTTAAGGATAAAAAATATACAGTGTTCAGCGTAAATGAGTACACCCCCTTCGAAAAGTCCCAGTGAATCTCAATGAACACAAAAACAATTTCCAAAATGTTAACAAGACTAAGTTTAACAACATCTGTTTATCTTATATTATGAAAGTAAGGTTAATAATATAACTTAGATTACACATTTTTCAGTTTTACTCAAATTAGGGTGATGCAAAAATAAGTACACCCCACAACAAAAACTACTACATCTAGTACTTTGTATGGCCTCCTTGATTTTTAATGATAGCACCAAGTCTTCTAGGCATGGAATGAACAAGTTGGCGACATTTTGCAACATCTATCTTTTTCCATTCTTCAAGAATGACCTCTTTTAGAGACTGGATGCTGGATGGAGAGTGATGCTCAACTTGTCTCTTCAGAATTCCCCATAGGTGTTCGATTGAGTTCAGATCAGGAGCCACTAAATCACTTTCACCCTGTTCTTCTTCAGAAATCCAACAGTGGCCTTAGATGTGTGTTTAGGATCATTGTCATGTTGGAAAAGTGCACGACGACCAAGGGCACGGAGTGATGGTAGCATCTTCTCTTTCAGTATTTAGCAGTACATCTGTGAATTCATGATGCCATCAATGAAATGCAGCTCCCCGACACCAGCAGCACTCATGCAGCCCCACATAAGGACACTGCCACCACCATGTTTCACTGTAGGCACCATGCATTTTTTTCTTTGTATTCCTCAACTTTGCGACGCCATACAGTTTTGAAGCCATCAGTTCCAAAAACATTTATCGTGGTCTCATCACTCTAGAATATAGAGTCCCAGTAGTCTTCATCTTTGTCAGCATGGGCCCTGGCAAACTCTAGGCGGCTTTTTTCTTTCGTGGACGGCACCCATAATGCCATTCCTCTACAGTATACGCGTATTGTGTCATGGGAAATAGTCACCCCAGTTTGGCTTTCTACTTCAGTGAACTTGCATGCCAATTTTCTTCAACCCTTCTCATCAGAAGATGCTCCTGTCGAGGTGTTAACTTCTGTGGAAGACCTGGACGTAAAGCTTTGCTGATCTTCTTGTAGCCTTCACCTTTCTGGTGTAAAGAAATTATTTTCTTTCTCAGGTCTTGTGACATTTCTCTTCCATGTGGTGCCATTGCTGACAGCATGAAATGGGAAGGGGTTTTAACACCCTTTTATAGTCAACTGTCTGCTGGACACCTGTGTAATGAATAATTAGACTCACCCGTGGTTGAATTCTTGTTAAAATAGACATTTGTAGTCTAAAATTTAGTTTTGCTCCAGAGACTTTCAGTGGGGTGTACTCATTTTTGCATCACCCTAATTTGAGTAAAACTGAAAAATGTGTAATCTAAGTTATATTATTAACCTTACTTTCATAATATAAGACAAACATATGTTATTAAACTTAGTCTTGTCAACATTTTGGAAACTGTTTTTGTGTTCATTGAGATTCACGGAGACTTTTCAAAGGGGGTGTACTCATTTACACTGAGCACTGTATATCTCCGCTAATGCTGTAAACTATATACAGGGAGCCCTTTCTTGCACATTACTATAATATTAAAAGTTACGATTAACAACAGAGCACAAACTATTAAATTCAGTTGCTATTTATTTTTAGATATAATAATAAAAAACGAACAATAAGATGTAAATTGCACATAAGGCAGGTTTAACTCCAATTAATTTTTTTTTAATATAATCATTTACAAAGTTACTGTCATAACTTGTTTTCATGACAAATTTATTTAAAATATAAGAGTGCATATATTTAATGAAATGCTCTCCTCTAGAGTTCATTTCTCTAACGAACTAACATGCTGTGGACACTAAATGACTTGCCTGAGGTAAATATAACGCTACGTGGGATATTATTCTCAAGCTGTTTTATTGACGTCCTTCCGCAGTTGACACACTGTTTGAGAGATTACACGTAAACATACATAGATCATCTGTTCTTCTTCTGCGCTTTTTCCTGTTGTAGCAGTTAACAAACAATGTTGCATTACCACGCACGCCCCCTTCTGGATTGGAGTGTGGATCGCCTGTGACTGACTGTATTCATTTGTCTGACTGTACGCACTGAACAGTGATGTGTGTGCCGTGATGGTTCAGGACGAATACATGTACCGTTACACACAGCCCTGCTTATATCAGCATATGATTAATGACATTATAGAAACACTTTTTTAGAGTAACAGGCACTGATGAATTGTGACCCGGGACATTTATGGTCAATAGGGTCATTTTTGATTTCATGTTGTGTTTAAAAAGCATGAGTAGAGATTGTACATTATGACAACCCTCTTTCAATGTATCACTGGCAAATAACAGCCACTTGGTCCATGTGTATAATTTTCTGTTCATATATAATATGTATCAGATCAAAGCCTTTGGCTAGTGTGCTGTGTCTCATTGGTTTTTAGAATCTCACAACATGAGCATTGTGTTTTAAAGACAGCATGTCATGTTAAAAATAGGTACATTTTTGTCTTTGCTTTCACTGGACTTTTCTACTGCTAGATGATGAATCATGGTGAATTCATGACTGAATACTGCACTTGTAACAAACTCATACAACATACTTACATTGTTAAACAACAAAATTACATAGCCATCTAAAGTATAATAACTTTTCTGCAACATATTTGATCTTAACTTCTCAACTAAACCAGCCCACACCCACATTAAAAGCTCAGTCCCCTGCAGGGGTCAAACCATTCAACACCCTCCCCTCATTTACCAATCTCATGGTCCAGATGGGCAGCCCATGCATCGGCCTGGTCTTAGGGCTGTCCCAGGCGTCCGAGCGCTCTGGAGACCAGGAAGGCGAGCTCATTGCGCTACGGTTACTCCATGCACCCTGAGGTAAAGCGGCGGAGAAGAGACGGAGGGGGGGGAGGGGTATATAGGTGATGAGGGGAAAATGAGGGATGACAAAATGCAGCAACATAAATGTGAAAGCCAGCAACAAGAACACAGCATGTCAAATGAATGCAATACTTTTACACAAATGCATCATACCAAGCTAATAATGTGGGATATAAAGTTTGGGACAAATTCCTGAAACATGACAGTGATGTTACATAAAATGCTTCTGTCCTAAGAGAAGCAAATGTGAGTATTTGCTTTGAGTGAGTTTCACTTTGTAGAGGAAGTCTGCTAAGGCCTCATTATAAAGCGTCATTATGCCTCCATGGAAACAATATTGTTTATTTGTTTGTACAAAACAAGTGTGATCGTGTCAGCATGACAACAAGCAGCTCTTTGAGATAAACAGAGAATTTTGTAAAGTGCAAAGTGTCATGGGGAGCATTTAGCCTGTTTAACGAGCTAATGGGGTTAGTCTGTGTAATTACAATGCATTACACAAACACCGCCAGGCCTGTTTTATTTTACAAAATGAAAATTATTTTAGAATTATAAATAATAAATAACAGCTGTTGGTTGGTTACTCTTTTTTTTTTTTTTTTCCTTGTCATGTATCATTTTGTCCCAAACTTTAAATGAATGTCTGAGCTTCAATACAACTTAATGTCTCAGGACAACATTGTTGTATTAATTCTTCCATACAAAAAATAATAAATAAATAAAATAAATAAACCTTTAAAAACTGGGCAACGGGGGCACAGTTCATCATTTCCATTGCAATTTTGTCATTATTTAACATTATTTTCTGTGGTAACCAACAAATGCTTGATGTGAATTGGATGTAACTTGTATTGAACCCAGAACATTGCTTCTTAATAAAACAAAAGTACTTAATGAAACAAATTACCATTCCTTAAGCACAGGACCCAAGAATTGTTATGGAATAAAAAGAAAGAAAGAAAGAAAAAGGAAAGAAAAAAAGCTCTCCTCTAACACAAGTTAAAGAGTGAGTGGAGGGGGCAACTGAGAAACAAAAATATCATCATGCCAACATGCCTGTGAATAAAGACAACAAAAATAAATAAATAAATACAACAATAATAATATAATCTGATTAAGTATTGAAAATAAAAAAATAAAAAAATCATGGTGTTGATATTGGTGATGCCTTAAATTGCTAATTGACGATCAGTTCGGTGAGAGTATGTTGAGGAAGTATGTCTTTGTATGCATTGAATTTGCTGCCCTGAGGCTTTTCAAAAAGGACAAATATGGTACGAATGTAAAATTAATGGAAAGGTGAAAACTTTAAGCTTATTGGGTAGGCACCCAAGAGACACTTTAACAAGACATGCACATGAAAGCTCTTTCAACCAGCAGATACATATTTCCAAATGATAAACTCAAGCTAATCCCAACAGGACTCTGAAACTTCTACAATATTCAGACCGTAAAGCACGCCTGATCGTCTCTGAAGAGAGTCAGCGGGAGTTACTTCAAGAAAAGCGATGAAACGCTAGAAGCTCATTTGCACAACAAAACAAAATATTTCTCTCTCTTACACACACACACACATGATAACACAGGGGTGTGCACATACTCATAAACGCATTTATACACACCAAACCGGAAATCTCAGTTGGAGCCAATGACAGCTGCCTACCCTTCAAATTACACAGTGCCCAGATGGCACATACTCTAAAGGGAAAAGCGACCAGAGCCATATAAACTAACATAAACAGACACATACACACTCTTCTAGTCATTTGACTTCACATCATATCAATCCAAAAATACAACTGCTAAGCATGCTAGTTATATTTTGTTAAACTGTCAACATGTCTATAACTAGCTATCTAAAAAAACAACACATCCAGTTTAAATGGTACGTACATTTTTAACTCTACTGCCCCCTTGAGTACTAAGGTTTGTTATCACCAAAGTAACGCAACAATGCACTTAATCGTAAGCTATTTGGACTTCCACACAAAAAATATCTCTAAAACCTCAAAGATATCAATGAAACAGGTGTCTTGACATTAGTCTCTGATGAACCTATACTTTTTAAAGAGGAAAAAAGCAAATCAGTTTCAGAATCCGAGAACTATCCAAGAAAGTTTTAGCCTATCAGAAAACTAGCTAATCAGAAATACTCTCTGCCTGTGAATCATTTTGTTAGGGTTTGCTGACATCAAGGTTACTGACATGTTTTGGAGGGCTGCGTTTTGGAGACAGGATGTTTAAGGAGGTTAGCAAAATGACAGATGAAATTACTTACAGCACCTTTAAAGGGATAGTTCACCCAAAAATGAAAATTTGGTCATCATTTTCTCACACTTCTGTCATTTCAAATCCATAATACTTTCGTTCATCTTCAAAACACATATGAAGATATTTTTAATGAAACCTGAGAGATTCCTTTCCTCTTTGAAAATCCACAAAAGCAAAACTTTGATGCTTCAAAATGTTCATAAAGACATGGTAAAAATAATCCATATAAATCTTCCAAGTTTTCAGAAGAGGTGTGATTTCTTTATATGTACAGATTTAATTTAGGCTTTTATTAGGCTTTGAACACACATACATGTCAAATATAGAAAATGAAAGGGCAAAAAAAGTGTGGCAACCATTTTTTTTTTCGTAGGTGACATGCATGTTTGAGTTTACTCAAGAACCACTGAGGTTTGTTCTTGTGCATCAAGCAAGGTTGAGCTTTCATGTTTATAGTTCTCACCATATTTGAGCTCTCTGTATACATATTGATCAATGTTGTTTATAAATACAAGCATTATAAATCTTCAAATTAATCAGCAAATTAAATCTTTTCATCAAATAAAGAGATTAATTCTCTTCCAAAAAACTTGGATTAAAACACTTGATTCATATGGATATTAAAAATATCTTCATGTGCATTTCCAGAACATGATTGAAAGTCTTATGGGTTTGGAACCACACAAGGTTAGGTAAATGATGACAATTTTCATTTTTGGGTGAACTAATCATTTAAGTATGTACAATGGCTTGGCATAGCCATGCATTAATACCTGCATTTACATACTTGCATAGACTAGACCTTAGCCTTGCTGGGAGCTGTGGTATGCTCTGCCAATCAGATCAAATATGCTGAAAGAATTCCCAAAATGAGATGACCACCAGTGAGATGGGAAAGAACTCACTCTAATCTTTTTTTCGAAGGACATGTGAATTAATTGTAGTTTGAAATTTACTCTATTGGACACAAAGACACCGCAATACCAGGTTTAATTTAGATTTACTGTATGACAACTTAGAAGGCCCTAAAAAGGAGTTCTCAGCATCCTCCCTGCTTCAGAGCTCAAAGGGGAAATGGGTTTGTGCTGTGCTTTCCAGCTCAGTGAGCATTTATCCGAATTACACACCTCCAAAAAGACTCCTTTATGTTCCACTAGCATAAACCCTAGCTCTGGAGCCAACTCCCAGCCCCCTCTCTCCTGGGATACTGTGAGTGATGTATTTGAGAAGGGCAGTTGGGGAGGGAAGGGGGCGCAGGAGAGGGAGCTAGAAAAAGAAAGAGTGAGCAAGGCAGAGACTGAGCCAGAGAGAGCACAGTAAGAGCCTTTACATGTTAATTAATACACGCTACGCTCTGGCACTAATCAATGTGACGAAGGAACATGGAGAGCAAAGGAGTAATTACTGTGTAGCTGAAAATTGTGGATCACAGAATCGGTGTCCTAAAGAGACCAAGCAAACCAGGATCCTTCACCAAATAGCAAGAAAGACAGGCCAAAAACCAGTTTTACCTGCTTTACTCTTGGCCTCCCAGGAGAGAACTTCCTCTTGGAGATGGCTGGCTTTCCCATACCTATCTTGGGTGTAAAAGGGAAGAAGGTGGTGTTGGAAACACTGGGGCTGTATCCAGCTGAATTCAGGCTGTGGGTTGGCGTCTGGCTTTGCGATGTCTCCCTGGGCGAGGCTTCAGTGGAAAACGGGGACTGGGTCAACTTGATTGAGCCTTCGGACGACATTCCAGGGGAATGCTTCAAAATGAGGCTCTTATCCTCGATAGGAGAGCTGAAACTGGAAAAACTGTGCTCGCTGACAGGTGTAGTGTCCATTTCCACAGTAGGACTGCACTCAGCATCCAGTGGGACACTATCAGGCTCAGGTAAAATACAAGTGAGCTTGGGATCTACCACCTCCTGCTCTTCATGTTCTGGTTGGTCTTGTTTCTGTCCCTGCTCAAATTCCTCCACAACACTCTGGGCTTCTTGGACATTTGTCATCCTTTTATCCTTCATATTGGAGGTGTCTGAGGGACAGACATCCATGGGTTCTTCCTCTTGGGCTCGAGAGTGTTTGGGGGATGTTTCTTTGGTTGGCAAAGCAGGAAGAGCTTTTGAAACGTCCACTTCAGGTTCATCTTCTGTAGCTTCAGGCAGTTTATCCTCCGTTTCCTTCCCCATTTCCAAAGCACCAATGAGACTCTGTTCCTGGTTGTGGTCTTCAGTAGTGGTAGAGTCCTGAAAGGAGAGGGAGGGTACACCCACTAAAGTAGCGGAGCACGGAGGAGGTTCGGGACCCTCTGTCAAAGTGACTGTAACCTGGATCTCCTGGGCAGGTTCAGCAGCTGCAAAAAAACACAAACCTAAGAACTCTGTGGCTAGAAAACACAATAATACAGAACACTTTGCATGCTTATGGATAAGAACTACTGACTAAGAAAGAAAACCTTACATGACAGAAACTCTTCTGGCAGAGTAGGAAGTGGACTAGTACTGAGCTCTGTCTCCAGTGGCACTTCCTCCTCAGCCTCATTAACTTCTTCAACAGCCACAAAGACATCTAGATAGGAAAGAGAAGTGTTAGGTTGCACAAGAAAGCAACTGTGGGACACAATTGTTACTTAGCTATTCTGAACATGCACAAGGGTCAATGAAATGACATTCATTTTTGTTTCCATTTCAATTCTTGAAAAATACATTACAAATGCAATTCATACAAACAGCAATTTGAATATACCATGTATTCAAGGTGTAAGGAAAACATCATGACTTTTTACGTGGTGGTTACAACAATGACATTTCTTGTCTTTAAGTTAAACTTTTTTTGAAAATTTTCTTTATCTTGGACACTTGTCACCTACACCCAATTGTTTTCCTGAATTAAAATAAATTGGCTGTGTTTGGTCATCAGAACTCCAATTACCTTTGTTCAAACTGCATCACAACATGCACCAAAGAATCTGACACACAGAGCACTCCATAAACAGTTGATAAACTGTTTGAAATAATAAAACCGCAGGTAGTCTAGAATCTTTCTAACCACGCAACTATGGTCAGTGCAGTGGAATTTGTTAAGAGACTTTTAGATGAGTTACGCCACAGAATGGAACCACTAACTTATTACAAGTTCAATCTCCCTGTAGCAACTTGGGGTTTAGTGCATTACTCAACAAAGGGTACAACAATGATTGCTTATGTCCTGCTCCTTAAAAAGATCAAAAGCAGCAACCATTTAGATACCATTCACAACCGGTGGTATCTTCAACAACTATACCACAACACAATCTGGCATCTTGACAGATGTTCAGCTTTGAGAAAATGAATATTAGAGTTATATTTAAAGTGACCACTCACACCATCAATCAGATGAGATGCAATTGAGATTTGCTTTGCTTTGACAGAACAACCAGTTTTTGTCACAACTACATACATAATTCATCTTTTGGTCAAAATCAACAGAGCATGATTGCTCACAGAATTAATTTACTACAGGAACTAAGAAATTAAATCGGTAACACTATTTTACAGTGCCGTAGTTACACGTTACTACATGTTCTTACTATAGTAACAACAGCAGTGTTGGGTGTGACGCGTTACTAAGTACTGTAATTAAATTACTTATCCACTGAAAAAGTAAAGTAAGGGATTACTGGTTATTTTTAGATAATTTAATTACAGTTATTTATAATGTACTTGCGTTACATACTGTAAAGTTCTGTTTAAATCAATATTGAATTTAAAATCTAAATTTGTCGTCTAAAGGTAAAAGTGAACGCTGCCTCTTTAAAATCGTTAGCTGTAGTGCAGTTGCCTGAGTTCGCAACTTCGCACCAGTTGGCTGCGTAGTCTTTCTGAAGATGTCGGCAGAAGCGAGTGGCTGTTTTGCAGAATGGAAATAATCCAATTACTTCACTTTTTTTGACACAGGTAGGCAAGAACATTAAGGTCAAATGTAAGCTATGTCCTAGAGAGAAAAAAACTGTGCGCACTCTCTGAGAGACGGTCTTCAGTCAGTGCGCTCTCAACCAAAGCGCACATGCATTCGCGGTTTATTACACATAAACATTCAAATACACACAGTTATGTCAAAATGCCCGTCTTGACGTATATTCGAGTTGGTTATGTGAATGTGAACCGCATGTGTAACAGCATATTGTCTCCGTCCATTAGGTCTTAGTGACAGCAGCCTTTAAAACATGCTACTGTCTACTATTGGCTGTCTGTATTATAAATGATAATCAAATAACAAAAGAAAAGCTTTAATAAGGATTAATCTATATTTCATTTATACAGTTATGACTATGCAGAGTTATTTTATATTTGATTATTTAATTTCTGTGGTATTTTTACTTAGTACTATTAGACCTACCTAGAACAAAATATATAGCATTGTTTTATTTGTATTTTTATGTATATTTACTGTGGTATCGACTTTGGTATCGAGTATTGTGCACTTTTGGTGGTATCAGTACCAACTACTAGATTTTTGGTATAGTGACATCCCTATTTGTTACAAAAAAACAAAAAAAAAAACAAAAGAAAAAAAAGTATTAGAAAGTAATTATATAAAAGTAAATAAAGTAAATATAAAAGTATTATAGTATATGTTTTAATAAAGTTAAAATGTTTTAAAAAAGCTATAAAAGGCTAAACTATTCCATGTTTGACTAAATTATTAAAAAAAGTTTCCTTTCTATTGTCTATCCGGTCAAGGTTTATAGGGATTTTAAGAAGTAATTAGTAAGTTACTTATTGAGTAATTAAATTACTTTTCAGACAGAGTAATTAGAAAAGTATTTTAAATACAACATTGATGATGTAATTAGTAATTAATTACTTTTTTGAAGTAACTTACCCAACACTGAATAACAGTAAATTGTGCATAATTTCAAGTAACTAACCCTAAACCAAACCCTAATTGTAAGTCTATAGTAAGTACATGTAATTATTTAAAGGTAGTCAGTACTTATTTGAGTAATTACAATGTAACTACGGCACTGTAAAATAAAGTGTAACCATTACATCTTGTTTTCTACTATTATTTAATTTATATTTTATACATCTATCTTTTATATCAGATTAAACTGCACTCTCTTTGCCCCCTCCTCCACCATACATTCACGCTTCCTTCACTCTGAACAACGAACAGGAATACTCGAGCTGCCACTGTGGCCCATTGTGCCAGGCATCACCATGACAACACATCCACGAGCCCTGCTCTTGTTAGACACTGTTAAGATGGTCTCATACAGGGCACACAGAAATGAATAAACAAACACAAGCCATGCTCTCCACTCATACACAATACTTCAGAATAACTACTAGACCAAAAACAAACAGTGTTCAAATGCTAAGCCTTACATATGCAGGATTGCAAAACTAAATAAACAGGCTATAGAATATATATATATATATATATATATATATATATATATATATATATATATATATATATATATATATATATATATATATATATATATATATACATATATACACACACACACACACACACACACACACATATATATATATATATATGTGTGTGTGTGTGTGTGTGTATATATACACACACACACACACACACACACACACGTGAATAAGTGAATACAGTATTTTATTACATAGTACATAAAACTACTTTAAGACCAAGAAAAATTCTATTTTGCATGATCCCTTTTAATAATTTGGCAATGTAAAGCCTATATATTCACACCAATAAAACATCTTGAATCCAAATCTAACCTGGGGCGTAAGATAGCCATCAGAGACTCAGGATAGAACAGCCATCATTCAGAGTGCTAAAGAGAAGTGAGGTTGATTGTGATGTCCTGATAACGTCTCGATACTTACAATCGACTAGCAGCACAGGGAAGATGAAAGCCTCACTGGTTTTGAGCTGCTAGCTATTTTTTTTTAACAGACAAGTCATAGTCTAGAGTAGAAAATATCTTACCCTCCCCCCAAAAAAAGAACACTACACCAAACCTACAAAGAACACTACAACAAATGCTTACAATTATTGGCGCTTGATTAAATTATATATATTGTATATATTAACATGATAATCAACATTTAATTTTTCAGTCTCCTGGTTCTCATCAATAAGGGTATATTGTGCCACACCAAAAAACAATACACAAAAGCAATAATGTATCAGAGGCTGTTCTATATTGGGCCCCCAATGTGCAGTGTGCCACTAGGTAAAGAGAGAGGTTCAAGATTAGATGAGCTGCTCAGTAGTGGCACCGTGCAAACAGGCCTCGGGGTACCTCAGTGAACATGTAGAGTTCAAACAAGAGGTAAGGCCGCTGAGGTCATGAGGCAGCAATGCACAATGACTGCAGCCCGGCTGGACAGACAAGGGAGAAGAGGAGCTTATAAAGGGATACTGACACAATCCCACTCCAGAGAGCAGAGAAGTCCTGCTGGCTGATTCTGCACACTGGCACTGGGTTTCAAACACATATTATTGCTGATCGGGTATGCCTCAGGGTCCACAAACTCCCATCAGCCCTCACACTGTCTTCACTCGTCAATAGTCACCTGATAGTGTCACAAGGCAGCGTTGCACACTGCCCGAGAGCAAAGCAGATGAACTTAAAGGATTTATCATTCCCATTGTGGATATGACATCAGACAGGCTCTAGCCTCCAGCCAAACAGATTATCACTTCATAGCATCATAAAAGAAGCTGATCTCAAAGCAGCTATGCAGCAGCTACAGTACCATCAGCCATCTGTGCATGAGCGCAGGTGATTGTGTTGTTTGTGTGGACTGGGTCATGTGAGTAAGCGTGACTATGGTTCTTTTCAGCAGTGTCAGGATGAATCACTGATGGCATCATGCGTCCATGGCAACAAAAACCTTCAGATGGGTGGTGGAGTCATTTTACCACCCTTGGGAAAATACCCCCTCAAACATGTGACTAACACATAAAGAGGTTCTATAACTACTGCCTATGAATGTACTAACAATGTCAAAAGTACTGGTACTTCATTGCCAAAACAAGACGAGGGCTTACAAGACTATTGATTTTTACTAGTCAACCCATCATCAAGTACCCAACTAGTTAAATAAATGGCCTACAATGCAGCGTGAAGCATTGCTGATCTTTGGAATTGCAGTTTCTGGCAAGTCAAGCACTGAGACTGTCTGTGATGTGGAAGAGAAATGAAAGTATGCATTTTCCATTTCCAAATGGTTTTTGCATTGTAGTGAATGACCCACTGACCGCTTCTGGGCAACATTGGATTATTTTCAGGATGGTTCACAAAAAGTTTGGTTTGTATGTGAACACTCCAAATGAACTTCATCTCAGACACCCACAGCACATGCAGGGCAGTTTGCTAACGCCATGTGAATGATAAGCATGCAAGACCAAGTCCTGTCTACTTCAACAGGGAATACATCAATTTCAAAAACATTTAAATTACATTTTAAATCAGCAACACAAATAAACTCAGATAACTATTGTTTCTTGAGGCCTGTTCAGACCAAGACAAATATTAATTGGGAAAATTCAGTGCAATAAACATTTTAATTTGAAAGAACGGTTGTCAGTGCTACATACTGTAGAGGGTTCTAAACCTTTTTCCATTGCACTGTGAAGAAAACTGGCCAACCAATAAGATTTTGCTTTTAGTCACACACCTAGAGCCACTGCTTTTTTAAACTATGACTTGGTGGTGCTCATGAACAGACTATTTTTCTAAATGATACTGGATAGCATAGGAAGAAACCAGAACTGACTCTATTGTCTCTGTACACCTTGTATTAGGTGGTGTTTGATAACCATAGTGAATAAAAATCTAAATGGCTATTTGAAAACATGAATTACTGAGCATGTTTACATGCACAACAGTACACCGATAACTCACAAAAATCAGCTTATTGTCCGGGCTTACATGCAAACCAATAACCCGACAAAGCAAGCAAACTGTGTTTGCATGATTTTTTTAATAAATCAGGTTGTTTCCCGATAGTGACGTCAAAACGTAATAATTACTCCGATAAAGGAAAACGAGTAAATGTGTTTACATGACCACATGCATTGTCGGCTTATTAAGCATATTCGGGTTAAGAATGTGCATGTTAACACATTCACTTCTCTGTGACAAGAAAGTTGTAGCTTTGTGTGTACCATAACTAGGGTAACCACTGTATTTCTGCTTTTCAAAAAGTGCCACCTATAGTCAGAGTGATTTTATTCAACTCATCTACCATTTTTTATTTATTTTACACAAAGGCCTGAACAGACAAATCACATGAGAAAATAATACCTAATTTTTGTGCTAAACATTAGTTTTAGTGTGAACAGAACTTTACGCTCAAATTTAAGGACTGAAGTTCGCCACCCCTGGTCTAGCCAATGCGTATGTTCAATCTCAGGAAACCAATTGTTTCTATGGCAACCGGAGCTTCTAAATGCAGCTGCAGTGACGCGATTACCAATTTGTTTTTATTTAGAAGGCGGGACTTTTTCCGTTGCAGTTTTTCCATATTCATAGTAATACGAGTGAAACATTTATATACAGTATAACCCTTAGCAAGATGGATGGATGAATGGATGGATGGATGGATGGAAACTACAGATGGGCGGACGGACAGATGGACTATTTAAGTTCTGTCTCAGTGGTCAAGCCAACTGGTTTGAAAATGTACAGTCAGGCCAGCAGAGATAAAAATATTAGTATGTACAATTTATGAAAATAATTATAATCTCTAGGAACAGTACAAAGAAAATTAGTTTTTTTTTCTTCTTATTTCTTTCTTAATTTTCTTAATTTATTAGTCCAGTGAGTGAACTTTTTTTTTTTCCATTTTCTCCATTTATCACAATTTGTTTAATTACTGACTGTTTACATAAATAATTACACCAATGTTTACTTCACTGAGAGGTAATTCTTACTTGAAAGCTAATGTTTTAAATTTAGTTTTTAATAACCTTTAAAGTCAACATGAAGTGACATCTGCAAACTATTTTACTTCTCTAATGTGATGTATTGCCTGGTGAAACAGGATGTTAAATGAGAAAATATGAATTGACAAAATAACAGGGATGTACAGTCATTTCAGAGATTTACAAAGACAAACACCTTTTCCTCTTAGAATTAATATGTAAAAAGTAAACAGGGCCATTTTTTTTTTTCATGCTGATTTCACTTTGTACTAGGGAGGGAGTATGCGGCCCCCATTTGTTCCTTCTCCAAAACACATGGCACTGAAAAATTAAGTTATCCAGTGAGTTAATTAGTCTATTGTCTGTACATTGTCTTTATCACACTCTTTGTTTTTGTTCATTTTAATTACTGACTGTTTACATCAATAATTACCTCTTTTTATTGTTACACCAATGTTTACTTCACTAAGTACTATGTACTTGAAAGCTAATGTTTTGAATTATTATTATTATTATTATTTAATTATTTTTTTGAATGAACTTTTAAACTATAGCATGTGAGTTTTTGTTGTGGTATTAATATTGCCATTGAGAACTGAAATTTCAGCTTTGAAAGTTCCAGCTGCTAAAATTCTGGTGTCGTGACAACCCTAGTTTGTACGTGTGCATGTGTGCTCTCAGAGTGTGTTTATCAGGAAGTGGGGGTGTGGTAGGGTTGGTTAACAGGTGGGCGTCTCTGTCTTGATTAGAGTCGTCTCTCTTGGGGGCCCAACAATGGGATGATTGCTTCCTCTAGCTGCTGGCAGCGGCCCAGTGCATTGCTGCTGGCATGACTGGCTTTACAAAGAGCCCTTACAACCAGGTCTGATTGTATCCTTTTCTGCCAACCACATGCCAACATATATCAACTCCCCACCACGGGCCCACAGGAAGAAAAAAAAAATCATTGGTAATAAGGTGCAGTTGGGGGATGTAACCACCGCAAAAGGCTCACTGCAAATTCATCTCTTTGCCATCAGGCTGCAGGAAGAGTCCATTCTCATTACAATTCCTAATAATGGTCCCAAAGCAAATAAGATTTGCTTTTAGCTTCCAGGGTCTTGATGATAGTTCACCAGCTGGGACCATAAGCACAGGAAGCTGATTCATTTTCTTTCTTCAGCAGCATTTTTAGAGAGCTCTGTAGTGTGCAACAAAAAGATAAAGTATAAAATTTCTACCCCAATTCTCCATGGTGGACTCAAAATCTAGCCATAAGGTCAACATGAAATGGCATCTGCAAACCATTTTACTTCTGTAATGTGATGTATTGCAAGGTGAAATTGGATGTTAAATGAGAAAACATGAATTGACATTAATGTTATTCAACTGGTGGACAGTCATTTCGGAGATTACAAAGACAAACACTTTTTCCCCTTTGATTGAAAATGTAAAAAGTAAACAGGGCCACTTTCATTTCATGCTGACTTCACATTGTACTAGGGAGGGAATATGTGGCCCCCATGTGTCCCTCCTCCAAAACACATGACACTGAAAAATGCAAATGCTCATTTAGGGCAGATTATGAATGATGTATTAAGTTGTGGCTGTGGTGTTTCTCAACCTGCTCACACGCTCAGGTCTCTGGCTGAACAGTAATTACAATCAGTGACAGCAGAGAGGCCCACACATTACATCTCTGGACACATTAGATGCCGCAGCCTCAACAGAGCCTCTGTGACAGTCATGAAGAGTGCTTAACATCACAAAAACCCAGCCTACAACACCTTACAGTTGACCAACAACACACATAGGAAAGTCAAAATCAATAGGAAAAAAAAAATAAACAAACCTCAATATAAGAAAATAGAATAAGCTAATTTTATATTTTATATATATATATATATATATATATATATATATATATATATATATATATATATATATATATATATATATATATATATATATACACACACACATATATATATATATATATATATATATATATATATATATACACACACACATATATATATATATATATATATATATATATATATATATATATATATATATACACACACACACACATATATATATATATATATATATATATATATATATATATATATATATATATATATATATATATATACATATATATGTATATATATATATATATATATATATATACATATATATACATATATATACACACACACATACATACATACATACATACATACACACACATACATGCATGTTTAATTGTGTATTAAAAGCAATGATCTAATAATCAATTATGTTAATTGTTTATATATAACAATAATATCTTTTGTGTTATATCAACACTGATGTAGTAAGAAAGACCCTTCCTGCAAGAAATCTGATCAAAAGTGATAACAGGAGATAAATTCGAAATGCAGGTGAATGCCAGGTGTAAACTGCAATCTGTCTCAGCTGACCGGACACAGATGTTAAAAGCTGGTGTAAACAGGGTCTTTGTGTAGAGCAGTATGTCACAACTAGATTCCCCAACCTCAAAAATCCCACAAAAATACATTCTAGGATAGTATTTGCTCTAGAGTAACACAAAATAAACGACATTTTTCTGCAACAGCACTCCAGTACTCTATAACACTGCCAACTACAAGGCTAACAAAACCATCAGATGTGTGCCCAGTGCTGAGAGACTTGTACTCACCCTCGATTGGCTCTGGGTCAGTGAGCGAAGGCTCCTGACTGCTGATGGGCTGATTTTGCCTGCTCTCCTCTTGAACCTGCTTACACACTCTGCAGGTGTACCCATCCTGCACCTGGGTGTCAGGGTCAGCACCCTCCTGCCTCTCACAGTCCACGTGAACCCATCTGATAGACAAAAATACAATAAACAACCATCTGTGACAACCATCAATGACCCTAACTCTATAGTGTAATTTCATTTTTTTTTAAACTGATAATATTTTTTAACCAATTTCCAGTGTTAATACAAGCTAAAGTTCTACATACAGCACCAAAAGCAGAAATGTAGAGCATGTGGTTTTGGTAGAGTTAAAAATTGTTATTTGAGCTAAATGTTCTTGCGTCCATCATACTGTACATACATTGTTTACTATGATAATCTGTATGTTTTTTTTAAGTGACTTACGCCATGAGCATTGTGTTTAAGATGTTGCATCAAGGCTTTCAACTTTTAGAAATGCATTTCAAGAAGACCCAGCATTCTGTGAAATTTACTGTCTGCATGGTCATGTAGTGAAAACTTTGGAAATAAACAGTATTGTCAAACTAATCTCATGCTAACAAGTCTAATGTTAATATGCAGTCTTGCAGTTGTACTAGAAACTAATATGTGCATTTTAATGTTTAGCCTGGTGCATTATCTTGCCCTATAGACATCTATTGTAAATGTAGTTCTGTTTGCTTGTTTTCACAAAATGAATGACAAGTTGAAATTTTTTGTGTGCTAATTGACGGAACGTCACAGATGCCACCCACAAAGTTTAAAGGTTTTTTATTTATTTATTTATTTATGCATATAAGCCAGTCAATTCATTTGTTGACTTCCTGAAGAGTGTGAACATTGTGATGGTTTCAAATATTTCTCTGCTTGTTTAAACAATCCAACATGAGTTTCGGGTTCAACCAATGCTCTTGGACTATCTGTTTGTCCAATCCAATGGGATTTGGGAAATTTGTTTGAAAACATCATTAAAGTCATTATTTGTGCAATACCGCTGGGTGATGCTATTGGCGTTGTGTTGAACCTGGAAACATACCAGGAAACACATATGCAAACAGGGTGGAGACACAGAAATAACAGTCAAGTTTGTAACTCTCGAAACATATGCACATACATGACCCATAACGTGACGTATGTGATTACATGTCTGATCCCTAGTTAGTTGTTAAAGCAAGAGAAACAAATCCATCTGCCAAACAAATTAAATGTGCATTTTTTCATTCACAAATACATCGAGTCATTCTCAAAAGTTTGCGGTTCAATTACAACATACTATGCAGACCTTTTGTAAGATAATTTCTCGATTAGTTAATTATAGTCTTTGATGCCTGTAGAGAAGTAATCAGCTAATATTCATCAACACCAACTGAGTCTTCACACCATTAATGGACAACTCCATTAGGGCTGGAACGACGGGTCGATGTAAACAATTAATTTCATTACGCACTGTTTATATTAATCCCTAATACCCTGTCATGTTTCACACGAAACAAAACTCTAAAGCAGATGCTAATGGCTAGTATGGTAGTGCCGTTTAATATTTACCAATCCGTTGGGCTAAAAACAACCCAAATAGTTGTTTTTTTTCCAGCTGCTAAAATTCCAAATTTTCATTTTTGGGTGAACTAACCATTTAACAGTGTGTTTTTTTTTTAGAGTGTAGTAATAAAACTCTAAAACATTAATGTCATTGTAGATGCTAGTCAAATTCGGCAAATGCCAACATGAACAGGCCTTCATCCTTGAAAACCAAGGAAAAAATAAAGTAAAAGAATGTGAAAAAAATTAATACAACCCAGACTACATTACACACAGGTTCACTTGCAATGAGGCTAAACATGGTTTGTGTCAATCACTGTGTTTTGTGTGGTGAATTACTGCCTGCCGAGAGCAGGAAACCATTGAAATTCAACTGACATTTAGAAACCAAACACTCAAACGCTGAAGGATGACACTTAATGAATTTTCTTAATAAAATAGCATTTTAATGAAAATTTGTATCCTATTGTTATTATGCAGAAACCGATTCATTAAAGTAATAGGTCACTCGAGACTGTGTGATATTGTCATAGCTGAAGGAGTCTCATTTCTTACCTCTTACATGTGCAGCATGAGTGTTTGTCCGTAGGGCTGCCAGAGTCCTGATTCTGCCCACAGATGAGGCAGAGCAGCGCTGAATCATGCTGCTGTTGACATCCTTCACACATTACACCATTAGATGACCACTGACCGTTAGGCCTAATGCCACACTGAGCACACGTCCGGCAGTTCTGCAAAACACAATGCTCAATTCAGTCCAACATCCTCTAATGCATGATCATATAAAATCATGACATCAAAACCATTTAAATTGAATAGGAAATCAAAGTTAACTATTTCCCATTCCTGTTCTTAATGAGCACGATTCATAAGTGCACATTACAATATTGATAACCAATTACATTACAACCTAACTTTTATGGCCCAATCAAATCCCAGTTAATTAAATTAAGGTTTGATGCATCGCAAGTGCTCTTATGGAGTAATTTTAGTAAATAAAATGGTATGAGCAATTTTTATTTTCATAGTAACAAAATCTATATGTATATGTATATATTTATATTTATTTATTTATTTATTTTTTCTGAGAATACTAAAAAAACAAATCATTGATATGGTTTATACCATTAAAAAAAAAAAAAAATCAAAGTTTTTGAAAGAAGTTTCTTATCCTCAAAGAGGCACATTTATTTGAGTAAAATTTTGAAATATTACAATTTAGAATAACTGTTTTCCATTTAAATATATTTTAAAATGTATTTTATTATGGTGATGGTACAGCTGAATTTTCAGCATCATTACACCAGTGTTCAATGTCACACGATTCTTCATAAATCATTCTAAAAAGCTGATCTGGTGCTCAAGAAACATGTATTATTATTATCAGTGTTGAAACATTTTTTGGAAACTGTAATACATTTGTTCCCCCTCAAGACTCTTTTGATGAACAAAGTTCAAAAGAACAGTATTTATTTGAAATCTTTTTTAACATTGCAAACGTCTTTACTCTTACTTTTGATCAATTTAATAATAAAGTACAAATCTTACTGATTTCAAACTTTGGAACAGTAGTGTATAAAATAAATAACCTGCCTTCCTCATCTATTATCACACTATTTCATGTTTAAATAAACTGTACATAAATGTAAAGCAGTCCTGCCAAGTGATTGCAAATATACATAAATATACCTACAGTGGTGTAAACAGTATTGCAAATTCTTCTATTGCAAAACTCTTGCTTCATCCCTATCGCTTTATGTACCGCAGAGACCAACTTAAAACATCAAAACAAATGATGAAAAAAAGTTAGATGACAACTCGCATCTGAACAATGACACTTGAACTTAACAATTGCAAACTGAAAACTTTATAGGCTCTCTTAAATCAATTTGGATTGAGTTCCAGCATAATTACTACTCAATAAATCCTCAAAATCATGTTCATCAGTCTGCATCAGCACTCAATAGCAGTAAAGCACCAGAAAATCCCATATCAATTAAAAAACATCATAAATAAAAGGCACTTCAAGCTCATCAAAAGCAGAATTTCAGCCAGTTTAAGAGGGGCAAGTATCAACTCTAATAACCACCCACAGACCCTTAGCGGTATATCCAAGCCCTGTCAAGCCTCTGATGATGGGCAGACTCCTGTGCGGAGTTCTGAATGACAGGTGGGGCTTCTTGGCCGCCTCCACAAAGTGATGGAAGCAGTCTGAGAGGGATCTGTGTGGGATTTCATTCAACTTTTATATTCTTTCAGATATGCTATATATTTAGGGGTCTACTAACAATCTCAATTTAGAAAGTATTGTGTGGTCTCAGCCTCAGATGGCATACTCACAGATCATGGACCATCTGTTGCATACCACACGAAAAGTAAAAAAGCTCTTTCTTAAAAATGTAAGCTCCAATTTGATTGGCTGACTTCATGCTATTTCTGGGCATATAGGGAGGACAGATTTTTAAATCAGTCAACACAGAAACAAAGGGTGCTCTGATAAGTGCACTTCATAGGGCATTTGACCATCTTAAGGCAGTTTTGCTACAGTCCCAAACAACCTGAATATTTGCAGTATTACTTAAAATTAGTGCTGTCAATCATTAAAAAAAAATAACTTGATTAATCACATTTTTTTTCTGTGATTAATCACGATTAATCGCAAATTAAAAACAGTTGAGTTTTTAATTTATTTTATAATGTAATAATTTCACAGTTAATCTTCAAATTAAAAAAAAACAAAGAAACAACATGAAGACAGTATATTTTAAATACTTGTTTA
This sequence comes from Hypophthalmichthys nobilis, assembly GCA_037950665.1. Classification (NCBI taxonomy): domain Eukaryota; kingdom Metazoa; phylum Chordata; class Actinopteri; order Cypriniformes; family Xenocyprididae; genus Hypophthalmichthys; species Hypophthalmichthys nobilis. Next base: position 7,015,502 of record CM075482.1, on the reverse strand, counting down.
ATGGTATCTTTTTTATGAATGAAAGCCAGTATCCCTGATACTAATACTGCTACTGTCTCGATGAAATTGATTTTTCCTCCAATTTTAAACATGAATTATAGCCATTCAACATTTCAGTGTTATTTTTTTTTACATTTATTAGGCTTCAAAAATAACAACTTTTCATTTAAGAGATCTAAGAACAATCCTCACATAAACCCATAATAAATATCATATTTACCTGTGCCCTTACCTGTCTAACAGATAGGAAATTGAATAAAGTTACCAAACAGTCTGCACTGCATAATTTATAGCCTAAATTAAATATAGATTAATCATTATTAAAGCTTCAAAAGTTCTTTAGTCAAGAGCAGTAATTTTCTCTGTTACATTTGTTCTTTGATTATCTTCAATGACAGACAGCAATGGTTATTTAACTCATTCAAGGCTGCTCTAATGAGGATACTTGACAAAACGGATATTTTTGGCATTATTGTGCGTTATTATTCGTTCAAGCATGACAGAGAACTCAATTCTGGCGCGCCATCCACGCGCACGATACTGGCACGCGTCTTTCTGTGCATCGTGTGTGTGACAGGACATTCACAGACAGCTTGTTTTCTTTTTCTTTTGACGTGCTTAAATGGTTTAAAAGCATTTGCATGAATAAGAGCATGATCATGTATTGTGTAATGCTAGCCAAAGGATGACGGAAAAAAACAGATGCTGCGTTAAAGCTGCAATATGTAATATTTTCTGCCCGCTAGCGGTCGCTAGAGGCCTATTCAAAACAAAGGCGCAGCTTGATGACGCCAAGTTTGAGCGCGGAATCTTGGGACATGTGGTCTTCACATCACAGCCGGTGGAAATAATCGGGATAGGACTCGGGAAGAAATCATGTTCATGGATGTGATTATTAACGTTATTGTAGTATGAAGCAGAGCAGGACCGAATGTTGTGGGAGCTGAACGAGGCCGCTGGAGCGATTGTGCAACACACGCCTCACGAGCAGTGGAACTTTTATTATGCCACAGTCGCCGGCGCCGCTTCCGCTTTTCCAGTCATGAGTATGAGGTAACACAGCTCTGTTTTATCATATTAGATACATTTGAGTGTGTTGAAAATTATGTTATAACGTTACTCTGTGCGTTCGCTCTGCGGCTGCTGTGAGACACTGTTGCACACTGCAGTAAGCTAGATCGATTTTAGAATATCATATTAAATGCTGGATGGCTTGTGTTGATAAATGGCATGCAATTAATTTTAAAACGTATTGTATGATGGAGAAAATATAAATATATCAAAACAGTTGTCTATTAAAACATGTAAATATTAAAGCGTCTTCGGTGTTTCCATGGTTTCTACAAAATAAAACCGGAAACAGAGGGTAACGCAGGTATGACGCCATTGACAGGCGACTCCTCACACGTCCCGGAGCCTTGGTTAAAAGTTAGTTTTTCTTTTTACACTTATCAATAGCATATAGTCAAGAGGTTTGTATTGCACGTTCTGATTCAATTACATGTCAAATATTTTTTGGTTTTATATTCTGATTCATCTGGAAGCTAATTGGTTTGATTTTGATTTATTATTAAAAATCCTTATAGAGAAAATAAACAGGAAAAAATACAAGGCTTTTATAGTGGAGATGAACATCTATCCCACAAATCACTCACACAGCTCTTCAAAGTTAGACAATACCATAAGTGAGGGTACAGGAGAACTGCATCTAGTACAGCATGCACATTAGGAATACTTAATCTAAGATAATGAATTCATCATGGTGATTAAATCAAGCTCCAGCAACATTCCAGAGGGAATATACAGTATGCTGGTGAGATGAAAACCAATGCACTCTTCAATCCCATAGTCCATAAACACACACACAAAAAAAAGTGTGTGGGTTGCGTGTTACAGGCTCAAAATGGAAGTTAAAGCACAGTGTCTCTTCTCACAGCAGGCTAACATCACTGTCACAATGCTGTTTGTAGTCCATTCAGAAACACAAGCTTACCTTGCACCTCCAGCCATTGGTGGGTATTGTGTCCATGACTGGCTGCAGGCAGAATGTATGATACCCTTTATCACACATGTCACACACCAGCATCTTGCTGTCTTCCCCTGGGTTCCTGCAGACCAGACAGGGGAAAAAAAGGATACTATGGATTAAAGATCCCACAGAGGGTGATTTCAGATACAGGGTTAGGGGCTTTTGCAAATAAGACATTCTGACCTATTATACTGTTAACTGTTTGTTTGCAGCTAGTGGCAAGTTAGGCAAGTTTCAGTAAAAAGATGTCTGCCTATTCATTGTGAAAGAGCTTTTAGCCAATCAGAAGATATATAATGTTTAATGTACAGTTATGTGGAGCGAGAATGGACAGATTCTATTCACAGTAGGCAGTGACTGACAAAATGACCTATTCTTTTACTGAGTGGATTGAGTGGTTTAGTTCAAAGAGGAAGCTCAAACGTGCTGCGTAACACACGAGAATGAACCTCATTGGTTCTCGCACGTCAAGCAAACATGCTTGAGCTTCCTTTTACCAGAACTGATGTGTGAGTTGATGAATGTTTATATGTGAATAAAAGCCTAAATTCAATCTGTTCATCATATCATGTCAGGTCTATTCAGAAAATTTGGACTAAACTGCTCAATTCATATGGATTAGCTTTCCAATGTCTTTATGAACTTTTTGAAGCATCAAAGTGGTAGTTGCATAGCTGTCTATGGAAGGACAGAAATCACTCAGATTTCATCAAAAAGATCTTCATGCGAATTGTCTTATGGGTTTGGAGCAACATGAAAAGACAGCATTTTCATTTTTAGGTGAACTATCACTTTAACGTTACATTTATCTCAAGAAAGCTATTCAATGTCCATAAACTCAAGTTGGACTGTATTACAAATGTATTATATTTTTACTTAACCTGTTAGTGATGTCTTCATTATTTAAAAAGTTAGTTCACCCAAAAATGAAAATTCTGTCATTAATTACTCACCTTCATGTCGTTCCACACCCGTAAGACCTTCGTTCATCTTCGGAACACAAATGAAGATATTTTTCACAAAATACGATGGCTCAGTCACATGAACTGTTTTAAATACGTCTTTAGTAGCTTTCTGGGCATTGAAAGTGTTTACTGTCTTGCTGGCAATGCAGGCCTTACTGAGTCATCGGATTTTATGAAAAATATCTTAATTTGTATTCCGAAGATGAACGAAGGTCTTACGGGTGTGGAATGACATGAGGGTGAGTAATTAATGACAGAATTTTCATTTTTGGGTGAACTAACCCTTTAATGCATGTTTGAATAAATATGTCATGAACATAAGTTATTACAGTTAATTGTCATCTAAATGTTTATTTTTCACCAACAAACTGGAGTAGAAACAATTCTGTTATTAAAAAGTTGATGTAAAAATGGCCTTAAGTGCAATTTAAATGTTTGTACTATAGAGTTTTGATTATTAAAAAGTTTGAATAATTAATTGATTGTTGATTTATTATTTATTTTAATTTCTGTTTCAGTTTTCGGCCAAGTGCATCCTGCATTTTTGGCCCAGAATTTTGCAAACATCACAAACTAGTAAAAATACACAAACAATAAATCACCATATCACAATCAATTAAAAGCCAACCTAAAAAAAAAAAAAAAGATTTTTTTTTTGTGTGCCTCACCAATTTTAGCTGGAAGTAGGTCTGACAATTTAGAAGCATGACACGTCCTAACCAGACACGACGCGATGCCACGACAAGTGATAAAAGGTATCTTTTCCATGTTAATCATGAGTTTAACCATGAGTTTTTGTCCTAACCAGCCGCGATGGCGACACGCGAATATTCTATTTTAGAAACGGTTTCTATTTCTCTGCAACGTCACGGCTGGAACAGCAACACAAAGTATGGCAATGATAATATCAGGTACTGTTTATGTGCTTTATTTAATGTTAAAAGCGTCTAACGTGAGTTTGCATCGTTCTGTGTTCCCAGCTTTTTAGCAGTAACTAATAAAAAAAAAAAAAAAAAACAACACTGGCTAATTCACCTCAGATCTTGAAAATAAATAAATGGGCACAAGATTGTTCAAACTGTCAACTTAATGCGAACAAACAAGTGTATTCTATGACAAAGATTGGTTCAGTTGAGTTATGTACTTTAAATAATGTTTAAATGGTATAATATTTATGAATTTTACTAAGTACTTGCCCATTTCATTGTGTCTGCTGCACTCTTGCCGAGAGAGCCCGCCCACACTCTCTTCTGATTGGCTGTGGTTTTTGATTGATTTTATCGCTTCTTATTTTCGCGTCGCATCTAGTGTGGACAGTCAAATTGCTCGTTGCTGGAATCTTATCACATCGCGTCTGGTTAGGACACGGTGAAAGCTCTATTAGTCACAGGGTAGAAATTGGGAGCTTTGTCCCGCATCCTGCAAGACTTTAGTGTCCTGCATTTCATTTATGTCTGTAATTTTTTTCATCCCTGAAATTACAATACCACAGTAAGAAATATAATAAAAACTGTGACTGGCGTTTAAAAATCTATTTGTGCAGCCGTCATATTCTAGCTGTGAAAATAACCAACCAACGCAATCACAGAGAGAGGTTTTCCCGCTGATGACAACTGAGTGGACAGCGCAAAGGAATAGCTAATAGCCTCATCAGAGTCGGTAAACACAACCAGCAAGGATTTCATCTCACATACTGGATAAGAACCTCAAGAGCTGCTCAAAGCTGCCCAAATTGATGATTTAAAGCATGTAATCATCCATCCTGATGTTAAATATTTCCAACGAACATGTAGCGATCCCGTGGATGCTCAAGCGCCACCCACGGAAATGGTCGAGCACCGATGGAAAAACAAGATATTCTCCATTCGTTTTAACCAATAAAAATTGATTGCAACTTTCAGACATGACTTTCTTCTCACGTTAACAGTTCATTTAATGCAGGTTCTATGGTGTTATAATAATAAAAAATGTCGAGAGCGCATTATTGTAACATGAGCGCGCATCAAATGCGCGAGCATGAATCTCTCCGCTCACAGGCGGATTCTGGACGCGTGCGCGCTCTCGCTCAGATATGTGCATGCTCAAACTTTTTCCTCCTGCATGTGCAGCCATGAATCTAGAATTGTCTCTCCAGGATTTAATGTTGCCATAAACGCAAAATTATAGTGTGGGCAACCACCGGCAAAAACATTAATCGGCGCATATGCCAAGTTTGCCAACAAATGTAAATCAATATTTACATAGAGTAATAGTTGTAAATTTATCTGTCTCACGTGACCCGCATTGTACCGCAAAATCACATCTACCGTCCTGCAACAGATCAGCAGCCAGGCGGTCACCCTAATTAGTCATGGAGCATAGATGTGTTTGACCAGGCTGAGAGAAGTGAAGAGTACTGTGTAAATCATGATTCCAGTTTAAATACATTGATGCCAATTATCAACCAAGATGATTGTTTAAATTTACGTTACTCCTGTTATTATGCTACAATAATTCAGTGAGAAATATCAGAACCAGTCATTTATTAATCAGTACTTTTCCATTTCCATCTCCTACTGTTGAGGTGATTCAAGTTTGTAACTGGGGCAGTGGGCTTAATCAAATTAACTGTCATGATCCATTTAGAGACTACCATCTGCAGATGTTTAAACAGCTCATTAACAGAAGGGTTTGCTCCCCATTGTGTCAGTTTTAAAATCTAAAGACAGTCTGCTCCATACAGAATGTACATTTTTCTATTTTCCCATATTTTTAGTGAATTTTAGTGAAGTTTATTTAATTTCCACTTTTTTTGCAACAAATTTAAAAATAGATATTGGTCAAACACCATGTAATATTATATCAACTGATCTACTCTCAAGACATCAGCGTCAGCCAATAAAAGGCACTGTTAACTGCAGCCACCCCTCCTCAGCCCAATACAACCTTATTCTACATATACCCAGGCAAACAAACAGCCCATTACATTCTCCCTATGAGCAATAACACTTTCACTGTGGCTTTTCAGAGCCAAAATGTGCCTAAGTGGTAAATCAGAGAGGAGAAAGTCAGATTTAAAGAGCTAAGAGGAGGTGAGGGTGACATTCAGGAGATCTATCCATTTGCAGTCCTATATTTTCAGCCAATGCAAATCCACATTAAATGAGAACGTCATCTCATATTTACAGCTGCTCTGAGCCATTACATTCATTTTCACCCAAAGATCAAGACAGATGCACGTTCTGCCTTTCCCAGCCGTAGTGTATCAGATACCCAGCAGCACATCACAGTGGAGAATACAGTTTAAACAAAATATAATCCGTTTAAACTACACTCAATTGAAGCGTTACAAGAATAAACATTCACTGCAAACTCCACTGTAAAAAAAACAGAGCTAAGAGGTGGCTTGAGGTAGCTGAAACCATTATCAATGGAAAGTGCACAATTCTCTAAACAATGAGCGATCAAATTCTCCAAAAGTCTGAACCTGCGACAAGTAATTAATGTCCAGGTGAGCTGGATACTCACTTGCATGCGAGGCAGACTTTGCACTCAGGACACTGCCAGCCAGCCCTCTTCAGCGGGGTAACGATGATGTCCAGACAGGCCCCATGGTAATGCTGGCCACATGTGCAGCAAAAGAGCTGATCGAGTAAGTCTCCAGAATTGTCACACACCAGACAGTTCACCTCATCTTTTGCTGAAAAGAGACAAAATAAATATAATTAGTCTCCCAACTCCACATGGTATGTGTTATATGCAGCAACTATGATATGAACAGATGTGCTCTTTTAGTCTGTCATTAGCTATGTTTCCATCCAAAGTTGCGTATTTAACTTATGTTATATCGCATAAAACATTTGCAAATAAAGCACTGTTTCCATCCAGTGAGTTGAAGAGAACAAAAACATCACTTCCTGATAAACTGGTGCTAAATCACACTAAGAAAAATGGGAGTTGCTGCAGTAGAAGCCACTGTACATAATAATACAAATTACTACCTCAGAGTGCGCAGAAGAAACGCAACAAATGCTGTAATGTTATATTGCATTCAGATGCCTGGTCTTTGTGAATGCAATCATGAGAGGCGCTTCTGGGAGGGAATTACACCGAACTACTTTAACGATAGACTTTGCTCAGGCATTACAGAATGACCAAAACAGTATTTCAGATGCTGTGCAACGAGATCGGTCCGCTGGTTGATCCAGTTATGCCGTCCCAAAGTCACATGTCTTTTGATGCGCATCAAGGAATTTATTCGGTAAGTGTTTCCATCGTCGTTTATGCGCATGTTTTCGTATCGTATTAAAAAAAAATGTATCCATCTCATTTGAGCATATACGTTTTTTTTATGCGCATTTGTAGAAATTATGTGCATCTTGGCGTTTCTGTCAAGCATTTTTCGTGATATCCCAAAACGCGCATAAAAATAGGTGGATGGAAACAAAGCTAATGCCATATCTTTCCCCCCCGCCCCCCCTTTTTTTGTAATCGTCATATACCATTTTTGTTTACCTTGTTTTATCTTGTTTTAGTTATGACTGGCTAAACAGTTTGGACGTGAAATGAGGTTCAGTGCTGTGCTCACACACAAGCTGCAGGTTTACGGTTGTCAAATAAAGTTGTATAGTTTCCTTCAGAAGGATCTGCAGAGCAGCAGGTGCTCCACACAATAGTTTCTATTCTGCTTTCTTCTCATTACCTCACTGACTGGGCAGACCAGATCATTTTTTAGCTCTGAAAGTTACAGTATGCTTTCAATGCAAATCAAGCTCTGTCTCAAAAGATTAAAATAGTAATTAATAATTAAATAATAATAATAATAATAATAATAATTTATAATTACAAGCCTTAACATTTTCTCAATGAATCAGCAGAAGGGAATGTGTGCAACAGAGAAACTCACATCGGACGAGGGCTTGTTGGATGTGATCCGGGCAGAGGAGGGTGTATGCCTTTATGTCCTGGAAGGTTCCGGCTGCAGCTGCACAGGGGTAATGAAAGGAGCGCCCACAGCTCTCCTCACAGCACTTTATGGATGCTCCAAGGCGCTTACAGTATGCACAGCACTATAAAAGTTAATACAGATAATACAGTTAATACACAAATATTGGTGGTGTAGTTTCAGTTCAGTAAATACTCTGTACACCACTATTAGACATGCACAGTTAAGATTCATTTAGATTATATTAATTTCAGGCCAATATGAACAACTGCTATTTTTACACAGCTCAAACTGCTCAAGGGAATAATTGTTTGCATTTATAATTTGTTTACCATCTTTATGGTTTTCTTTAGATTGAGTAGCAATCCCTAATAATCAAACATTTGCTAGAGTGTTTTTTTTTTTGTTTTTTTTCCCTGTTATTACTGTTATTGTTATGAACATATCTCTGGTGAGCACCTGTCCACATCCATGGACCATCATCAACAAAATACACAAGCTTTTATGCAGGTTACACATGCAAAATTAATTAGAAGCAAAAGCTAGATTCATCAAAGTTCCAAGATTCGTGGAATTAAATGTTTATTAGATATTCAAAAGACGTGTTTAAATGATAAAAAAAAATATTTACTGAATGCTGATGGTATAAGATAAAGTATTACAGTGTTTTCATTTCTACCACTACTAATAGAAAGGAAAATGCTACAATACTTCTTCATATACCATTTACTTTCTTTGTTTAACAATTCGGTCAAAATTTGTTTGACTGAAACGTTAAAAAAAATAAATAAATAAATAATAAACTAATAAAGACAGAGAATGGGAGGTCCTATACATCTTCACTCAGGCAGTGGTGTTCTTACCACTATCAGAATAAAAGCCCCTCTTAATCTGACCCTGCATTAAGTGCACTCAGATTCTAATTGATCGCAAATTAATTTCACATCAAATTTGGCTGAGAATTGACTCCCAAAAGATAATTTAAAGTCATTATTGTGTAAAGCACCAAAAAGACATTACAAAAAGTAGCTACAGCAAGAAAATTTTGTTGTGACTCAGCATTGCATTTATTACACATACTCTTTTGGACCACAAGGGTGAGTAAATGATAACTGAATTTTCATGTTTGGGTAAACTATACGTTTAATGTTTTTTTATTTTTTTATTTTTATGTATTACTATGGAAATATGAAATTATTATCTATATAAGAAACTAAAACTGCCAGTAGGTGGCGGTAAATTTCTTAATGATTAAGTCATTGAGTCATTCATTCATTCGATTCGTTCAAATGGCTGATTCATTCAGGAGTGAAGTAAATTGTTCTCTTGATTAGACTTGTTCGACTTGAAGCGGCGCTGCACGGACCGATCGGTGTATGACATCAAAGTACCGTGAAAGCAATTACAGAGCAAACGGCTCTGTATGCTTTTGAATCGCTCTTGCGGTACTTTGATATACACCAAACGGTCTGTGCAGCACCGCATTAAGTTCAACAAGCGGTTCACTCAATTAGTTCAAAACGCAGATTCAGAAATTAAATGCCACTGTGTTGCTCGGAGATGTACAGTTCTGCTTTGTCTACATATTTTCGTTGTCAAAATTGAGCAAAACAGGCAATATTGTCTCTAAAATAACACAATACATGTATTTTTTTAACTGTTGTGTCAGTATCACATTTGCACTTGTGCTATTCTGAACAGAAAAACAGCACTTGTGTGATATTTCACTTGTTGCTTGTGTGATATAGATGGGATATACAGGGGAATATTTTGCCCCATATCTTGAATTTTAGCAACTTTCTAACTACATTCTTTAGGCTCCATCACACAGTGAGTTGTTGCCCTGCATCATATTCGTCATCAACCAACTGTATGAAATGTCAGATGACCTATGTAGGTCTGGGGCGGGTCAAGTGTGCTACGTTATTTTTCACCGTAATTAATTAATCGAATTAACGTGTTTAATCGACAGCTCTAATTATTATACTTCCAGAGACATTAGATGAACCATGCCATAAACAAGTACTGCATAGCAAAGACTACAATAGCAAATCTCCATTGAGGTTTTTTAATCCCAGTGTAGGTCAATGACCAATAAGACAAACTCAAAGGACAAAAAAAAAAAAAAAACCTTAGCGACAAGAAGTAAGAAAGAAATGATGTGGCAAGCAATTACTGACAAAACAGAAATTAAATGTAATTTATTTATTAGAATAATATAAAGTATGTGACTGCTGTCTTTATTTTCTACATTCTATGTTCCTTTATTTGCATTCTCTGTGAAGAGCACATGTGGTACACGCACATCTTGGTTTACAGATTGTTTATTTGAATAATTAGTAGAAAAAGTTGTTTACTTCATTGAAAAACACATGCTATCTTTTAATTAAATCTGTTTTATATTGACATCAGACTTTTTAAATAATCTTTTAAAATAAAATGTACATTTCTTTTTGGTGTAGTATCAAAAATGCTGTGGTACATAAATGGCAAAAACATCCATCTGTTAACTGTGTCGCTCTTAAAGTAGACTTTTGATGTAAGAGTGGTACAAAACCATAACCTTGAACAGCAAGGTTGTCATAACACTCTGTTCCTCTCACAGGTCCATTTGCTTCTAACATACTTCCCCCTCTTTCAGCGTGTATTTTTTCAACCTTTCGGATTTATCCAGTAATGCATTCAGGATCAAGGCAAATGCCATTCAAAATAAGGACTGGGATGAAAACTGGCCAGACAATTTAATCACCACCATGGAAAAAGCACTCACACTTTGAATAATAGAGAACGCTAGGGCCTGAGAAAACGGTCCTAAACTAAAAATGTCTCTAGTCAGCAGTCTCTCTAGCTCTCTCATGCTTTAAAAACCCTTGGCCTAAGGCCCAAATGCAACAATCTGCAAATACCTTTTAACACCGAGCTTTAAGCAATTATCGCCCAGGCGGTGAGTCCACTGGGGCTGACAGCAGCCTATACCCACAATGCTTTTTTCTGAAGGACAGCCATATAAAGCTCCATGGCCATACTGTCCACTCTCAGGGCTGGCTGGCTGGTTGAGTATCTCATCTCTAATCCATGCCTCAAATAATGTATTAAAATGAAACCATCCCCTCAGACGACATCTTCATGGGGTGAAAAAGCTACAGCTGATCCATTATTGCTGCCAAAACTCCAAGGACATTATTATAAAGTAGAACAGCAATCCCTCCTTGAAATCCTATATGCAAAGAGGCATAATGGCAGCATTCCAAACGGAGCAGGCCAGTGATGAAAGATGCAGTAAAGTGTTGGATGAGTGTGCTGTACTATGCACAATGTCAGCTGGTTTGTGTCTCGGTCAGTCAGTGTGTGGATGGCAGTTCTGCAGAGATTCCGTTTATAGTATGTGAAATGGTTTATAGACATGATCCTAAATAGAACTTAATCCTGGAAGTTTTTTGTACACATTTTAAACTAATTTCTACCCAAATCGACAGTTCTCTTGTCTAAAAGTCAAGAACACATGAAAAAATTGACCTATTTACTTAAAACATGTTCTCGGATTTATGCACAATTTATTTGTAACCTTTAGTGTTAATTTCGTTATCGAAAACTATGATAAAAAAAATATTTGTCAACAACCTTTTATTTCCATGACTTAGATGAGACGATGACGAGACGATGACGAGACGACACCAACGGCATTAAACGAAAAAACGTTACCAAAATCTTTGCTTGTTTTTGTCGAATAAAAAAAAGGAGACAAAATATTATAGACTGTTTTTAACAAGCCTCTATGAGCTTTCATGCTTTCAGTTGCCAGATGTAAAGAGTTTAAATCCCCCAATCAGAGCTTTTCGGTAAAAACTATACATTTTCTGCCCGGTGTTTAACCTAATATTTGCAATCTGACAACCATCTGCACACGCTCTCTCTACACTGCAGAAGTGCCGCCGATGATCTGAAAACACAGAAAACACTGTTCAAACAAGTAAGCTGGAGTTGAGATAGTCTGTTTAAATGAAAGTGTCTTTCAACCAGTCTGTGTTCTGTCACGAGCTGCTTGTGCTGTTTGCTGCTACTAAATCTGCGATCAAACCTTCTCAGTGATGAACTGTCATAAATCAAAACATGGATTTCAACTATATTGTCTGCAATTGTGGTTGCTGAATAAATGCACTTACACAACCTCTGTTTGACAATACAAAGTCTTTTTTGCTGTTGTTTTAATAGAAAAGCATTGAATTATTGGAATTACTATTAAGAAATTCACATTTTTGTAATGTAGAGAGCGTGTTAATTTAGGCTATTATATGACAAATAATCTACAATAAATCAGGAAACAAGATGAGGTAAAAAATCGTGTATGAGTTGACATTCTCTTGATTTGTGAAAGTGCAATAATTCAGATGAAATGTAAACATAAATTTCTCAAATGACAACAATCATTGTGATTATAATTTTGAACAAAATAATATTTTGTCTTGTAATCTAAATGAGTGATGCACCAGCAGTAGCATATATGTGCAAATAAAGTCATATGGATGGGCAACTTCAGTCCTGGAGGGCCACTTTCCTGCAATGTTTAGCTCCAAAACTGATTTATAAAAAAAAAACAAAACCCTCACCTTCCTGTAGCTTTCTATTAATCCTGAACACATTGATTAGCTTGTTCTGGTCTGTGATCAGGGATGGAGCTAAACTCTGCAGGACAGTGTCCCTCTAGAACTGAAGTTGTCCATCCCTGATCTGGAGTAAGGGATTGTGACGTTCAGGTCATCCTCAGCTCTCTGAACTTTACTATTTCACAGCTCAGTGAATCTCACTGCCAGGACAAACCTACATCAAAACAAAGTCCTTATTGGAGCAAGTCAATTCATTCAGCAGCCATCCTGGCAATACCCTCAGGCAGCTGGCACTTTCCACATATAGGGTAAAAATTGGTGTCCTATTATTATTATTTTTTTCTTAAGAATTAGAGGAATAAAAATCATGGACTTTGGTTTGAGAACTATTATATATCCTTGTAGGACAGAAATCTTTTATCCCCTAAAACGCTACTTTTCAGGAAATGGAAAAAACACTATTTTTTAAATCATTAAACACCACATTGTCAAAACTGATATTATGGCTTTATATATGGTCAGACACTTGCATGTGTCATTATATTATTAACATTTTACCAAAATCAAGCTCAAGTGGAGTTACAAGGTTTCTGACCAGCGAATTTCAGAGAGATTTGGACATACGAGTTTTGTCCGTCATTAGACCGGCCACATCTGATGCAGTAAGTGCATCGGCATTAGGTTATCATCAACTTACAGGTTATAACGTTTATTGTAGCTATTTGGGTGCTCCGTTTTTTCTGTCATTTGGCCAAAATCTCATGTTATTAAAGACAAAGTGCTTTGCACAGGCTATTTAAGACCATACTGGCTATGACTTGACGACAAATGCTAGACTAAAGCACTTTTCTCCGCTCCTCAAATACATAAAACATTAGCTTTTATATATAGTGTTTCTTGAGTAAAGAAAACGCTGTACTTATTCAAAGAACCAGTTCTTTATTTACGCTTGCATTGTGTAGTGAACAGCAGACATGATGGCACCAGGGCTTCACAACAGACATCCTTAAGACAAAAGAGTGTGATGGGCCCTCAACAACAACTAAATGAATATTGACTACTGTAATCAGGACTGCCAAAGGTGGAGGGCAGAAAAGATTACATCAACGGCACATTGATCACAGGCTAATCTCATCACGAATTGCCTTTGTTCACCCTTAGCCCTCCATGCCTGAGTCCAAGGTGTGAATGGCCATGGACTCCTAGAGCTACCAAACCGGTTCTGGCTAGAGCACAGCAAGAGCAAAGAAGTGCTCCAAAAGAAAGACAATTTCTATACATATTGGCTTGAAACCACCAAAAATGGACAGGAATACTGTAAGGAACATGTCATATACATCTTTTTTACTCATCCAGGAAACTGTGCCCACACAGTGGAAACCGCACCTGGAATAAAAGCCAATGCAATTGCACCCACTGAGACAGAAATGTGATACCTCAACCAATTCACATTAAGTTTGGACTCTATGAGTTCAGAACACTGCCACAAGGACTGAAAGGTGGGCGTGATGCACGGACACCTGGAATGCTATGACCCAATCACATCACCACATCAGGAAAGGTGGGGATTAGTAATCCCCTCCCCAACGAGAAGGAATAAAAGCTTTCCCAAGTGAACAAATGGTCAGATGATAAACTTCCTCCAATTTATGAAATTCTAATTCAGTCAACAAACTTCCATGATTGTACTTTATTGTCAAGGTGAGATTCCTTGCTGGTGCCCTGAAATATTGGAAGGAATCATCTGACTCAATATTAATATTAATATTTAAGACCATAAATAACTACATTTGTGGTGCCCTCGTGTGAGGCAAATCCAAAACCACTACAATTGCAAACAAGCAGAGACAGTCCAAACTGTGTGCGGCACTTCATTCACAATAGAGGCGGGTGGAGTTATGAGGTTTTACTGACAGTTTGAGGATCCAATGGAGTTATGAGGTTTAATCACAAGCTCTTTTTAATACTTTCATTGGTTAAATACTAGCAAAAACCATAGACAGCTGTAAAGGGCAACCAATAGTAATGATTTATGAAAAAAAAAAAAAAAAAAAAAAGGAAATATGGAGATACGAGGTTTCCGCCTGACATCGACAATATGTTATACAAAATATTCTTCAACAAAAGATTAACCTAGCATGAGTAGTAGTTAGTTTTTAAATACTTCAAACATCTGTTTCCCCTTTAAAAAACTGGGATATTGGCATGTTCCACCTACAGGTATTTTTTTTAAGTTTAAGTGACCAAAATAATACTGTATGCTTAATCATGTCCCACAGTTAATTTACTAAATAAATGAAAAATCCTTAAAATTGTGACACTGAGGAAGTGACATCATTTGGACCCGTTCTACAGCATGACAGGAAGGACAAAAACATTCCATTTTCTCAATTTCTAGATAAACAGTAGTGTTGACAATTGTCAAGCTCAATCATTCAACCTATTGCCAGAGTTATTGTAAGAAAAAAATATAAAACAATTATCCTTATTTTACACAAAATATAATATCTACAAATTGGCATGCATATTCCAACCAGTTGTAACAGCTGCACAGCTAATAGCATACTGGCTGGCCTTAAACTACTAAACATTCAGTAAATCAACTGGGCTTGGTGTTAAAAGACCAGGTCTACCTTAAAAAAGGCCCCAGTCACCCTGGTCATAAACTGTTCTCCCCTCTGCTATCTGGCAAACAGTAACAAAACCTTCAATCAAAGTCCACTGGATTACCGAACAGCTTCTACATGCAGGCAATAAAGCTGCTAAATGGGTAAGCTGCAGAGCAACAGCTCTAATGGTCACTGTGGCACTCGCATAAAGAGAAAGTGTGGAAAACCTAGCATGATGTATAGTTAAGGCATCATCTGAATCATTTACTTTGTGAACAACTGTCCCCACTGACTCATTATCAGTTTCTGCTTTGTGCCAGAGGTAGATACACCAAAACATAAGGAAAGTCTACATAGATATTACTCATCTCACAGAAAACATGGACCACAATTACACTAAAAGTGTAATATGAGATCCGGACTGTATTTTGTATATCCACGCACTCAGATGATGTGTTTTTTGACAAAAATCAGATCCCAGGTGAAGAGAACAAGCTGATATAAAAATTAATTACTCCTAATGTGCTTTCCCTGCCCGGGTTCCACGCGCCCCTGCGTCTGCCACATTGCATTGCGTTAATTAGTGGAGTTGCACAAGAGAGACGGCTGTGGCAGTTCTGAACTGCTCCACTCCTAATTAGAAAATATTTTAAAGACCAGGGGACCGACACAACCTCTCCAGTCTCTTCCACTGCCAATAATAACCCCATTCATGATTAACTCTGAATACTTAATCAACAGTGAGCGCATTTGTCATTCCTCAACAAAAATTACTCTCAGGGAAAGTTATAGCTCAAGTTTGTGACTGCAAATTTAAAAATACAAACTGGCGCAAACATGGGCCCAATAGTGCTCTCCCGCTAAAACAATGCTGGATCGAGGGATCGGTGAACCTCTGCCAAATTCAGCCCACATGTCCACAGAGATGAACAATGGCATTACTGACTATGTTACTATAAAACCCTCTAATAAAAACAACACAGGGCAGTCTTTATTTACTTGCAATATAAATCAAGTAAACAGTTGTGAACAGCACATTGCAGTCTTTATTTATTTGCTTATATACTACCAAGATAGTTTTGAGAACATACTTTTAACTTTCATAATCAAAAAAGGACTGCATGAATAATTAAAATGTGCTGTGTGTTTCAGAGCTGCTCAGAGACACTGTGTTTTTAGTGTCTCAGAGCAGCTTGATTCGCACGAACTCATCTCTGCATGTGCTCTGAGGTTTATTTTTTTTACGCTTGTGTGCACTTGGTAAGCAACATCTTTTATTTATTTATTTTTATTTGTTTTACCATATTATTATTATTATTATTATTATTATTATCAGTTATATATAACAACATTTTTGGCCAAATTGAGCAGCTACAAACATGCACAGCAAACCTGTTTGTTTTTTTTGTTGTTGTTGTTTTTTATAACTACTTTTAAAATCTCAATTTTTATCAGGGAAAAAAACAAAACAAAAAAAAAAACAAACAAAAAAAAAACAAAAAAACAAACCATGCAGTCATAAGTCAATTACATATATCAAGTAAACAATAGGGGTGTGCGATATATTCACTATTTCCCCGCAAGCATTTTCTAGAAAATGTAAGCCAGTGGCAGCATTTTTTATCATATTCACAAAACTTTCATGACTCTTCGCTTGTTTTTGGATCTGGAGATGCTCTACTCTTCCAGAAGATGCATAACAGCATCAGTGGAGGGGAAAGAGTTAATACAAGATCGGTCATCATCCGATATTAAGAGTTTTTTTTTTTTTTTTGGTCTATATTGGATTTTTAATTGTGCATGCTCTTTCCCCCAATTTTTACATTTAGATCATCAACGTCATCTAACATCATCATTAGCATCATCTAATGCTCACTTAAAGTTACTATTGAAAACATTAATAAATTAACACTGTTAAATGTCATATTTAGTAAATAAAAAAATAAAAAAAAATGTATATGAAGAGTCCCATTGCAAAAACCTCTAAGTCCCTAAGACATCTGACATCTTTCATTTTAAATGCGCATTTTTTTTTTTTTTTTTTTTTTTTTTTTTAAATCCGGCTCCTGGTTTAGGTTCAGTAATTTCACTTTAATGGCAATGAAAAGGTTGTTAGTCAGTTATTGAAATGCCTTATTTACAAAAATGTCACTTTAGTCAATTCATTTATATTTAACAGATTTGACTGTCTTTTGCTACAAAGCCAGCTAAGTCCATGTGGGCTTTTTGTCCAACTCTTTGGACAACAAGAAATAGTAAAACGTCCATTTCTGTGAGTTTTACAGCAGCAAAAGGAACACCGTTGTGTTTACTTGCTACTCGCAAAATCCTGTTATTGCCACCATAACGATGGACAAAACATGATAAAAACTTGCAGCTCAGCAATTGAAAGCCGGCTTATATGCACACTGTCATTCATCTTGAAATCATACAATTCGATTTGCGTCTTCCGATTGGTTCTTCTGTGGACTAGGGGTTTAGCGGTTTCTGCCAACAAACCAGTATTTCTGAACGGGCTGATACTGGGATTTAGTGGATTTGAAGCGAAAATATTTGATGAAAGTACACTATGTGTGAAGAGCATTCGCTCAATATCATTATCTCATTTTTGATGGAGGTTTCAGCTTTTGCATCTGAATTCTTCATATTTTTATCATTCAATTTTTTGATTGTAATTGGAAAGCTCTAGTCTTCGAGTTCTTTTAATCAGAGTACTTGGTGAGGAAATTATCTCACCCATCTACCTCGAACGTACTGGTGGAGAGCAGCAAGTTTACAAAACAATTACTTTTTCATTGGTATATGCACATGGAACAGGGTCAGACTGAGCACTGGTATATCAGTTGAAGAAGGGTACAAGGTAATGGAACAACCATTTTAAAGTGAAAGTGCAGACAAATCCACAGAAACATTCAAACACTGGTGCGGGTATCACTCACCTCTGTGCTCCCTGAGTCAATTGCTTTGTCCACATACAGCAGCGACTGTCCCTCCCCACGGCATACACCTTCTGACCAGGCTGCACAGCGCAGGTGAGCGCAACACTGGCCTGCAGATGCAATAGAATAATAAACACCATCAGCCATTGAAAGACACAAATAGTCAATTTGACGCTAGTGTAGGGTTACCTACCAGTGGGGTCGAATAAAGACGAAACGTTAATGTCATCGGGAAGGCCTATTTGGCCCATTTCATCCCAGAACTTGCGGCTGGGCTCCTCAGCAGCGGGGTCTGTACTACCAGGAGCAGAGGTTGAGTGCAGGCCACTATCTGGAGAGCTGACCCTGAGGAAAGAAGTGAACAGACACATTAGGCTTCATCTGAAAAGACACTGAACAAGTTATGAAAGAATATTTTAAAGTGACAGCTAAGTTGCCCACTCCTTTGTCAGATTACAAACACTTGGCAATTTATTTCTAGATGTCAGCATCCTAATCATGTTTCAAGAAAGCCTACATTGCAATGGTAACATCCATGAAGCCCTGCCTTCAACTGCGAGGTAAGGGGTTATCATACTTGGCTCCAACACAAGGACTGGCTGTTCAGAGGCAAAGTATGAAAGAGACGGAGAAAGAGAGGGGACGAGAGAGAGCCGGAAAGGGGGTGGGGGGCAGGAATGACTGGCTTATTGGATGTGGCACTGAGAGAGTGAGCTACAGAGACTCAGAGAAGCGGAAAAAAGGAATTAACATTTAAAAAGGGAGCCGGTTTGAAGAGGGCCAGCCAGAAGTGGGCTGCAGCAGGGACAGGATGAAAGACTACTGTATGTGATCCCTCTTCTGTCCAGAACATCTGCATAAATACAAATAAACCGTTTGGTGTGCTACTTCCTCTTTAAAAAGGCTTACATCAGAGGAGGAGCGACATTAGGGATGGGTATTGTGGAGAACTCAATTCAGGTTACGATTCTGATTCCTAGAAATGATTCCATTAAATGTACTTGGTTCATATTGTTGACTTCGGAATTGTGATTATTTCACATTGTGGATCCTTAAATTGTAAGGCATCATAGGTGCAATCCCGATGTAAAGACCTTCCCAAAAATCAGGCAGTAAATATAAGTCTTAAAAGTGTGGCAAAATTTACGTATCCTTTACAGAAGAATTCCAGAATACTTTGAGAAATTCATTGAGGACAGATATAGATAAACACTGATTAAAAATCTTGTATTTAATGTTAAAAAGTACTGATAAAAAAAATTCCTATTTTACCCAATGTTTCACTATGCTCTGTATTTTTATACAGTATGCTTAGTTTTAAGATGCCATTGTCCAACTATACTGCAATCGATTAAAGTATACTGCACGCTTCACGTGAGGAGCTCCATTTCTCAATAAAATTGTCGACGATATAGATCAGCCATTTATGAGTTTTTTTTTTTTGTTTTTGTTTTTGTTTTTTAATTATGATCCAGCCTTAAGGCCAATTCACACTGCACTAACAGACTCTGACCAACGGCGAAAGACAGGTTTGTCAGGTTACCTCTCCATTCCCTCCCCCACATCCCATCTCTTCTATGACTGCTGATGGCTTTGCCAGCTATTTCACAGATAAGGTGGCAACCATCAGCAACCAATTCTCTGCACCACTTAGCCACAGCCAACCATCACCCACACACATTCTACTCTTCTCTTTCTCTCTCTTCACAGAAAAAGAGATCTCCAAATTCTATGTGTCAGCCATCCAACAACCTGTCCCTTAGACCAGATCCCCACCCATCTACTACAGGAGATCTCACCAACATTGCTACCCACTCTGACTCACATTATCAACACATCCCTCACTACTGGCAAATTTCCCAGCACATTCAAGCAGGCTTGGGTAAACCCACTGCTTAAAAAAAACAAAAAAACAACAACAACGACATTCAGTCTTATAGAAATTGAAACCTACAGACCAGTTTCCCTTCTTTTCTTAAAAAAAAACTCTTGAAAGATGTGTTCATCTCTCTGCTTTTCTCTCACAGAATGACCTAATTGACAACAACCAGTCTGGGTTCAAAAGCAGACACTCCACAGAGAACATCCTGCTGAACACTGCTGAAACTCTTTGGTTGGCATGAGAAAACTCCAAATCATCTGTCCTTATTCTACAGGACCTGTCTGCAGCCTTTGATACTGTAAATCACCGGATCCTCCAGTCCACAATTTTTGACTTGGGGAATCACAGATAGAATCAGTCAAAGAGAACCCACGTCATACCCCTCCTTATCTCACGCCACTTACAGTCACGGCCAGCTATTGACACTGGCTTTCAGGACTGCCCCTGGAACTGCAACTCACTAATTCACTCATACACCCATACAAGACCTCCCGTCAGCTATGGTCACTGAAGGAGCAATGCCTTGTTTTTTCACAACAAGGCACAAAAATCACTCTCCAAAATGTTCACTCTCTCTGCTCCTCTCTGGTGGAATAAGATGCCAACCTCCAGCCAAACAATCACAGACCATCACAACTTTCAGGAAGCAGCTAAAATAACATCTTCCACAAGCACTTAAAGGTGCAATATGTAAGAATTTTGCTGTAAAATATACAAAAACCACTAGGCCAGTGTTATATATTTTGTCCACTTGAGTACTTACAACATCCCAAATGTTTGCAACTATTTGTAAATCGTGAGAAAATAGCAATTTTAACCAAGGCTCTGGGACGTGTGAGGAGTCGCCTGTCAATTGCGTCATACCCGCGTTACCCTCAGTTTCTGGTTTTATTTTGTAGAAACCATGGAAACACCAAAGACGCTTTAATATATTACATGTTTTAATAGACAATGGAACAACTGTTTTGATATATTTATAGACAGAAAACTAATTATTGTTATATAGCTAAACATGTTTAGTCTTATTGTTCTAATTTTCTTGATTTTTTGCGAGTACCATGCTTTTACCATGCCTCAGAGAAAAACACCATTTTATGAAGTAGCTAACATAGCATAATCAGATGCAGCTTTATTTTTAGTAACAGTAATACAGCATTTTCTCCATCATACAATACGTTTTAAAATTAATTGCATGCCATTTATCAACACAAGCCATCCAGCATTTAATATGATATTTTAAAATCGATCTAGCTTACTGCAGTGTGTCTCAAACAAGTGTCTCACAGCAGCCGCCGCTGAGCGAACGCACAGAGTAACGTTATAACATCATTTTCAACACTCTCAAATGTATCTAATATGATAAACAGAGCTGCATTACCTCATACCCATGACAGGAAAAGCGGAAGCAGCGCCGGCGACTGCGGCATAATAAAAGTTCCACTGCTCGTGAGGCGTGTTGCGCAATCGCTCCAGCGGCCTCGTTCAGCTCCTACAACACTCTGTCCTGCTCTGCTTCATACTACAGTAACGTTATTAATCGCATCCATGAACATGATTTCTGCCCGAGTCCTATCCCAATTCTTTTCCACCGACCGTTGAGATGAAGACCACATGTCCCAAGATTCCACGCTCAAACTTGGCGTCATCAAGCTACGCCTTTGTTTTGAATAGACCTCTAGCGGACAGAAAATATTACATAGTGCACCTTTAACCACTAATCCTTAAACCAGCACACTTAAAAAAAAAAAAAAAAAAAAAAAAGAAAATGCATTTTTTTTTTTTTTTCCTCTACCCTCTAAAATCAATGTTCATTTCACAGTGATATCTAGACATATTCTGCGACCTAAGAGGCAGCATTACATGTATTCTTTGTGGAACAGACACCCTAAGAATGCATTGCAACAAACTCATAAAAATTAATCCAAGATGGTGGATGAATTGAGAGAAATATTGATAACAGTTAAAAACTTCTATTATTAATTTTTATTCTTATCAGACTATCACACTGTTAGCTTAGCAGCATGCTAACACTGAACTGGTGCAATTTTTTTCCTAAAAAAGGCAAGCACAAATCCCACCTGCAGCTTATTTGTTTGGTCAACATGACCACTCAGTCACCTGTCAAGAAAAGTTCAGACCTCATGGGATTCAGTTCAGATTTCAGAAATATAATGGATGGATCTGATCATGACAAGCATTAATGCCATCAATCAGGATGTGTTATAAACACTATACCGGGGTTAATGTCAGGGTTAGTATTTAAGCATTATGTAAGCAATAAGCAGTGATTAAGCAATATGATTGACATGACCAACGAAACAGCTGTACTGGTTTGGGGAAAAAGAAAATATGTGAATCATTTAGGAGTCTGGTCTGCCATGAGAAGCTGCTGCCTACGTGAATCATTCCAAATCACTCATTAATGAGCTTTCATGATGTCTGGGCGGTTGCCTTAACAGTTAGCTGCCTATGTACACATAGCTCACTAAGTTTTCGAACACAGCTTATATATTGAAATTTATATTTTATAAGTCTGTGAAAGTCATTTTTAATGTTAGTCATGTTAGTCAAAAAAAAAAAAAAAAAAAAACTCACAGCAGTGTCTGGTCCATCTTAACAGTCTCTACCTTAAATGATATGCAGTGTTCCTCATTTGCTTTTGAGCTGTTATTGTTTTCACTCCCCTGTCAATAACTGGCACAGTTCCACCTCAGACCACCCAATCAAATGCCTCCAACACAACAATCCACCGCCTGTTGGCAGCCTCCCAGAGACTGCACAGAGAGCATTACGTCACCATTCCTCAGGGAGACGTCTGATTGGTTGAGAGGAGCTGAGTAAATTAGGCACTCGTCCAATGAGCCCGAGGGTGCCTATGGACAGGAACTTTTGACAACAACAGGTCACGTGGAGCTCTGTGAAAGGCTGCTGGTGGAGTTCTCTCTAATGGATTTCTCCTTTAACCCTTCATCTAGTAACTAATCATCAGGCAATTTTGGCACCAAATTAATTGACCCAAATTGAATTGTGGTGTTGGATTCATTAGCAATTCCCAGCGTATTTGGGTCAAAGCACTCCATTCCTCTCCATCAGAAAGCACAATGGAAGAGACAAGTTCTGTTTGACCCAGAACTTCAGTAATCAGATTCCATTCAGCAAAGCTAGAGCCTTTAAAGAATTTATTTGGGAAATGCAACTATGTTGTCCATTTCAAAGCCTGCAACAAGGAAGTTGTGTCCTAATTTAAGGAAAATTTTATAGAAAAATTCTAATTAAACCACTCATGTCCATTTGACTTGCTTTTTTTTTTTTTTTTCCCCAACGTTGATCTTTTTCCTACAATGAAAGTGAATGGATATTGGAGCAGTCACAGTATAAAAGAATAACAAAATAAGTTTAAATGCAGTTGTCCTCTATATTATGGTACTATTTTGGAGCCAATCATTTTCATTGTATGGAAAAGAGCCACACATTGTATGGATATTGTGCTAAACTATTTTAGCTTGATGGAAGAAAAGGTCTAAAATAACATCAGGATGACTTGAATGACAATTTTCATGTTTTTCTTCAAGTTTCTTCATTAATTATTGTACATCCAAAATGTCCGCAAACTTTTGGTTTGAAGCAGTATTTCTTGTGAGCATTAAGGTATTAAGATTATTATGCTTAATGAATTAAAAAATAAATAAATTAATACATTTTAAGATTGTGGAAAAAAAACCCTCACCATTACAAAGATGAAACTAGTTTACAGCCACATTGTGTTTGATTATGAGGAGTAATTTACACTGAACAATCTAATGAGATTGTGGCAAGCACAGCACTCAGCATTGTTTCAGCTCTACAGGGGTCACTGAGGTCATTGCTTTTTAAGCAGGGGGATTTTAGTCTCTGCAGCAAACAAAACCTGCAAACCCCTCTCAACTCTCACCTCCACACAACCTCCTTACACATTACAGTGTAAAGCCACGTCAATCAAACACTTCAGAACCGCACCAAACCACCTTCACAATGACTACCACAAACTGTACTTTCTCATTCCCCATTGCATTTATGCACACACACACACACACACACACACACACACACAAAGCTGTAACGAATGGGAATTTTACATTTTCTCTCAGTTACATTAACAATTACAATAACTGACATTGTGTTGTTCTGTATATACTGAAACAGAATGCAAGAGTCATTTTCAGTAGCTGAACTGTGTCTAACTTGACATAACATCTTAAAGGATTATTTCATTAAAATTTCCTGATAATTTACTCAATTTGCTCACCCCCATGTCATCCAAGATGTTTATGTCTTTTCTTTCTTCAGTCGAAAAGAAATTAAGATTTTTGAGGAAAACATTCCAGGATTTTTCTCCATATAGTGGACTTAACCCGGGTACAACAGGCTGAAGTTCCAAATTGCAGCTTCAAAGGGTTCTACACTATCCCAGCCGAGGAATAAGGGTCTTATCTAGCAAAGCGCTCAGTCATTTTCTAAAAAAAAAAAAAAAATAATAAATGCAAATGCTCATCTTGCACTAGCTCTGTGATGTGTCACGCATTACGTAATCACATTCGAAAGGTCGAAAGTACTGTGGTAGGGCGAAAAACTCCATCTCATTTTCTCCTCTAACTTCAAAATCGTCTGACATCCTTGTTTCATCTTTTTTCGTAAAAGCCGCTTGACTTCGCCTTTGCATGATTGCTTTATAAACACTTGCTCGGTACTTCCGCGTGACCTTTCCAACGTGATTACGTAATGTTTGGCGCATCGCAGAGCAAGTGCAAGATGAGCATTTGTGGTAAACAAGTATATATATATATATTTTTTTTTTTTAAATGACCAATCGTTCCGCTAGATAAGAACCTTATTCCTCGGCTGGGATCGTGTAGAGCCCATTAAAGCTGCACTGAAACTGCAGTTTGGACCTTCAACCCGTTAGTAACTGTTGAAGTCCACTATATGGAGAAAAACCTTAGAATGTTTTCCTCAAAAATATTAATTTCGTTTTGACTGAAGAAAGAAAGACATGAACATCTTGGATGACATGGGGGTGAGTAAATTATCAGGAAATTTTAATTCTGAAGTGAATTAATCCTTTAAAAATTGAGCACTCATGGCTTGGGACACTGTAAAAAAAAAAAAAAAAAAAAAAAAATTGTGGTGCAACAAAATCAATTCATGTGCACATTTTGCATCTTTATTACATTCCATTTTCCATTTCCTTTTAAAACTTGTTAGGAGAACCAAACATCCACCCAAAGCACCTTCACCTGACAGTAATAACTCACTTTTTTAGGCAGCTCCCACGATGCCCTGGGCTGCGGTTGTCATTGTCATCAAAATCATTGTCGTCGTCATGGTAATCGTCATCCTTCTCGGAGCTGCCGCGGCGGTTCCGGATGTGCAAGGGGACGTAACCAGGCGTGGGTCCAAACAGTTTCAACTCACCCTGACCCAAGAGACTCTTTTCTCCACAGTAGCAGAAGGCACAGAGCTTTTCTCTGAGATGGATGAGAGAAGACATTTTAGAAAAGATTTTTCAGACTTTCAACAATTCAATCAGAAACAACACAAGTAAACATTCCTAAGTACACAAATATAGCTGTAAATTCTGGGCCAACATTGCAAGTGGATGGTTCTGTTTTGCATACTTAAAGTGCAATACTGAGAATGCAACTCGCTATGTTATGAATTCCATTCTGAATGCTATAAAGTGACATTTCATAGCCAAAAGCGGTTGCATTCAAGTAGATTGTTTTGCCCCAAGTCATTAAGCAGTTGCGCATCCAATCCTCACTGCTCTATCTCTATCAACAATCTGACTAGTCAGGGGTTTCTAGTCGATGCCTCATGCCCCAGTGCCCCGCTGAGGTGCTGTAACTCTTCTGACTGGGTGACCGAACTCAAAAAGGATTACGTGAGAGGATATGACATCCTTGGATGGCTCTGACAGTGAAATCACACTCTAAATCAGTCAAAAGACAAGACTCCTAATCAACCCACAACTAGGGATGTGCACGAGTCCACAAGTACTCTGATGTGACATCGACGATCAATCATGAAAACTCTTTTTCTGATTGTTTTTTTGCGGCATTTTGGGCGGTACCTGAGGTCAGATTGGTTAGCGTTAGGAAAGCATGCTGTCCAGACCAGCAAAATAAAGTGAAACTATGTATTTGAAAAGAGGCAGTGATGCCTGGAATCACTTTGAACATGAAAATACAGTTAAAGGGATAGTTCACCCAAAAAAGAAAATTCTCTCATCGTCATTTACGCACTCTAGTAGTTCCAAACCTGTATAAATTTCTTTTTTCAGCTGAACACAAAGGTAGATATTTGGAAGAATGTCAATAACTAAACAGATCATACACAAAAGTTAAGACTCATAACTCCAAAACTATAGCAAGGAGAGTCAAAAGGTACTGTTTGATAGAAAGCTTTTTAAATTTTTAGAAATTAAATATAAATTACATTAAATAATAATTTAAATATAAATTACATTACATTCTCATGCTGAGAAACTGCTGATAAAAGACAATTTTATTTTATATATATATATATATATATGAAAAATGATAATAAAATTTTATCTTTCTTATTTGACATTCAGTAACTCAGGAAGGAAATAAGGTAGGTAAACTCTTTGTGAAGGAGAAATTTTTTTTGGTGAAGCTTTCCTACATGTGAGCTGCATCTGGATCAAATTCTGTGGTGATAGTATAAAGTAATCAAAAGTTACAGTATTTGGAACCAAGGTAGCCTTTTTGTTTAGCCCTTGACTCCCCTTTGAAATTGTTCCTCCAATAGGAATATCTAATAGTCAACGCAATGGATTATGATTTTGGGCTCATTTTGATCATGAGAATATGCTATAAATAATGCTATACATAAAGAATGCATTTTCTACGATCTGTGCATGTTTCATGATGTTATGAGCGAAATGTGAAATCTACATAATTGTTTTTAGTTAGCACCAGTGGAGTTTTATGTGTTTGTAAGTCCGTGAGGAATATCTCACGATTTTTTTTTTTTTTTATGATACCTATTTTGTTATTCCACGATGGAAAACAAGCATGGATCGGTTCTGGGAGCATTGAGTAACACATTGCATCCCGGAAAGATGAGAGACATGTTTTTAGCCAAGTATGTTACATCACTCCGTGAGTAATATCTCGTGATTGATGGAATGGATTATGTTGATTTTTGGGCTCTTTTTATTTGTGAGAATTTGCTGTAAATAATGTGTCATTTTCTACGATGTGCAATTTTTATTAAGTTATGAGCAAAAACGCCACGTGAAATCTACATATTTGTTTTCGGTTAGCGCCTGTGCATTGTTTTTGTTGTAAACGCAATTTGTGCAGACCCATTAGAGGGTGAAAACAATGCAACAGGAGCATAACAGAGGCTTGATCTGAACGTGTAACATCTCTGATTTTGTATGCAAAAAGAATTTTGTGCTACCCATTTGGTTTCAGTTTCTATTTGCTCTTAAAGACACACAAACAGGTACGCCGACACTCCCGTTGGTCTTAAAGGGTTAACTGCTTGTCTGGATGCATAAGTTCTCTCACAGTGGAGCCATGCATGTTCTTGTACAGAAGTCACCCTAAAAAACGATTAGCATCTGAACTGCCCTGAAATTTAACTTCACCTGTTTCTATAGTTAAACACATGGTCACCAGTCTAAACAGTCATTATCTAAACTGTCATGTGGCTCTTGGGTGTGTGCGTTTACTTGTATTTGCTGACAACATTTTGC
This sequence comes from Hypophthalmichthys nobilis, assembly GCA_037950665.1. Classification (NCBI taxonomy): domain Eukaryota; kingdom Metazoa; phylum Chordata; class Actinopteri; order Cypriniformes; family Xenocyprididae; genus Hypophthalmichthys; species Hypophthalmichthys nobilis. Next base: position 6,987,785 of record CM075482.1, on the reverse strand, counting down.
TCGTAAACATTGTGATTGTTGTGAAATCTTAGTAAAATGTCATAATTGTCAGTGCATTCTCATTAGAGTTCATTTACTTTCTCTGTCAGCTGTGCAGCCCATGAGAGCTGCTGTCAGTAGATGTGATGCGCATGCAATACAGAAGGGGGTCTCCTCTCCTCTCACACGCTGCAAATGGTGCTGCACATTAGCAAGTGCACAATCTGTGCTAATTGGGAATCTAAAAGAGAGCACTCTCTCGCCCCCTCCCTTTACTAATGACAGCAGCAGGGCTTCAGCGGTCCCCTCCCCCCACACTCCCTCGCTTTCACTCAGAGTGTGCAAAAAAGCACACTAGCTGCGGTCATGCGTATCAAGTGTTGGCAAAATCCTGAAACTGGGATTTTCAACATTGTTGTGTGTATGTTAAAAAAACAAAGTAAGATTTGCTGGATGAACTGCAGGTTATTATGTCTGACACAACAGAGAACTAAAGCCCAAAGTATACTTTTTTTTTTTTTTATATACATGTACACAAGCATATAGAACGCAGGAGGTCAAGGTTTCTTTGCCTGAGCTATTTCTCTCCAGAAGTTATGACCAATAGAAATGTCTGTACTCTTTTAACCAAAGTTGCAGCTATCTCTTAAAGAATTAGTTCACATCACATTCTACTTGCGGAAAAAATGGAACTGCCGCTGCGTTCGTTCCGTAAGTAGAATAGGGAAGGCGTAGGACATACAGCGTAAGCTTTTTGAAGAATACGAAACTGCGGTTTTGGCGGAACCACTTGGAAGGTGATCATTTGTTTATATAAAGCATACACATTTACATTTTTTTCAAAAATGACCGATCGTTTCACTAGATAAGACCCTTATTCCTCGTCTGGTAACGTTTAAAGCCCTTTGAAGCTGCACTGAAACTGTAATTTTGACCTTCAACAGTGGAGTCCATTGAAGTTTACTATAAGGAGAAAAATCCTGGAATGTTTTCATCAAAAACCTTAATATCTTTTCAACTGAAGAAAGAAGGACATGGGCATCTTGGATGACATGGGGGGTAAGTAAATTATCAGGAAAATTTTATTTGAAAGTGAACTAATCCTTTAAGCCCCTCACACATAAACTTGTCAATGTGAACATCTGTTGTTGTTGTGGTCTCTGGTATATTGTTGTTGCTCTTTAGTTTCGTTTTCTACTGTGAAACAATGGCCAAGGCCAGTATTGCTACCTTGTGGAACAATTGATTTGGGCAAATCAAATTCAATGTGCATGTGCAACCTGTGAGTACTATTCTGGTGATGAAATTTGCATCACGAGCACTGTACACAGACCCTTGTATGTGTGTAAAAACTGAATAATACTTAGGGCTTAAGTCATCCAGTGAGTAAGTAAGTGACCAATTCAGTCCATGATTCACACAATAACAACTCTTGTGTACTGTTCAAACTGATTAACCAATCATTTTAACTGATTCTTTAAAGGTAACTCTCAGTAAGTGATTCCTTCACAATTTGGACATCACATCTTTCTTTTCATCACACACAATTCATCACAAACACACACACACACACATCTGTAATCTTTCTTTGACCTGATGTACACTTTTTACTTGTTTTCTAAGACCCTATTGACCCCCTTGTACACTTTCTTCTGTCTAAACATTGTTCATCAGCACACTGTGTTTGTGTGAACTCTCTCACCCTCTTCAGGGCGACATTAAAGCTTAATAAAAGCTTGCTGCTCAACCTTTAAATGCACACATACACACAGCTTTGTGTGTGTTGTGTGTGAACTAACCTAGTTTTGGCTTTTCTAGTGGTGGATGCGGACGAGCCAGCGGAGTCTTCTGACACGGAACGCTGGAAGAGCGGGGACAGAGGCCTCTCGTCTCTGGGGCTGAGATCCAGTGGCTCAGGAAAATCATCATCCGTTTCTGGCTCCAGCATATCTATGAATTCAAACAAGACAGTGACAATTTTAATATCCTTTCTCTTTTCACAAAAGGTAGTCAACATGAAATCAAAACAGACCCTATTGACATACCTTATAAGGAAAAAAAAAAGTTTTCTTAGAATGATTTAATAGTATTTTGTTTCTAAAATATTTATTTTTTTTTTTTGCTAGCGTAACCAAGGTCATGTGAGCAGGCCATAAGCGGCAAGCTCAGGAATTAACACATAACCAGATGTTTATTCGTTTTGATGATAAAAATGGCAAACATTTTTGTATGTTCAAAAAATGAGAGTGAGAAAGAGAGAGGGAAAAAAAGAAAAAAAAAAACACTCTCCTGGCTCACCTTGATGAGATGTTTTAAATGAACCACAGTACTGAAGGACAGAGAGGAGTAACAATCTTAGACATAATATTGATTTGATAAATTACAGACTGTCCAAACACGCCATGACTCATTCAAAACTCCACAAACAATAATTATTGATCAAGTGTTCCTACATAACCAGAAAAGCAAGCTGGTTTTCCGGGAAACATTTCATACGCCCACTGGATTAGTGGAAACGGTCGTGAAGAATGAGTGAAGAATGTTGTCTTGCAGCAGCGTGACATTCATATCTGCAAACATGTCATCTGCTGATGCTACATTAAAGCAGTGCAAGAAGAAGAGCGGGCAGTTGGCACTTGGCAGTTACAATGACCCATGAGTAAGATGAGGAAATGTATAAAATCAGCAGTTCTCAACTGGGTTTGCTTGAGGATACTTGGGGAATAAAACCAATCTAAAATCCAAACATATAACAAAAACTATACAAAACAAAATAATCATAGTAGTGCTAATTTTTGATACTTTTATAGCGCTTTTTGAAGTTTGAAAGCTTTAACTCCCAATGTAATTGTATGGAAAAATACAACTAGTACAGCCTTCAGATTTTTTTTCTTGTTTTTTGTTTGTTAGTTCCCCAGAAGAAGGCTAAATGGATTTTCAATGATATGAGCATGAGTAAATGACAAAGTAATCTGTTTTATGGTGAACCATTCCTCTAATTTAGCTGAAAGTTTTTAAAAGACATCTACAAAACTCAGCAATGTGGCATGAACCTCACCTTCCATGGATCAACAATATCTACACTACCGTTCAAAAGTTTGGGGTCAGTAAGATTTTTTTTATGGCTTTGAAAGAAGTCTCTTAAGCTCAGCAAGGCAGCAATCCAGTAATAAAAACAGTAATGTTGCAAAATATTATTAAAAATTAAATAATTGTTTTCTATTTTAACTGACTGAAATTTTCAAAAGACCAATACTCCAGTCTTCAGTGTCACATGATCACTATCATATAATGTGCTGATTTCGCTGCCCAAGAAACATTTCTTATTACAATATCAATGTTGAAATATAGTATATCTGACTTATTTACAAACAAGCAAAAGAAAAACAGTTAACTTGTTATTACTTGCACTACTGTCTGTTCATCCAGAACCCTGAGTCATCCATTTGCACATTTATATATTTATATATTTTTTATGCACTTTATTGTCCATTGCACTAGTGTAAATGATATGTTCATAGTTTCTGCTTATAGTGTACATACACTTGTACATAATCCATCTGTATAGTATGTTCATAGTACACCTATCTGTATATCTTGTTGATAGTATTTAAATACCTGTAAATTATGTCCATAATACTGCCTTATTTGTATATTTATTGAACATTTGTAACGTATTGTAGACACTTTATATTTGTACTTACTGCTTATTGCACTTCTGGTTAGATGCTAACTGCATTTCGTTGCCTTGTACCTTACATGTGCAATGACAATAAAGTTGAATCTAATCTAATCTAATCTAGTTGTGCTTACATTATAAACGTCTAGAAAAGTCTGCCTTTAATTTTGATCAATTTAATGCATCCTTGCTGACTAAAAGTATAAATTTCTATCAAAGACAAACTGGATACTGATACTTTGTTCTTCTAGAGAACAATGCAAAAAAATAAAAATAAAAATTCACAAACACAATGTATCCCAAATAGCCACTACAATGGGAGCCATGACCTTTAGATCAACCTTTACAGGAATGAAAATGGCTCATCTCATGGCAGACTTATCCACACAGCACTTGTTAAAACGATGTTTGAAAAGGCAGAACATTGTTTTTCCATTGTTCAAAAGAGCATTCATGTCAGTAGACATAAGAAACAGAGAAAAAAAAAACAAAAAAAAAAACAGGTGTGCACCAGAGTTCGATGTACATTACTGAAGAAGATGAAAAAACATATCAGTGTGACATGAAGAATGACTAACACTTATGAGTCTATTTCCCACCATTCACAACCGAAAACACGTAGCTCATGACAGAAGTTAATGAATATGGACATGTATTGTGCAAATACACAAAATACAAATACACAGCTGTATTTGTGAAAATACACCTTAAAAATATTTAAAAAAAGACTGCTCAAAAGGATTAAAGGGTTAGTTCACCCAAAAATTAAAATTCGGTCATTAATTACTCGCTCTCATGTCCTTCCAAACCGGCAAGACTTTCGTTAATCTTCAGAACACAAATGAAGATATTTTTGATGAAATCTGAGAGCTTTCTGTCCCTCCATAGACAGCTAAGCAACTGAAAATTTCACACTTCAAAAAGTTCATAAAGAGATCGCAAAACTAATCCACACGATTTAAGCAGCTCAGTCCAAATTTTCTGAAGAGACTATCGCTTTATACACTGAACAGATTTAATTTAGGTTTTTATTCACATATAAACATTGACAATAATGTAATAGGTAGGTGTGTTCTGAGGCTCCACCTTCTTTGATGTGGAAATCTTCGTGTTTATTTCTTTTGTCCAGACTGTCGAGATCAGACATGAGTAAAACCATGAACACGCTTTGTAGTAGAAACCGAAGTTGCAATTCTAATTTTAGCAATGGTATAATGACTTCACACTGGCTTTCACACCGAATAGTTCTAGGAACTCAGTTCTAGCAACTAGCCACTAAGATAATTCTCCGAGAACTAATTTCTCCCCCGATCCATGTTCCTGGTTGTATTTGTACCGGAAATAGGAACTCTGAAGCAGCAGAGAGTGGTGTCTTTAAATGCAGCATTTACAAACGCTAAAAACCAGTGGATGGATGATGCCACGAACGGAGCTGTGTTTGTTGTGTGTCGTGGGTTTCGTGATAACGGAGATAGAATGTAAACACATATTTTGTGACTGAAAGAGCAAAAAGTAGGGCTAAAAGACAAAATCTCCTATGACAACGTGCAGTATTACACATCATCAAGGCGGAGAAAAGAACACAACCCTGCAGACAACAGGTAAATGCCATTATCACTGTTTTCCATGTTAGTGAAGTAAATATTTACACTGCTTTTTAAAAATGCCGGATGCTGGTGACCATTCAAAGTACACTTACATCACTGATAGTTCCTATAGTGCTGGCTTAGACCCTAATCTGAAGGAGGAGCTAATTTAGTCCCCCCAAATGAGTTCCTAACTAAAATCATTCCTAGTTCCTGAGGTGCAAACACAGCAAAATCCGGGTACTTCAGCCAATAGTACTGGGAATTATGAAAAGGTTCCTCCGGTGTGAAAGCCCCTTATAATTATTTCACAGACTTTTTAGTAGAATACAACCAGAAAATACAGAAAAATTTGTATGCAGCATTTAAAAAATAGCTTCTATAGGCTAAATTAAGTATTTAACATTTGAGTTTACATTTGAGCAATAGCAGAAAACTGGCTCTCTTAAACCTAAATGGAATGGAACCCTAATGAATGTCATTGCTAACACCTGTATTTTTCCTACTATTTCATGTCAAAATGACTGCTGTGAAACAGGTCTATTAAACCAGGCTTGTGACATGCTTGAGCATTATATACACGTTCTATGAGTTTAATTCATTGAAAGCTTGCTAATAAGACCAACTTTCAATTACATTCCATTCAATGTGCCAACGATCACAGAATTTGACACACATAAAATCATAGTTTTCCATCAGCAAGGCCAGTATCAAAGGGAAATCAGCAAACAAACTGGATACTCAAGATGTGGTATTCAAGCTGTTATAAAGAAATTTGAACTATCAGGAGAGGTCAAGGACAAAAAACAGACTGGAAGGCCAAGAAAACCTTCACAATCTGATAAAAATATCCGAGTTTCTCAGAGTTTCTTCTTTGAGAGACAGGAAGAAGTCCAGCAAGGACCTGGCTCAGCATCTGGCAGCTTCATCGGAATGCCAAGTTGACCCTTCTACAGTCCGAAGAAGCTTGATCAGGAATTGTCTTTGTGCAATGATAGCAGCCAATAAACCAATTTTTCGGAAGGGGAACAGGTTGAAAAGGCTAAGATATGCTAAAGCTCACAAAGATTGGAATGAAGATCAGTGAAAAAGTGTATTATGTTGTGACAAATCCAAGTTTGAAAGGTTTGGGTCCAATCGTCCACAATATGTGAGAAGAAGAGTTGGAAGAATGAGTGCATGCAGCCTTAAGTGAAGAATTTGATCAGTGTCATATTAAAAGGGCCAAGCATCATTATTTTACATTATTTTTTACATAAGTACACTGTTTTACTGATGGATAAAAGCACAAGGATTTATAGCCCAATCAAATTGAAAAGTAATGATTAAATCGAAGTGTAGGCTTTGGAATTAAAAAAAAAATATATATATATAAAAACATATATATAAGAAAAAGAAAAAAGTATGTGAGGTCAGAACTACATTTTTAAACTCTTGGCTTGAGAGACTGAGGGTTATTCAAATTCTGTTTTATCCCCTTTGGACAGTTTTTGGGTTGTTGTGACTCAGTGACCCAGAAGTGATTTTCTGTCGTCATTAAGGAACTTTTAGTGCTGATAAATGGAGAAAATAAATATCTTGCAGCCGCTGTGTCACTGAAGCGTAAGTAGCATCTTTATTTTAGTGCTGCTTCATTCTGTCTAGACACAAAATACATCTCTAAAGTTCAATCAAAACAAGCCTTTGTTACTAGAGAAAGGAAAAAGGGAGAGAGAGAAAAAAAAAGGAGATATTTCTGTTCAACCATGTTCACCCCAATCTTCCTCAGAAAATCCTACGGCCCAGAGCAGAAACTCTTGCTGTGTAATGACTAGCAGGAAATGAATGTTCTCAAGAAGGTTTTGTGGAAAAAAAGCTGTCATGTGTCATGATCATGATAGAGTCCTCTGGGGTGGAGAAGGGTTAAGACCACCCTCATATTAGAACAGGAAGAGCAGGAAACACTAATGTGATAATGTCACAAATTATTGAAGTGAACAAAATCAAGAGACAATCAAGATGATGGATACTGCAAAAACAGTAGCCTCAGACAATACAAACATGGATCATTCATGGACTGCCTAAAGCACATTGCGCATAAAACTGACGAGCTAAAACAAACGGCAAGATCCAATCTGAAGCCCATAAATTATCAAATAAATTCCAAAATGTAAAAAAAAAAAAAAAAAGGAAACTTGATGAAATCTCTACACAACGTAACGAATATTGAGAATATATTTATCATGTTGACCAAAATAAATTTAAATAGTGACATCTGAAATGTATTTTTATTTTAATGACCATAAAATGTACAGAAAAATATTTAGCTGTAATTGGGCAGTTTACATGTTGGTCAGTAGACCAGACTTATAATTAAAAGTCAAGCTTGCAAGACTAAGTAGTTACTACATGTTTGGCCATTAGACACATCTGACTGATACCAAGAAAAGATAGATCATGTCCCATAATGCCTTTAGATCTGGGTGGGATAAAAATTATCTTAACATGGAAGTCTACAGCAGTCTATAGTAGTCTACCAGGATGTGGCTGAGATCAGAAGATAAGAAGCCATGACGTTACCCGAACATGTTTGCGAAAAACTGCAGCAGTGATAACTAAAGTGCCTTTCTGCTGTTTTTTATGCTCTCAGCAAGGGATGCACCTATTCCACTTTTTTCCAGAACTATGCTGATACTGATATTTTCATTTTTTGGTATTTGCTGATAACGATACCTGTGTTTTCATTGCATTTGTAATTTTTAAATATATTAGGTAGAGAAACCAAAATATGAATCATATTCATTGGTTTAATTTGTTTAACAAATATTTATTTCTTTCAGTTATTTTCATGCTTAATTATACCTGTTAAAATGCATTGTACAAGCTTTTGTTGCTTTCACTGTTCATTTAATTGCTCTATCATATTTTATCTTTCAATTTAATAGCACAGGGCATATTTAGAGCTGCTTCAGCAGGGCTCACTGCTAAGGATTTTTGTACTGGCCTTGCTCAGTCAGTGGTTCAAATGTTTAGATACTAGTGAAACTTCACAATTTATTACAATTTTGATACTGCAGCAAAAACTACTAGATTTAAAAAATAATAATAATCTAAATTTAACACTTGTGCGACCTTATGGACATTGTTGTCTTTTTCAGTTTAGTTTTTTTTTTTAATCATTTTGCCTGTGTTAATGCCACCTGCTTAAATTTTGGCTCAGGAATGTATTTTTATTGGAATTTTATTATTTCACCCCCATTTCCTTTAAAAAATCTATTTTGCACTAATACACAAAATAGTTCCTCTCAGGGACTTAAGAACAAAAATGTCCCCATTGAAACCCATTAAAACTGCCATTTTTAATCCAGGGGCCATTTAACTATAAGATGTTGCAATCTTTGTTAATAGGCTTTCATTCTGTTGGAAAGGCTTCAAATTTTAAATTTTTACTATTTTTTACCAATGGTGCCATTTTCTCAGGTTTGGCCCATAAAGCAAATACTCACTTTATTCCTGATTTCTGCTTATGCATATTATAGAGCCAATTAGATAAATTATGCAGCTATAAATGTGTGAGTGTGTCAGTATGGATGTCAGAGTGTAGTTTGTATGTGTGTGTAAGTGCTTTTAATATCTGAGAGAGGAAAAACTACTGCAAATCACAAATCCAACCACTATGTGTGCCAGTGGAGTTTTACTGGAATCTAATGGGGAAAATTTGTTGGTGCGTCCAAACAAAATCTTACTGAAAGCTCATTTTTTGAGATATCAACCTCACAACTTGTTTAGATTTAGATTTTCTAGCAGTTTTAGAGTTCAACATGTTTCATCAAATATATATTTTATGTAAAATAACGTTCATAAATAATTTTCATAAACTTAAACCTTTATAACTTTCATTTGGTTTCACTTTTAAAAAACTTTTTCTTCAGCAATAATCTGCCAAGGGTCTTCTTTAAAATGAGACCAAACTTAAGTCTGTGCTCCCTAGCTTCTAATTTTTATGACAGTTTTTTGACATGGACATTTTTATCCACTATGGGCCTATGTGTAACTTTTTTTTTTTTTAAATTGACGTATAAGGGTTAAAATATTATTAAAGACAAGTAAACAGTCAGTAATAAATTAAGAACAAATAATCCAATTACAAATAAATACAATAGAACAAACATATGAAATAAGCAGTGCTTTTCAGGCTTTCAGGTAGGGCTAGCAGTTTTCAGATACAGAGTTTGAATAAAGTAACCAAATGTAAAATAACACTGCATTTTCTTCACTGTATAACTTAAATATAGATTATTTATTTATTAAAGTTACAAAAGTCATTCAAGAGCAGTGAGTGATTTCTCTATCCTTTGTTGTTTGATTAACATTATAAACACAGCAGCAGGTTTATTATGCTGCTGTCCCTTTAAGACCAAATGCACAGATCAAATATACTGTTACACATGCGTTTTTTTTCTCAATTGTTTACGTTCACTTAAGGCATTACCATCTATGTTTACTAGGATACTCACCAAGACGGGCATTTTTACATAATTTTGTATGAATTTGTCAGTTCAAGCCAAGACGACATAAAAAAAGAATTAAATTCAGTAGGTAAATATAGCGCTGTCTGAGACGCAGCTTTCTGGGTGTGCACTTCCAATGTTTGTGAACAATATTCATTTTACATAAATCATGTAAAAATTAAAGCTTTTACTTACATGTACGGTTTAGTTTTAATCTAAATGACGTATGTTTGCTGATTAAACGATCAGCAATCAAGAGCATGATGCAATAGAAGTGTGATCTCTCTCTCTTTACCGTCAATTAACTTTAATAATATGTGCCTTGTTTTGCTTTATTTGCTATTAACATATCCGACCAAACTACAAACTTTCCAGCGATGTCTGTGAAAAAGGGATGTGCGCTTGACAATATTTAATTTGTTTAACATTCTATTAATTCGATACATTTACTTCTCTGATATATCCATTATGCTATTGGTTTGCTCTGTTGTCAGTGTTTCTTTGTCACAAGCACACTTATTTTAATGAGTATGAGTACACGAGCACAGTATCGGGCCCGATACCAATACTGGTATTGGTGCATCCATACTCCCAGCCATTGATGGAGTCAGACCATAGATAAAATAGCACAAACTTCAGATGAGAGGTAAGCTGAGAACCAGAATAAAAAAATGCCAGCATACTAAAAGCAACGAAGACGTTAAAAGTTTTTTGTGAGTGTTAATCATCTGCTATATCACTGACTAACACCTCAGAATATTACTGAATGTGCAAAAGGGCAGGAGAGGGATGGGATGTGCCCTTTTTATTGCATTTTGCATTATTATAATTTAGGGTTAAAAAAGATCTAGTGACTTGGGAATTAAAGAAAACAAATGGGTCTTATATCTGCTCACACAAGAATCCCTTAGAATAACATACTTGCATAATCCTGCAATTAAGATTTGCTTAAATAAATGATACAACAGTCAATAAACCACAGAAGATTTATCAAATTGTACACAATCTACCTCACACAAAAACACATGAATGTGAAATTACACACAACATGGTTTATGAAGTATAGTGCACACCTACAAAACTACAACGCATACTATACTGTATACTATATGACTCACAAAAGCTTGATGTACAGATGTCTTTTTGACCAAGTCATTTGTTTGCAAACTGGACAACACTGGTCATCCATAGAAGACAATAGGACAATGTGTTGCCAATGTTTTCTTTGTACTATTTTTCAATGCCGAGTCATTTCATCTCATTCAGGGCTCACAGTAAACATGGCCCATGAATAATGTGAGGGGCTCAGGCAAGTTAACAGCATTGTTATATTGACTATGTAGCATAGTCAATGAATTTTTATGGCTTGCAAACTTAAACATTTCATTTTGTTCACAAACACAAAACTCACCCATCTCCGGTGTGATGTCAATGTCTGGAGTTGGTGTGACATCAGAGGCGTCCATGCTGTCCTCATCATCGGCCTGTGCACAACCTCGACTACGAGACCTGCAATGAAAACAATATTGTGAATGTTCCACAACAGCTGGGCCATACCATTCTACAAACACACACACGCACACACACACCCCTCCATACAATATTTCACGTCTTATCTTATATTATCTTGTACTAACGATCTTAACCATATCCACCATAAACAAACCACTGAACTGTTTTTTAGATCACGGTGCAGGGTAGAAACCAAGAGCATGGCAGACCTGTGAGTCACAACCAGCTCATCTAACTACTAAACTGCTCTTTTTCCTCAAAGGATCAGGGTTAAAAAACAAAAATGTCTTTATTTGCATTTTTTTGAACATGCAGCATTTGCCAGTGAGTTTGAGCAGTGTTTCCTTTTTCAAGTCACTTTCACACAAACGCTTCTATTTCAAAAAGTCAGAGACTGCCTGACACTGTGTTATGGGTGCTATGAAAACTCTTTTGCTCGCAGGATGAGCGCTGATATACGTTCTAGAGATCTTCATGACAGTGCAGGTCAGTGTGTGAGTCTCCACCCTTCCCCCACCCGCAGTACCCAACATGTCAACACGCATGTAGCAGCCAATGGAGGCTCAGTGTGGCCTGCAGCAAGTGCTCGACTGCTCGTCACTATGGTTACAAAATCTAGTTCCCTACAACAGACACGATCAAGAGGTGAGCGCAAAAAAAACCCCTCTACACATAGCACACGAAACATAAAAGCTCTCTGAGAAGCCCTTTTAGACAGATTTTGAGCAGATACTTTATTTTGTTTTAAAATAAACTGTAAAGTGTGTAAAAAGTCTCTTCAGTGTGTGCTGAATACAGAATACATATACCAAAAACTGTGATCATGTCTTGTATACTATAACAAACATTTCATTTCAACTAGATTTGCATTTCCAGCACTTGCATGTTTTACACACCAGAGCCACATTGCTGTCATCATGACACTGTCTGTTTATAAGAATCAACACAACACATTCCAAAATTAGTCAATTGGTCAAAAAAAAAGTGAACACCAAATGGGTTAAACTGTTGCATCCATGTTTCTAGTTCATAGCCACGAGATGCTAAAATGTATCTATGGTTATAACTATGTCAATCATTGCAATTTCGTCAGTGACTTACACAGAGCACTATAATTTATTGGATTCACTACCACATTTAAATGCAACTGTCACTACTGAAACTTGGGACCTGAAAAATGAAAAAGAAACTTTTATTCAAACCGTGAATGAATTTACAGAAATTGAGCAAAATATTTTGCCTTTATAATCAGATGCTGTCAATCGCTAAATTTTAACGCAAGCTCAGAGTTTTGCACTCCTGTGAAAAGAAGATACACTGCACAATGGATCTGTTATCTACACCGTCAATACACTTTGTTGGTTATAATAAGAGGATTCATGAAAGTTATACTTTTATTCACATATAAACATCAACACACATACAAAGCTGCTCAAATATGGGAAGCTCAAACGTGCTTGCTTAACAAGTGAGGTTTGTTCAAGCAGCTCTATGTATGTGCGCTGATCAATGTTTATATGCTAATAAAAGTCTAAATTAAATCTGTTCATGAAATAACGCAAATGTTTATCTTCAGAAGACTTGGATTAAACTGCTTGATTAAAAAATGCTTGCTGGAAAATTTTAATTGATGGACAAAATGATTAAAGAATATTATAGTATCTTCGTTTGTGTTTTGAACAAAAGTCTTATGGGTTTGGAACAACATAAGAACGAGTAAATGATGACAGAATTTTTATTTTTGGGTGAACTAACCCTTTAACTGAGGTTTTGAAGGTTAAAGGGTTAGTTCACCCAAAAAAGAAAATTCTGTCATTAATTACTCACCCTCATGTCATTTTTTAAGACCTTCGTTTATCTTCGGAAAACAAATTGAGATATGTTTGATGAAATCCGAGGGCTGTCTGACTTCTCCATAGACAGCAATTTAACCACCACTTTCAAGGTCAGGAAAGGTACTAAAGACATCGTTAAAATAGTCCATGTGACTGCAGTGGTTCAACCTTAAATTTTATGAAGTGACGAGAATACTTTTTGTGCGCAAAAACAAAACAAAAATAAATGACTTTATTCAACAATATCTTCTCTTCTGTGTCATTCTCCTACACTGTTTACGTCCAGCGCTTCCAGGTTCTACGTCAGAACGCCAGCTCAGTATTGGCATATGTGTGTCATGCTGATGCAGGAGCCGGCCAATAATAACAAACAAAAAATTAAAGTTGAACCACAGTCACGTGGACTATTTTAACAACGTCTTTAGTATCTTTCTGAACCTTGAAAGTGGTGGTTCATTTACTGTCTATGGAGGAGTCAGACAGCTCTCGGATTTCATCAAAAATATCTTAATTTGTGTTCAGAAGATGAACGAAGGTCTTACAGGTGTAAGTAATTAACAACAGAATTTTCATTTTTTTGGGTGAACTAACCCTTTAAGCACCTCTTTTCAACTGACAATTTGTTGAAAAAGGCCCTATTACATATCCTATTTATGGACATTTTATTATGCCAACATTTTGACAACAGTATGAAAGACTATTATCATTATTATTTATACATCTTCATATTTATTTTAATATCAATTTGGTACCAACGCAATGGTACTTTTAACATACCTAATGAATCACTGTCTTTCAACTTGACCATTATACATTAAAAATAAAAAAAGACCTTACAAATGTGTTTTTAGAGGTTTTTTTATTTATTTATTTTTTTGATCATTTAAAGTCCACAAAAGGGCAAACGTGCTGGTTAGCACTTCCTGTTGTTCTCAGAGCACTAAGATCTACAGATCTAAAGCTTTGTACAACTTCAACTAGGAGAAGACAAGTCAACCAACTTCACAATGAATGTGGCCGTATAAAAACATTACATGCGAAACAAATTTTTTATTATTTAAAAAAAAAAGTCCAAAAGATCTAAAAAAAACACTGGATGAAACCCAAATAATTGTGGGACTTGCAAACTACTGATCTCCCCAAGCACAATGCAGCATGGGTAGAATAATAGGCATCACATTTCCAGGCTAAGGTTTCTGGATTGAGACGGATACTGCTGCTGCCTGCTAGCCTGGCGCCCAGCGCTCTGATCAATGACCTACATCATTGAAAATGCAGGCTATTGTGCTGTGCTTGAGACAGGTTTAATCCAGGTCAACAACCCCCTCCTCTATAATGTGTCTCTCAAAAGATTCACATTACATGCGATATCTTGCCCAGCGACACAACAACTGAATGCTAGCCAACTTCCTCAATGCCATTTAGCCTTTAGCACCAGAGTGAAATGCTGGTTAACAGGTAAATGTCAGGTTTCAATGGAAAAAAGAAGTGTATTTTAAAAGTATATTTAAAATATGCTGTTGTGTATGTAAAACCCAATAGAAATTTACATACAAGATGATGCAGAACAAACCTAAGAGTGAAACAACACTTTTTCAAAACTGAGGTGGGTATGACCAGTGCTGAATGGGGTTTTCATGACACATATATGAGAAGAACTGCACATTTCAAAATATGTGTTACGTTTGTGAAGTAATCAGTACTGACATTTGCTGTGTGATTTTTTTATTTTATTTATTTATTTATTTTATTTTATTTTTTTATGCTATTGAATGTGATTTCACCAAGTACTACATGATCCTGGAACATCATTTCAATCAATCAGGTTTGAGGGACAATTTACAGTTTATGTCAAGTTTAGGCTTACAAACAGGTTCAGGTGCTTCTACATCAGTGTTATTCACCTATCATTTCCCTCTTACGTTATGGATAAGTTATGGATAATGTTAGGTTTAGGGGTAGGGATAGGAGAAAATTTTCAGACAGAAATCTTGTTCCAGGATCAACAAAATATGTTGATCCAGGAACATGTCTTACTTGGAAAAAACATGATGGTATATAATATTTCAGAAAAATGCTTTACATGATGTTCAAACAATATTTTCTGGTCTAATTTGGCAGTTTAAGATGCAAAGTGGGTTTTTAGGACCCTTAGAAATCCATTTTATATTTTCCCCAAATTCTGTGTTTTCCATCTTAATTTTTCTGATTTCCATTTTAATGGTTTAATTAAATTTTATTAGACAAAAAGCATGTCTAATCAATTGATTTACAGGAGTTCTGATTTAGAAACTGAAACTATCCAGTGTTTTAACCTTTAAAATAAACTGATAGCAAACTTCTACAGACATATGAACACATCTATGGGCATACAGAAAAAAAACGTCAACTCCACAGTGAGAAATTTATAGCAAAGCTGTAATAACTGCAACTCCAAGTGCTTATCTAAATAGATGTTTTATTTTTTAACAGCAAAGAATAATGTGCTCTAGGCTATCTAATATTTCCTTACATGTGTACATCTCTAGGGCATACACAGTGTATTGTGTAACCAACGTAGGGCAAGTGAATGCAAATGATCACGTACCCTTTGCTGCAGAGTACATTCAAAACTATCAAAGGGTCTGATCTCTTTTTCCTTTACATATAAATGTGTGTTTTAATAAAATAATCAGCCCTCATGAAATCAAAGCAAGAATAAGAAGCTAACATCGTTCACATTAAGAAAGATGTGCATAATACATCAAATGAAGGCCTTTGGAGATTTGTGAGCAGGGTCACACTAAATGGATTTTACGTGTACTTTACCATCAGGGGCAACAAGGTAAACAAGTGATGGGATTTGGGGTAATGAGTAACCTGAAGGTAAATAAACAGCCGTTAAGCAGTGCTGAGGTGCACAGAGGGTCAGGACGCTCCCAGAGGGATTGTGCTCAGGGCATTTATATAGCTCTGCACTAGTCTGGCAATACATAAAACAAGGACAGGACCCAAAAACAGATTGTCAGGAATTGAAAGGAATACAGTTTTGAGTATACTATGTTCAAAAATAATATCAAATAAAACCTTCCTTATTCCTTATATACACAAATCAGTTAATGAAGTAAACTACATTTCAAAAGTTTGGGATCTGTACGTGGTTTTTAATGCGTTGCAGTGGCGGCGCTAGGCCAGGGCTTGCTGGGGCTATAGCCCCACCAGAAATGTGTTTCGCACCAGCACAGCCGCCCAAGGATTTCCTAATGATTTCTGTTTTTTACTCTAAGTGTCACTTTCATTAAAAGTAAAGTCATTAAAAACCTTAAAAAAAAAAAAAAAAAATTATTGTGCCTATAAACAATAGGGGTGGGACAAAATATCGATATGGCGATATATCGTCGTCCTTCTCTGTGTGATACGAGAATCGTAACGCTGCGCCAAATATCGATATTTTAATTAATAAAATAAAGCCATATAAATAAATTTCTCTGCTCAAAGCGTCGCTATACTTCAAGGCGGCGCTCAACACATGAATGAGGGAAACGTGAACATAAGTTAACTAGCCTAAGAAAAAGAGGTTTTTAACAGGATGGCATAGCCTACAGCAGTGTGAGTAAAATAGATGCAATAGCCACGTTTAAGTTCAAAGTCTTGACGCACTTTTATACCATTGATGTGACAAACGTAGACATCTTTGACGTTCTTCACCGAGTGCTTAGATATACATGGGAGCGTTTGAAAGCATATATTAGGGATCCGCTGCTTTCGAACACTATATCTGTGC
The DNA here is from genome assembly GCA_037950665.1 of Hypophthalmichthys nobilis. NCBI lineage: Eukaryota > Metazoa > Chordata > Actinopteri > Cypriniformes > Xenocyprididae > Hypophthalmichthys > Hypophthalmichthys nobilis. The sequence continues at coordinate 6,970,941 of CM075482.1, read as the reverse complement.
AAGCGTTTGGGTGGGTCTGTTTGCACCTGGTCACTTCATGCATTCTCTGATCGGATAGCTTTCCGATCGTGAAAAGACTAGGTCTAAATGACCTCCGAAACGCATGAGACGGATTTAAATCTGATTGCTCAAACCACTTCAGGAGGTGGTCTGCGACGCATTCCAGTCAAAACTGTCTATGCATCACTCTAAATGAACCTGGTTGTTGAAACCACATATGTAAATTTTACTTCTACCAAAAATACTGAAACTGAAACTTGTGAGAGTCAGATATGACAGCGCTACTGCATCACGCATCGCCGCAGATGAACAGCGGAGTGTCTCTTCAGCAAACTGACGCACAAACTGCCACATATGAAAGTGAAAGTAAGTCGCAGACGCGTAACACACAATTACCTTCATTAAAAGTAATGAGTGCTGTTGCTGTGCTCTCCTATTGCCCTCTTTGATTTTGAAATTAGCTGATGGCCAATAAAATGCACCTCATATTTGTTGCTTTCGGTGACGTGAATTCCATTAAATCTGCATATAGCGCAGGAACCGAAGATCGGATTTATCCGTTTTGCGGATAAAGAGAGAAAACCTGCACTTAACCTTTTCACTGGCATTTTGTTTTCACAGTTAGACAGATATCGTGATGTATCATTATAGGATTGTCTAGCAATATATCGATTATCACAGAATCACTGAATCGCGATACTATCGTTATCGTGAGCCATGTCTCGTGATCGTATCGTGAGGTACCCTGCGATTCCCACCCCTAATAAACAATGGTTTTGATGGGGGAGGAGTCAATTGCAAGCTCAAGTATGAGCTTATCTTTTTGAAGATTCACTCACGTTATAAACATCAAATGTTCACCCTAGCCTAGTAGTGATAAAAAGGAGCAAATTATGTTTTTGACTGTTGCGCCTCGTCTGCTTTTTCAGTTTCTCACACCGTCAAGTAAAAAGTTAAACTTTTAAAAACATGTCTGGACTACATCTACATTAATCCAGAGACATTTGAAAATGGAGTTCTCATTTAAATACACTCCTTATCCACACTGAAACGTCTGAAAACGCTTAAATCACCTTACTGCGAATGTATAAAACATACTAAAAGCTCACGAGATGATGCAGAGAGAGCAGATAAAGTTCTCACTCTATTTTTCTAGCATGATCATTTTATTAGTATAATATCGCATCACTCACTGTTGCATCCAGGTCACGCTCAAAATCGAGTTTAAAATGCAACCATCATATTTTTCCATGCAGGACAGCAAAATTCAATATCATCTTTGCAGGAATGTAATACGAAGATTCTATAAAGGAGCATTTATCTTGAGCAATTACTGTTAATGTAAATAGCAGGCACAACAATGCCGGTATAACTATAGATATATGTATGGGTACAATATGCGTCACATGACTAAACATGCGTCATCGTTTTCAAATGCGCTCTCCAAAGTGGAAAAATTTGAAAATGCTGTTTTTGCCATCCACACTACTTTCAAAAAGCTCAGTTTTCCTGAGCATTTTGAGAAAAAAAAAAAAACGCTGTCTCAGTGTGGACAGAGGGCCAAAATGGAGAGAAAAAGATGCTTTCAAATGAAAACAGTTAGTGTGGACAAGGCCTAGCTCACTCATCATTATCTGTTCCGGACAGTAGGTGAAACTGTCCATAGACACCTATATGTTTATAGGACTCAAAGTCAATAAGTTTCAATAAACCTTCATTGATTAAAAGGTCTAATAGTGTAATAATAAAGATGTTCAGCAAAATTTATACCATGCTTAATAACTGTGCACCACTTTACAATGGGACTTTGTAAATGTATAATTTAAAGTAAAATGGAAAATTAAACAAGGACAATGCAATAAATGCAGGAAATTGAAGTCATTGATGCACTCCTTTGAACCGTTAAGTGAAAGTGAAAGTGAAGTGACATGTAGCCAAGTATGGTGTCCCATACTCGAAATTTGTGCTCTGCGTTTCACCCATCCAAGTGCATACAAACAGCAGTGAGTACTGAACACAAACACACCCGGATCAGTTGGCAGTCATTTTTGCTGTGGTGCCCGGGGAGTGGTTGAGGGTTAGGTGCCTTGCTAAAGGGCACCTCAGTTGTGGGTAATGAGAGCGGATGAAAGCACTGCTCATTCACTCCCCCACCTACATTTCCTGCCGTTATTAAGACTCGAACCCACGACCATCAGGTTACAAGTCCAATTCTCTAACCATTAGGCCACATCTGTCCTTAGCACCCCAAACAGGCTGCATTTATTTGATCAAAAAATACTAAAACAGTAATATTGCAAAATATTATAACAGTTTGAAATAACTGTTGCATAGAATGTACAAAAAGACAGTTTGCTTCAAACATTATAAATGTCTCTACTGTCACATTCGTTCAACTTAACGTGCCCTTACAGAACAGAAGTATTTAATTATTCTTACTAAATTAAGTAAAATTAAAATTATTAATAAAAAAAAATGGCTAAACATTTCAACAGCAGTGAATATTGGGGTTCAAAATAAGAAAATCATAATTTTATTAATTCATTCATATTATTTAAAGTTTCAGGACATTGAAAAAAATATATAAAAAAACTGAATGACATAAAAAAAATATTATATATATATTTTAGATTCAGTATTTCTACTAAGAAATTCTCAAACACTTTTTTCAAAACTTTTCACTCAAATTATGCTGATAATAATAATAATAAAATATTAATCTAGAAAACTGCAAAATACAAGTGTCTATTAGTCTATTGGTTCAGACTTTTGGGCCCCGCTCTATGATTCAGATATCAATAATACAGAAATTTAACGCAACAACATGTACATTTGATGTATTTTAAATGAAAGTAAATTGTGTGAATATCAATTCAGATTTTCCTTCCCCCAAGAACTCATGGCCACAGTCACGGCACACTGGTGAACAGCAGGAGAAAGCACGAGAGAGTGTACGAGAAAGAGTGAGAGAGTGCCAGAAAGAGAGAGCAAAAGAGAAGCAGAGAGGGGGGAAAAAAGCTTACAGTGCAAGTAGTTCCAGCTCAGAAAGGCGGAGCCTAAAACCCGGGCCGGACTGACTGGCTGAAACGCGGCACACCCCCTTCATAACAGCGCTGCTGTCTCCCCACAGACACTTTAACCATTTCCTCACACCGCAATCATGCTTACACAGTTCAGACTTATTGACTTACTGAAGTGTCTAGCATTTAAAACAGTCCCAAAGGAGTCTGAGTAGGTAACAAAAACCTGCTAAATGTTTAGCGCAGGTTTGAAAATGTTTTGAAATATGTAGTGTTAAGAGCTTTGAAGGAAAAAAAACAATGCCTTACATTCACGCTATAACAGTCAACACCCTGGTAAACATGCAGGAAGTGATGTCAACAACAGGCTCAAGTCACTATAAAGCAAGCAAACTCAAATACAGGCCCACACAAAATCTGTGCTCAAGAGAAATCCCCAGAATTCAAACACCCATCATTTACAAATTCTACATATCCTTGTATTTTTGCTTGTCAAATATTTTGAACACTTTGAACAATTCCCCACAGTTTTCATCCAAATCAGCGAAGAAAATGCAAAAGAAGTCTGCCGACTCTGTCTGGGCCTGAATTAGAGATAAATTGGAGGCAAGTGTTTTTAACTGAAAAACAAGAACAAATCTGACATCTTATCTTAGATGTCAGCAGCTTTTTAAAAGTTGGCAGGATCTAAAATCATATCAGACACGTGTCAAAATAACAGTAATCAGTACCGCAAAAAAGCTGAATCATCATGGAAAACATGCCTAAAAAGTAAAGCAACCATACTCTTCATTTGCAATCACGAAATTTTTTTTTTTTTTTTTTTAAATACAGGAAGCTATATCAGTATGTTTCAACCCAATCAGATCAGCATAAACAAAACTTCACCTTAACCAGATTAGATAAAAACACACCAGGCATTTCACTAGCACCGCCAAGAAACAATCAACCAACTTCTACCTTTATGTATATTCATTTTTTTTTTTTTTTTTTTTTTTTATTTGATACATCAAAACACAAATATAACATTCAGAGTAGCCTCACATTTGACCCACCTAGCAGCTTATTCTCAAAGAACCACTTAAACATGTCAGTGAACAGACTGTGGTGGTCAGACAAGCACTTAGTGGTAACCCAATGAGACAGATCTTCACAATCAAGCATGGAGATGAAACTGCAAGTTCAGCTAGTTAGTCTAACCACACACACACGCACGCACGCACACACACTTGTTTCTGTTTACATCTTACTCGGGAATCAACCTACAAATGACAATAGTTGTCTTAGTGTTGTTTCTGCATATTAAACAGGGACAAGTAGAATTTAAAAAACAAATTGCCCACATGACCTTTATACATACCCATCTGTCAGACAGGGAAAGTGTTTTGGGGAAACTTGTATAAAGGCAGCCAATTTTGAAACCAGTCATGTTGTTATGCTGCCGAAAACAGACACTTCCCCTTTAACTGAAAGGCTTTTCTTTCAGCCAGTTCAGACAATTGTACAATCACTTTGAAACTGAGATCTCAATTGAGTGAGGTTTGTGCATTGAGACACAACATTCATGGTGTGAACATGGTGTGTAGGTCCACAGAGGGCTGTACCTGCAGTATCAGGTACCTCACTAATCTGACCTATATCTGCACTGTTTATTTGACGGCCAACACTTGATCTCATAGTGGAGGCCCCGTATTCCCATCACAGGCTTGAAACTCACCAAACACCCTCACTAAATGACTATTAAACAAATAAAGGTTTATGTATTTTAATATTTTAAGAGAATTATAATGCTCATGGCATTACTATCAGAATGTAATAAACAGAATTTGCCTCGTTCAGCAACATGCTGTGTGCTCCTGCGCTTCATGAGAGGCTGTTTAAGAATGAATCACTTCGATGATAGTCATCTCCACGGTGCCAGCATGACCATGTACAGTACAACCTCTATAGAACTCTATAGAAAACACTACAAAGCAAAGGCAAGGTTTTAAAATCCCAAATAAATAACTCCTACAGTCTGTTTCTCACACATATGGATTCAGAAGACTTGGGCTTACACAACTTTTATGACGTGTCCTTTTTGGAAGCTTGAAAGATTGCCCCTATTCACTGTAACTGCGTGGAAAATGGCCTTCAAATTTTCTCCTTTTGTGCTGTGCAGAAGCAAGAATGTTGGATGGTTTTTGAGTGAGATTTGTTGCGAAGATTTTGAGTGAACTATTGGATTTTTACAGAAAAACGGCAAAAATAAAATGGCAGATTAGCTGTGCAGAACATCAGAAAAAGAACAGGGGCGTCCATGAACCGATGACTCGCCACGTCAGCCGCTTTCATTGTAGATGCCTCTGTTGAAGCTGCAGACCATAAGTTTTGCCTCTTTGTCGTCATCTCTGTTAGAAACCTGCAATTGCAGTTATTTGCGGAACGGTTATCTTTATGTGGGTTGTGTATCGGCACGGCTCCTCAGCGCGGATGAATCTAATGTTTTGAGGAGAACGTATGGCTGTCAGTCACCGCACCAGTGGATACTCTGAAGGTACATCGGAATCACATATTATAGTCTTGGAAGTATGACCAAAATAAGAATTGTCACCAGAAAATCTCATTGAACAAGTAACAAATCTGCCACTTTTGTTCTGACCAACTGAGAAAAGAAAAGCATTACTATAAATCGTAAGCTCATATCACATCAAACCGTGCAAATTATTATTATTATTGAACTTTGTTCTCAAATTGTTAAATGTTAACAACATCAGCATTACGGGATTACGTGTATTTAGTGTGTATTAGCGTTACCTATAGATTTAAATTTCTGTAGTCTAATCTCTAATTGTCCATTTGTCATACCATACAATCTGCCATCAAAAAATTATAAGTTTAATTATACCAGCTGCTGTGAGAAAAGGCTATAAATTATCTGCCACCTGCAGCATCCTCACCATAGACTGTACATGCGATATAGCCTACTAGCTGGGATTCCTTCTTTATGTAAACAGACTTGACGTAATGACGCCACTCGAATTAGAAAACATTATTACAAGCTCACCGTTGTGAATCGGGCTAAGGTAAGAAGATAGTTTTGAACACTGGCTGGTTATGTACTTGCTCAAAAACTGATTTTGGATCATTTTTACCCCCAAAAAAGTTACTGACTCCAGATTTAATTATAATGAGAAAAATCTACGGTAGTTTTGTGTCATCGCTCACGTCCGGTGTAGACAGAGTGTCATTCGGAATTACAGCCAGTCTAATATTTTCCCTTTCGTTCACCCCATGCTGTGAAAGAGCAGATATACTTTGGAGCCAAAATCAACTTGGCAAAAAGAAAATGTCGTCCTTCTGAGCAGCATCTCCTCGTGTGCCTCACAGAGCTCTTCCACACTAATGCACATCGACATACTTGAAAGCCTCTTCCAGGTGCAGCAGAATACTTCAGCAGAACACAGCCCTCTCAAAACAGACACAGACACAAACACACACAAATACATGCATACATACTGGTAGGGCTGCATGATTATAAAATTTTGAAATAAAACCAAAATTACAATATGGCTAATTGTGATCATCAAATCGCAAAGGCTGCAATTTAATTAAATGTTTTTGCAGCATCTCAGACTGGCTCGGTTCACAGTAAATACTGCTCCACATGAACTCATCTCTGCATCTGTTCTGAGTTTGGGTCGCTTTAATGTGCATTTGGGAACACAACATGCACCAACCATCTTCCCATTCTAGCAATAAGCAGCGCTTATAATCAAAAGTGAACCATTAAGGGCTCCTTGCAGTTTTCTATCAAAATCAAAGTTTGATGATTTAAAGTTTGAAAATGAAAATTAAGACAACCATAAATATTACTATTGAAATATTTACGGTTGTAATGTAAAAATATTATTATTATTAGATTTTTATCAAACTGTATATTGACTATGATATATACTATATTTGAATAAAATAGTAATATTTCATTATTTGTTTAATAATTTTCATATTTTATAATAATAATAATAGCTACTCACATATACTAATACTCACTAAGTGTTGGCCAAATTTTACAGCCCTATGAACAAACACAGCCAGTCTGCATTTGTTTTTGTTTTTTTTTAAATCACAATTGCAACTTTTATCAGAATTTTCTTTTTCCAAATTTTGCAGTCCTACATCCTGTGTTAACCAATACACTCCCTGGCCCTTAAAGGGGACCTATAAAACCCCTTTTACAAGATGTAATTTAAGTTTCTGGTGTCCCCAGAAAGTGTCTGTTAATTTTCAGCTCAAAATACCCCACAGATCATTTATTATAGCTTGTCAAATTTGTCCCTATTTGGGTGTGAGCAAAAACATGCAGTTTGTGCGCGTCCCTTTAAATGCAAATGAGCTGTTGCTTCCGGCCGCTTTCCAAAAGAGGGCAGAGCTTTAACAGCTTCAACAACAACAACAAAGCTGGCCAACATAGCTTCACTCCCTTTGTTGCATGTTCTCGGGGGCAGGGTTTATGTACCTTTTAGGGTTAGTGATGTCACAAACCAAGGAAGAAGCTTGTTGTAGTCTCTACCAGCCATTTGTTGTAGTCCTTAAAGAGCGAATTCTTTAAAAGAAAATATCTCCCTTTGCATTGAACTTTGAGCGTAGTAACTTTGCAGATGGTGTTTATGCTCGAACAGCAACATTACACACTAACTAAAGTTAAAAAAGTTAAATCATAATCAACTACCCCTTTAACATACATCTGACCCTAATGCACATGAATTTTCCAGAAAGTTTCTTAATAGAAAGTGATTAAATAATTCACAGTAGGTTACTTAATTAATAGTTTAAATAGGCATAGGGGAGTTTAGGAGATAAGCTGGAAAACTGGCTAATACTTTAATACTGAAAAAAGAGGGAAGGGGGGAGCGCAGGGGGCAGGAAAGATAATCAGTTCATCATAATCACATGACAGTATTAACTAGCCTCATAAATCACCATAAATATCATGATCGTTCCTGGTGTTAAGGCTTATTGATTCAATCTAATTTCTGGGCAAATGATAACCTTCAGTTCTGCCAATTAGTGGAATAATACTATGACAAAGTACTAAACAACATGACTTATAAACCAGATTGTCTAAGAATCAATTTCATTCATCAAGCCTTTCAATATAATAAACATGTCAGTAATTTGCCATAGTTAGAATATTCTCATTTCCTACTTTAAACAACACAGAGTAAAATGCAAAGCAGACACAAGATCAGCTCTCAGGGCGTGTCATCATATGCAGACACCTTCACATGGGAGCAGGAGATGTTCTTACTTTCTTTTGGACTTGGGTGTGGGTGCGACAGAGGAAGCATCCTTGCGTGGCCGGCCCCGCGGGCGTCTATCTGAGGGGGCCGGGCTCCCTGAGGGCGTGGCCCCAGCACTGCTCAGGGGAGGAGATGGTCCTTGCTCAGAGGGCTCCAGACTCTTATCCTCTGATGACATTCTGTACAAAGACACAAACACATACACATACATTACATGTGTTACTATGACCCAGATGTGAAAGAAACGCCTACAAACCTTAGAAGACTTTTTCATGACCAGTGTAAAATAATAAAAAAGTGAATCTGGTCATTTCATAAACATTGGTAAAGTACTGTTTACATTCAGCAAACTCCAACAAAAGAAGTAATATCAGTATTGTGTCGCCAGCAGGCCCACTAGATAAACGATTTACATAACTTTACATTTCAAGTAAAAACATTTTTCATGAATAATTCAAGTAATAATACTTTAACAAAAATACAATATTCACATTTCTGCTTTTAATCCCTCTGACAGACATGCCACATAGACTTCCATTGTAAGTGCTTTACATTGAACAGGACGTTTGCATGTTTTTCCAACTGAATCAAGTTGACATTCATGTTTTGCGTATTGTTTTATACATGAGAACCACACAGCATCCTGAATAATAAGATGCATTGGACTCATGCAAAACATAACTGTATCCTATTGTCAGGAATTTTTATTTTAAACACCATTCATTAAATTCCACCAGTAGTGGAACAGACAAACAGAACTGAACCTCATGCAAATAAGCAAATATCCCTGCTCAATGTCCGTTAGCCCTCATTAATATCAAATCTTTCTTTACAAGAAAAGGTCTTGATTTGTTTGGGAAACAACTCCCTTAGAAATGTACTGATGTATCAGCCAATAATCTGTATTGTCCGATAAAAGCAATTGTTTTCACTATCGGTCATCAGCCGATTGTTTAAAAACAGTCTATGATCAGGGCCAATTATATCCTGTCAATCCAAAAGGGGACGGAAAAATGTGTTTAAACTGCAACTCACACTGTGTGTAAAGAAAATCTCTCCTGTGTTGAATTTAGGGCAAGATAGTGTGACAACAATTAACAAACACATTAAAAAAAAAAAAAAAAAAAAAAACAATGTTAAAGCAGGCTCTATTTGACCCTATGCATCACCCGTAGTTCAAGCCAGGGTTGCCAGGTCTGGTTTTTCCCTACACCAAACATTATTTGTTGTGCGTCTCCCATCCAGTAAACAAAAGATCTTTGTGCTCTGTTAATTGTGATAAAAATAAAAGTCTCAGCTTTCGCATTTTTGTCCATTTTATCACAAAACGATAAATTCAAACAATAAATGCCATTTTGATGCCCTTAAATGTGATGAGACAGATCGCTGTAACACCTCAGTTCAAGCGGCAGTGCAAAGCACGAGTCTTTTCTTCCACTTTAATACAAGTTATAGCTCGAAAAAACATGTATGAACATCAGAAGGTATGTTGAAAGATACAATACAACTTACTGAAATTAATCATGTCTCATGTAATCACTTAATCTGTGTTTCAACCGCGGAAAGACATCAATAAAACAGCTTGTAACATAAACAATGTCACTTAACGCCGCATTTACCTTAGGGAAGTTATCCAATGTTCAAAAGTCATTAGTTAGCTTAAAAAAAAAAAAAAAAAAAAAAAAAAAAAAAAAAAGGGGGAGCACACAAACATTTCAATTTTTATTTTAGTGTAATTATTATATCTGAAAATAAATATCAGTTGAATATAATAGCTCTGTTGTTATTTTTAACCTCTAATATTAATGTACCAAATGAGAGGGTTCCCTGTGTAGTTTGCAGCATTATTTGGGAAAGTTTTTTTTTCCTTAAGAAAAACTATCGGTAGATATCATTCTGAATAGATAGGCATCGGCTGAGAAATATAGTATTGGCGCATCTTGTGTCATGCCTCAGGTTTTAACAGCATAGATATATATACTCCAGCATAAATGATACAGCAAAATCTTTACCGGCTGACACATTTCTACTATTGCATGTTATATCCTGGCATAACACCCAGCTCTGTGCCTTAGTGCACTGTTCTCTCCAGCGCTGAGAGGTGAATGTGAGGAGAAGAGAGCAGTGCTGTTGACTCATAGTTGATGAGCATGAGCACAGCTGTGTGTGGATGAACACTGGGGAGATCAGCTACTCAGTGTGGCGCCGCTGCTCTCTATGGAGCACAGCTCAAATTAATTTAGAGATTTTATTCAGCACAGTCATGCTGAGGACAGTGGAGGAAATCGGGAGAGGAAAACCCCTGCGCTCAGCAGAGAGGCCTGTACTGCTGCTTATTTGAATGCTGCTTTTACTGCCGGCGTCACAGGGCCCCTTCTTTACCTGCCTGCAACAGCCCAGCAGCAAACCCACTCACACTATCAGCGCTGATGGAAACGGAAGTCATTCAACGGTTTATATGTCGGCATTTGAAAGAGAAAGATTTCAGGGCTACACAATTTAATTAATACAAAGATATGGCCTTGTGCGATACACTTAAACATTTAGTCTGCATGTGATGCACTATGCTGCCTGTATTGTACTACACATACTCTAAGTACTGCTCATGATATAGCATTTTCAGTGTCTCAGAGCTGTTCGATTTAAATCTGCTGTGCAAAGCATTCCAGATTACCTTTATTTTAATATTCTGAATATTTCTAAACCACTTCATGTTATTTTACAAATCAAATGCTACACCATTCAGATCAAACTAAAAGACACTAAAACGTTTTTATTCAAGTTTTCCACCAAATGATAGTTGTTGATACTCATTTATTTTGATTGGTAACAGCCTGTAGTGTCATACTCTAATTTAATTTATTACATTTAAGAATTTGACATAAAAGATGATGCATACATCCAGTAAGGTCAGGGGAGGGAGGGGAGAAAAAAAAAAAAAAAAAAAAAAAAGCTCTTACAAAAGGTAAAAATGCCTCGGTAAATCAATTTAAGATGACAAATATCACTCCTTAAAGGGTTAGTTCACCCAAAAATGAAAATTACGTCATTTATTACCCTCATTTCGTTCCACACCCGTAAGACCTTCTTTCATCTTCGGAACCACTGATTCGAAACAAATGATTCATAAAGCTTTGAAGCTTCATCAAGCAGAATGTTTTGAAATCGCCCATCACTCGATGTTGTGGAATAAAGTTGCTATTTTGTTATTTTTGGTGCACAAAAAGTATTATTGTCACTTTATAATACTAAGGTTGAACCACTGTAGTGACATGAACTGTTTTAAATATGTTTTTAGTAGCTTTCTGGGCATTGAAAAAGGGAGTGTTATTGCAGGCGATGCAGGCCTCACTGAGCCATCGGATTTTATCAAAAATATCTTAATTTGTGTTCCGAAGAAGAACGAAGGTCTTACGGGTGTGGAACGAAATGAGGATGAGTAATTAATGACAAAATTTTCATTTTTGGGTGAACTAACCCTTTAATGAATAAGTTAATTTCTGTCACTGCTGTGAACTAACCACCGCACAGAATATGAAGATATGAAAAGCTTTAAGAGTTATCTGTCCACGACAGGCCTAAACCAGCCAATGTACGAGCACAATAACACACTCAGCAAAAAAGAAGAGACACACTAAAAGACACTACACCATATTTCTTCAGTTTTCCACCAAATAGAGGCTTGAGAGTTGAAAGAAAAAATTGCACTCTTGTATAATACGAATATGGAATAATGTTAATATCATCAAGAAATTAAGAACTATTACATTACAATAAACTTGACTTTCTTCCAATATAAGTGTGCGATTAAAAAGTGGGACTAAAAGACCCTACTACAATTACAGTGAACCAAAAATCAATTTTCACACTCAAGAAAAAAAAAAAAAATGACTGGGAACTTTTTGACTCAGTTTACTTTTGGGTCACACATACCCCTTTTCCACCAGCATGAACCGGATGAACCAGAAGCTAGTGCTATTGCCAGTTCAGAGTAGGACTTATATTTTAAAAATGCTGAGAACACCAAAGTTTACAGTCTCTGTTTAACAGTTCTGTCAAAAAAAAAATTGTTAAATGCATCAAAGTTGATGTTTTATGCGCTCCAAAAGATAACCAGTCCGTTCTCAGGTGCGTAAATCAAGAAAAGTTTGATCAACCAAAAAAACAAAGTTGTCAAGACACAAAGAGCAGACATTTCAGCTCATGCTTGAAGAAAGCATGAGCTGAAACATCTGCTCTTTGTGTGGACAACTTTGTTTTTTTGGTTAAAAAAAACTGTTAAAGAAATAAAGTAAACGGTAGAAGACAAACTATTACAGTGTTTGCTTTTCTATTATTAGTAATAGAAGGACAGACACTATAGTACTTTGTCATCTACCCTCAGAATTTATAAAATACTTAATAAAATTTATGTCAAGTCTTGAGTTTGAATATCTAATAAATAACCTAATTTCAAAAACCTAGCAAACTTTGGTAAATCCATCTGTGAGATCTTGTGAGAGTGCATTTGTAGCCTGCATAAAAATGTGTGTACACTGTGTGTGATGGATTATTAACAAATTTATTTTCAGTTTTCAACTAAATGAAAACTTGTTCTGATTATTTAAAAAAAAAAAAAAATTATGGTAGTGATGCACCAAACAGATATGAACAATAATAAGAGTAAAACTTGCCATACAAAACAGCTAAATAGTGTTTGGTATCAGCACAGCAATATTATCAAGTATGTGACGAAATTGCATACAGGGTTGTTTATCTGCTGTTCCCCCACTCTCTAGAATCTAGGCTCTGGTCGGGCATAGGCCTCCTCTCGCTGTGGCTGTTCAGAAAACTCCAATCAGATGAGAGATGCCTTGCTATGATTCAGTCCATCTTGCGCTCTTAGAGCCAGTATTGGCTTGGCTGTAGAAAAACAAGACTAGGCGAGCGACATCGGTTCTGCAGCGGGTGACTTCAGTATTCTGCAGGCTTAGAGGAAACAGTGCTGTTAATCTACACAAGAAAGACCAAATGACAACAGCAAACACTTCAAGTCTTTCAGAACAGGGCCTTTCAGGAGGCCTAGACTGCCTCTTTACTGCCATATTGTAAACAGAGAGTTGGAGTAAAATCAACAGTGAATACTGTACTTTTTACTGTACTTAAATATATATACAAAATGCTTCACGAAAAATAAAGCGCAGATGATGAACAAACGACAAGGAAGCACAAAAAATGAACGTACAGTACACAAGAGTAAATACAAACAAGAGTTTGTTGTTAATCGCCAACAGAACAGCAGCTCCAGACAATCAAAACCCAGTGTTACTTACATGATAAGGAATCAAAGCAGCCTCTGCGTCTGTTTTCAGGCCTTCCCACTTAGCCCTCTCCAGCGCTGGAAAGCTTTTCTAATATAAACTCGGGTCCTAAAGCGCTTGCCCAGTCATAAACCTTCATTGCAGTGATATTCTTTTGAGCTCTTTTGTATTGTGTCCCATCTTTCTTCTCTCTTTTTTCTTCTTATTTTCAAATCTCCCTCTTGCTCGTTCTCTCTCCTCGACCGTCATACACACCCTAATGCTGATTGGTTAGACGTTTGTTACTGGTATCGGCTGACTAACTTCCAAACAGTGTATTTGAAATAGACATGTGCCGATATTCGGTAATGTGATATATCACGATAATGAATATGCACGATATTGTTATCGTGGGCACTTCAAAATACCATAATTTATTACCAATTATTAACATTTTTATAATGCATTTAAGAATACTTTCCCCATCAACAGTATAAAATGCACAACACCGCTGTATTCTGCGTCAAAGGGACACGCGCTCAGATGTTAACAAGCCTAACGTGCATGAGAAGCACGTGGCGGAACGAGTGAAGGAGATGCGCTGAATGAAAGTGCACGTTCACTCTCTGACAGCAGAGGGTGCAGATGGAACAGCAGAATGCAGCGGTTACCCGGAAAACAAAGCAACTGTGCTAGTGAAGTTTTTTAAAGTGCTTCAAACAGTCATTCAATTTTTGGTAATCTCAATGTTGTTCATTATAGCACCAAATACTTAATATTTAATGACTTGATAGGCTATTTATTTTCAGACTTAAACATTTTTATATTTTAATCTGGTCTACAACATGCCCTAATGATTAGAAATGTTCTGATTATTTGTTATTGTTCAGTAAAACTTTGAGACATACGCTTCATTAGTTAACATGTTAATTCATTATTACCAAACTGACAATGAAAAATAGGTTGTGCCCCGCTCTCCCCTAACGCTTTTTTACGTTCTCAGTTTGTGTAAATCTACTTAGAGTTCAGAGAATTTATTTTGTTCCACATTAATTTCACACGTCTGGTACAAATATGTGGCTTTGTTTCATTAACATAATGTATACTGTGAAATGTGACAACATGCCCCATAGGTGGGGCACATTGTAACATGTGATGGGGCATGTTGTAACAGGACCATATGACAGCTAAAAATGTTATCCGATTTAATTTAAAAAATATACATGACAAACTAAAATATTTTGTCAATAAAAGACTATTTTTTTTTGGTCTATACAGTTAATTTTGCCCTTCATGACAACTCTAAGGGGGGTGATTTTTTTTTTTTTTTTTAGAAATTATCTATTTATAATTTTATCTTTCTATAAATTATCTTTTTATCTATAGAGGGTATGCATAGACGTCACTTTCCCGCAGGAACGCGCTCCCTCAGCTGGACTGAGTGGCAAAAGAACCTGCTGCATGACAGGATTTAATAAAGGAAACTGCGAACATGCGAGTAAAATAAGCAATTACACTAAACTTTGGGTTCGAAAGTGTTCCTTATGACAAGTCAAAGAAACCTAATCCATTAATATTGGCATGCAGCCAGGAATCGTGTTTCCTGACATTTATGCGCCTGATTTCGACGCCGGGGAAATACATAAAGCAAATCTGTTTATTTAAAAACACCCAATTATGCAGAATATAAGATGGTAAATATTTAAATAATGAGTTGTCAACACAATATATAACAATACAATATATAGGGTATGATTTTACTCCAAAATCCAACATTTTGACACAAAATGATAACTGCAAAACATGTTTCTTTGCCTGGAGTCCAGTTGTTTCTGTGAATTGCAGCAATCTATTTGCTTCTTTTTTCTGTAGCTTTCAGCAGTCTGTAAAAATATACCTCAGATATTGTGTCAGATCTATTTGTACAGTCAGTCGCAAAGCTTTTTCCCGTTTTTGATGTGTTTTGTGTGTTTTTCGTGGCATTCACGAAAACCAATGCTGCCACTCAGTGGGCATAACCGCAGTCATAACGGTCGACGGTGACATCACGTGCATACCCTCTATAACAATATTTTTTTATATTTATCGTTTAAATTATATTAAGCCTTGAAGTTCTGCATAATTAAGGGCGTGGTCACTTGAGTGACAGGTAGCCGCTGCTGTCTGTGAGCAGTTATGTTACCTCAGGTTTGGTGTGCTCCCGGGTCCACATGACCTCTTTTACATTACCAATTTTTCATGCAAACCATGCTCTGGGGGGTATTAATAATATTACATTAATAATATTACATGTTTTGTCTTTTGGAAAAGCACATTTGACAGTAACTTGAGTTGACAGTAGCTGTAGCTTAAGCTTAAACTGGGATGCAGATGTAAATTTTCATTAAAAAAAAAAAAACATCTGTAAAAATTAACATCACCTTATTAAAATACACACATACACTGAATGAGTTAGGACTGAGCTGGTCTTTCATAGTATTATACATTTGTTAATAACCACAGGTAAAACCATGCACGGCACCTCACTATCATGGTGAACCTTTGTGGATTCTGTGGTATTGGTTATGAAAAACAGTAGCCTAAACACACTTAGTATAAATACAAATGCACAAAAACAGCTATAGCTTAATAACAAAAAGGTTACACTTTATTTCGATAGTCCAAATAAAGACTACTAAACATTCTACTAACTATAAGTAGGTTTAACTTTGCAACTATATGCCAGTCAACTCATTCATTTGCAATTACATGTCAACTAACTCCCATTAGAGCATTAGACTGTGTGGATTAGTAGAATAAGTTGACATACTTGCAAAGTTACTTATAGTCAGTAGAATGTCTGTTGGAGCAGCGTCAAAATTAAGTGTTAGCAGATATTAAGCAGACAGTTTACTAATTCTATAATTTGACGTAGGTTTTCAACATCAGTGTTGTTGAGAATGACATTGCTGTTTCATCTGGCTTTAAACTAGTTTAAATCCCAGAGGGCCAAAGATGCCACAGGTGCTGCTAAACTTGTATTAACATCTGTCTCAGGTGATCACATCACAATTAGCCAGCCAAGACAGGTTGACATTTATATTAATAGGAGGACATCCAACCCTTAATGTGTTAGTGTGTTAAGGGGTGCATCTCAATAGTCAAATGGATGCTTCCTCATTCCTCCTTCCTCCAGCCTGTGACCCAGAAACCGAAGTTGTGCCCTGTCCAAATAACCACACTTGCAGTCTTTGCACTTGGCCACTTGTCTACTTGCATGACGCATTTCCTGTATTTGGCTCAAGTGTTCAAGTGGGCGTGAAGACTGCAAGTGTGTGTAGAACTTCTGATTACCCGATGGGAGACACTTAGCCTATAGTCTTGCAAAAAGTGCAAGCGTTTACAGAGCTTTTTTGTATTATTATTATTTTCAGTACTTTGCATTTTAAAATACACTTCTAAATGTCTGTTCAGTGGTCACTATGTAACTAAGAGAAGACACAATATTAAAATTGTGGTGCTTCTTTAAGTGATAAAAAGCAGTTGCACATGTTGTACAAAATACACATTGCCTACTCATCTTTGCATCAATAAAATGTGCAACACTTTATATTTTACTACAAAATTATATGTAATATACAACTAATTTAACTTATAGTCGAATGTTTTCCTTTACATCTCGTGATTTCAGGGCATGCGAGTCCCCGAACATAATGCATGATGGGATACGCTTAGCGCTCCGAAGCGGTATTCAAGATAGTGTAGGTTTAGTGTGCTTTAAGGGCACTGCACTTGGGCATTTTTAAGACATGGGACAGTCTTGCGCACTTACTTCCTGTCGCCCACACGCGCTCTCAAGTGGCCAAGACCGCAAGTGTGGGGTATTTGGACAGGGCTTTGGCCATCTTGAAGGACATCTTAATTCTCTAATTGCACTGCGAGAAAGCGAAGAACGAGGAGCAAGGAAGCTTCCAGAGGAGCTATGAGTGAGGATGCACAGGTTTATCTAAAAAAAACAAAAAACTAAGACGCAAGGAAAGAAAACAGGGATGCAAAAATAAGAAATGAGAAGCACCCAGTGTGTGTTGATGTCAAGCATACTGAAGATTCAGGAAATTCATACTGATTCAATACTGAGATTCAGTCTTCCAAGGGTTCTTCCAATTACTTTTCCCAGATTTTACAACTGTATAGTTGTATTCATTTAAATCAGTACCTAGACAGCAAAAAATAATGACATGCTATCAAGGTGCATTGGACCACTTCACACTTATTTTAGAACTGACTACTTGTTATAAGTGCACACAAGATAGATGCCAATTCCAGGTTTACACAGTAAGTCAATACACACAATAGCCATATGTCCTTACACTCTTAAAAAAAAATCCTGGGTTATATTTTTCAATCCAAACACTAGGTTGAGTCATTTTTTGAGTTATTTCAGTGGTTGGGTAGATGTGGTGTTACCCAGCTCTTGGGTCAGACGGCACAACCCATTCAGCTTGATGCCTTGCATACATTTTCTTTATGCAAAAAATTTTTTGCAAGAATTTTATGCAAAAATTCTACCTGTGCACGGTTTGTTTCTGGGCAGGCTATGGAGTCAGTCACAGCATATTTTGGCTATGAGCGAAACGCAGGCAGCTGTCTGAAGTTAGCAATTAACCGCCGAACACGGGACCAACTCCGGCACGAGAACCAGCACCGTTACAGTGGAAACAGGATAAAAGAGCAGTGAAAGCCAACTGCTTTCAATTTAAAGTAGCTAAAACTGGTAGCTAAATGTTACTAGATGTCATTATAATGGCAAATTAATTTATCTATATAAGAATAAATGTATAGATCAGTGGGCAGAATAAGAATCTAGATAAGGTTTGTCCAAGAAGTTGCTAGATTTGTCCCTAAACTTAAAAAAAAAAAAAAAAAAAGTCTCAAGAGGGGCAGGGAAGTCACTAAATCTAGTGACAAAATCACTAAATTAGCAACAATGTAAAAGAGACTGGTTGATTACACTTCAATTACTTTTAAATGTTAAATTTTTATTACTTATAAGATTTGTTAAACGAGTTTAAATTTAGGCAATATCATATAGCCTACATGCTAAAAATGCTATAAAATATGCTACTGTAAAATGAGACTCATCAAAAATAAAGGTTATCTAACTAGTGGTTGCAGAGTATTTTACAAAAGTTTAGTGGATTTAAGTTAATAAACAAATTTGGTTGTTTTTAACCCAGTGTTTTTTAGAGTGCACCCAACCTCCTAAATGAAAGTAGAAGTATCATTCAGTTTGAAGTTTGACTAATTGAAAATATTAATTAAGATGTGCATCTCTTTCCAGTTGTTCTCATTTATGGCAACATACCCATGGGATACATGTCCAAGTGGTAAATGCAACATTCATGAGTTTATTACGTGGATTATGCAATGCAATCAAGATAACATAGGTGCAAACACCAGGGATGAAGCTGCTAAATATAGCATACTGTATTGTACACAAAAGAGAACCAGAAAGCCAGCATCCATCTACCAGCTTAAGCCAATGTGTGTCATTAGCAACTTTACAGCTTTGGACTGTGAAGTCTGGTGGAGTACCACAACGTCTAGTAATGTCCATGTACAGGGCTGCGACGGTGCTGCCCCTTATTCAGTTTCTAAACTATTATTCCTTTTGTAAACAAAGCTTTGTAATTAATTAGTGTCCCACTATCCAAGTAAAACTGCAACTTTTGTTTTTTATGAGTACCTCCACCGCTTGTATCTTTATAATACCTGTTATCCTTATGCACCGATGGTGCAATTGTCTTAAACGATTCTCAATGCATCTTTTCCTCCAATAATTACTATATTAATAATCACAATATAGCCTAGTTCTTTTTGTTATTTTATCTTTGTTATTAAAAACAAGAACAAAGATGCAAATAACAAACAGAACAAATACAATATAAAGAAACAAGCAGTAGGAAATAATATAGGAATGTAATAATCAAATGTAAAAAAAAAAAAAAAAAAATTACTGCAAAGTATTTAGTGTATTAATTACAAATAAATTGTTTATTATTTAAAGCTACAAAAGTGATTCAGTCAAGAACAGTGAGGGATTCCCTCTTTGTCTTTTATTGTTTGATTAACATTAATGATATAAACAGCGGTAGGTTTATTAAGCCGCTGTCACTTTAAGAACAACTGCACGGATCTATTTGTTACACATCAGATTTTTACCCCAAATGCTTACATTTATTTAAGACAAAACCAACAATGTTACGTGAATACTGGACAAGACCGATATTTTGAAATAAATCTGTGTGCATCTGACCGTTCAAGCGCAGTATGCTGTTAAAGAGAACTGAATTCAGGACCGCACGCTGTCAGAGAGGTGCTTTCCTGTGCATGCGCTTCAGGTGTCCTCAGTGCGATTAACGCATTGAGATGTTTTTCGTTTCTTATTGTGCTGCTTAACATCAAATTTAAATTTTTCATTCATGCATGTTCTTTTTGTGAAAAACAGACACAAATGCTCTGCTTCCTGTGGACATGTGCAACATTTTTAATAAATACACTATATGACTCTGCAGAAAGTTGGCGACTTCTGCGCACTGTGCGCCTCAGCATGTGCTGACCCCGCTCTGTGATTTTACGTGGCCTGCCACTTCGTGGCTAAGTTGCTGTTGTTCCCAATTGCTTCCACTTTGTTATGATACCACTAACAGTTGACCGTGGAATATTTAGTAGTGAGGAAATTTCACAAATGGACTTATTGCACAGGTGGCAACCTATCACGGTACCACGCTTGAATTCACTGAGCTCCTGAGAGCGACCCATTCTTTCACAAATGTTTGTAGAAGCAGTCTGCATGCCTAGGTGCTTGATTTTATACACCTGTGGCAATGGAAGTGATTGGAACACCTGAATTCAATGATTTGGAGGGTCCCAATACTTTTGTCAATATAGTGTATATAAGAAGAGTAGCCTACTTCATTTATAATAAAACAGTATATTAATATGCATGAGAGGCATACTTACTTTTTTTTTTTTTAAATCAATTCTTTTGTTTTTATGCATCAATGCAGAATTGTTCACATCAGCATCGTTTATATTCCACAGTTCTAGTTGGCGATACTGGATACTCTTGAATCAAACTTGCGTTATTGTGTAGGGTACGCTATTTCACAATGAAAAGAACTATCTAGCAGCCAAGTTGTAACATAATATAATATATAATACAAATATGATTCAGCTCATAATAACATTTCATGACCGAATAGTGTCACCTTTGACATGGGCCCTCTGGTGATTCCCACTCCTACTACTTACCTAGAATTTTTATTGGAAAGCTTCAGTGTTGAAACATTGTACTTATTTCTCCACTAACAATAAAACTGTGGTAGCAATTTGGATATGGTGTAATTAGTCGGTGCTTTATTACACCTATCAACAGTAAAATGTATACTTATCAGTTCTCAGAACTACGACTTTAAAAATGGCCCATCATCAGCACAACACACCCAAAAAGTTTCTTCTCATTACAATACAACCAGTCATGACCATATACTACACACTCTCCACTTTGTCGGTAATTAATTAATCAATTAAAGATCTCTGTCAACTGCATCATGCTCGATCAATGTGATCAATATGCAAACAGACATTAAAGCAATGCTTACTGGTGGAGGGGAGTAATAAAAGTGACAAATGGTCATAAAAAGCACAAAAAGGCCAATTTCCTTAGCAAAAGCACTGGAACAGTGGGGGACAAAGAATGCATTTGTAGTGTTGCTTGCTTAGTTTGATGTGAACCCCTGATGTTAAATAATAAAGCACTTCACCACTTGAGCAACAGACATCAATGATAACACAAATAGTGCAGCTTGTTGAGAAGTGAACTAACTTTCTAAATAATCAGACCTACAATTTTCATCTGAAAAAAGAAAAAGAAAAAGAGAAAGAAATTCCCATAGACTTACAATAAAGGAGGGACACAAGCTAAATCTAAACACTAGAATACTAAATGGGTGCTTAAACCTTTTCACTTTACATGCTTTCTACCGATTGGATGACTAACTGATCACAACAAGAACAACAGTAAACACCCTACAACAAAGCTGGTAGAATCCTGCTTCTGATGGTCCGTTATCCTGCTGATTTTAACTCCAATATAAATGGAACATCTGATCCAGCTAATCAAGGGCAGTGTCTGAAATCACCCCCATACCCTTAAACAGAGGTCTGTTTGAGGGGACAGCCATTTGTAGTGGTGTCCAAAACCATAGTGGACATTGTCGAGTGCACTAATTCAATCCCACAATGCACCGCAATAAAACGTGTACTACTGAAGTACACTCAACAGCTAGAGAATATATGCATAATGTACCCATAATGCACTGTGAGGGTTGTGCCGAATTAGGGTGTACTCACACTAGGCACGGTTGCCTTGAACCGAGCTCGAGTGCGATTGTCCCCCCTCCCCTGCGGGCCCACACTCACATTGCTCTTAACGTTCCAGGCCGGAGCACACTTACATCATATACGATGCAACTTTTTGAATGAAAGAAAACAGGAAGAAAAGCACTTTCACTAAGATACTGTCTAATATATTTATAATTTATGCCACGCAGCGATTTTTTCTTGCACATATCAGAGGATTATTACAAAGGAAGCTGATGTTAATAGAGGAATTTGCAGCTTTACTCGCAAACTACAATTCCTGTTCATCAATAAGGTGAGAAGCAGACCCGTTATAAACCCAAATACAGTCAAATTAATTACATGAATTGAAAAGTGTACTATCAGAGTAGTAATAAATATGTTTGCCGTCGTAATGATGACAGTAGAGCACACAAAAGTAGTAGCTGTTCTGTGCTCAGGCACGGTTAGCGCTCACACTGCGTGCAAGCCCAACCGAACCGTACTCTGGCCCACCTCTTCCAAGCGGGCCAGGGACGGCTAAATGAACCGCGCCCGGGCACGGAACGGAGCAATCACACTTGTCAAACAAACCGGGCTTTGGGGGTCAAACGCGCTCGGGCACGGTTCAGAGTGCCTAATGTGAGTACACCCTTAATTCCTGAGTATGACCAGAAGATGGTGCCCACAGCTTCCATCCATCCATCAATTTTCCACACCGCTTGTACAATGTGGGTAGTGTAATATCATACATAAATTATAAGGTATAAATTCCTTTTTAATTGATTATCAAACCTTTTAATTAAGGTTTATACATGCTAGTTTCCATGACAGAGTTAAAGATGCGTCTTTTCATTACTAATGGAGCTGCCAGTTTGCTAAGTTTTAAATGATCATTAAACAAGCAAGCTCAAACTACACAAAAGCGGCAGCCCTTCGGGCACACTCAGTGACAGAATTCACTCCTTCAAGTGGACTATATTAGTGGAGTAACGTAGGAAATAGTGAATGTGGATATTGGGGCAATCTCGAAAACATCTAAGGTCTTCAGAAACTTCCAGGTAGGTGTCAGGGCAGTTTGGAGCTAATGTTCTCTTCAAGTGAAGTCGGAAATATCGTAATTACCAGTTCTGGGCACATGAAAGAGAAAGCAAAGTCACATTTACAACTGGGAAACTTTAAATCAGAAGTCTTCAACACTGCTCCTGGAGACCCACTGTTCTTACAAAGTTTATATCCAACCTGCTTCAGCACACCTGCTTGTGATTTTCAAGCAATCCTGAAGAGCTTGATTAGCTGGTTCAGGTGTGTTTGAAGAGGGTTGGAGCTAAACTCTTCAGGACAGTGGGCTCCCAGGAGCAGGATTGAAGACCTAAGGTAAAGAAAACCAGGCTGATTACATCAGAGATGGCAGAGAGGATAGAGATTTGCATTGCGTTTTCTGTGAATTCAGTGCGTGTTTCACTTTATAACATGATCTGTCATATTTTGAGATTGTTTTCTGTGTGGAATACAGACTGAACGGAATGTCAAAACATCCCACCACTATATGGCCAGATTTTTTTCGACTGCATAAAGCAAACCAGCGTTTCGCTAGTAAAGTTTTGATGGATGAGGACTGGAATCAAGGTAAAGGGTTGTTTTTTTCCTCCATGTGGTTCTGTTCGGTATCGCAACTTTACTCATCTAAAATGTAAACAAGCTCTTTGCTGTTGCATTGTACACATAGTATACACACTAAGAATTAAGTTTTTTTTCTGTTGTTTTTGTTTCCCCATGGGCGCTTTGGTGTGCATAAATTTATGAATTATATGGGCTCTTTTTATCATTTAGTTATTTGGTGTCCTTTTGGAGTGTACTTTTTTGGAAAGACACCTAAATTTACCTTGAAAAAAGCTTGCAGAAAATACACTTTTGTTGAGAATCACCATTCAATCTGATGGGTTACTTTGCTGGATATAACAAATAATGACAAAATGAATGTGTTAAACAAGATAAACGCCTGGCTCGGAAGTGAGCTTCCCAGACACACACAAAAACAGCGTGCAGGAAAAAACTGCAGGATGTCGACACCTCACAACTACAAAACTGCAAAACACAAATCCTGGCAAACTATCACATTGGATAGTTCCTCCCATTCACCATGATAACAGTTTTTATGAATTATACATCAGTATCGCTCAGTATTGTTGCATACATTTCCCTGTCCTCATTTCCAGAATTCACAATGCATCTCACCACTTCACATTAATGTAATAACCCTGTTTGCTCTATATAAAAAAAAAAAAAAAAAAATGTTGTCTCTTGATATTAAGGTTGCAGGCTTATGAACGGGACAAGCTACAAGCTTACAAACTAGGGCTGCACGATTAATCGTAATCGAATCGAAATCGCGATTTGGCTTAGTGCGATTATGACATCGCAAAGGCTGCGATTTTTAATTATATAAATATGTACACAGCGTGTTAGTGAAGAGCTGCTCTGTGATCAGTAGTAAATGACGCTCCATCTGAGAGCACTGCATTAGAAAAAGCAACACGCGTGAAATATACAAACTTTCCAAACATGAGAAGCCTTTATGAACTTCTTTTCTAACAAAAGACAACATTTACTATGTTTTTACTCCAAACTCACTTCATAACGTCAGTTGAGTGTTTGAAATAGCATTTTGATTGGCATTAGATTATAAATGTACTTTATTATTACGGAAATACCCGAGAAGGCTTGAAGAAAACATATAAACCATGTATTGTTGTAGCCGTCTGTTTATTTTATTTATGTTTAATCAATCAAAGCGTTTCTACCTTCTTTTTATTCAGTCACAGCGATAGCATGATGTCCATTGGGGATTTCCTGGAACAGCGTTTGTTATATTGCGTATATTTGGAGCATTTGGAGAATCTGCTCAAGGGCGCCCTCCGGCGTCCAGTATGAAACAGACATGTTTAACGCCAAGTAAAGCTCACTCAATCCTATTCAGGGTAAAAATAGGAAAAATAATTCCTCTCTCTAAAGAACTTTGAGGGGAACATATAATCAATATGTTTTTCTCCAGCGTACATAAGTGTACAGGGTTTTTTTCTTTCCACAGTGGATGCATAAGAGGCACGTAGTTCATATTAAATACATGGACTCCATTTTTGATTTTGCATACCTCCTGACAAAAATAAAGAAATTGACACAGATTTTTATCATAATATAATATTTGATAATAAATCCTTAGATCTTTCTAATGATTTATAGACATACTGCTTGCATGTTAACAGGTAACCACACATTTTGTCATACAAGTTTTAAATATTATTTTCTAATAATTAAAGTTATTTAATTTATAATTAAATACTAATGCTAAATACTTTAATAATGAAAGTTATCACAACTGTAATATTTC
The DNA here is from genome assembly GCA_037950665.1 of Hypophthalmichthys nobilis. Lineage (NCBI taxonomy): Eukaryota > Metazoa > Chordata > Actinopteri > Cypriniformes > Xenocyprididae > Hypophthalmichthys > Hypophthalmichthys nobilis. The sequence goes on along the minus strand of CM075482.1, from coordinate 6,945,587 downwards.
TTATTTGGTATGATATTTTTATTTAGCAATAATGATAATAAAAATAATTAGTCAAAATAATATATTAGCACAAAATTTCAGGCCAAATTGTGCAGCACTACAAACAAGCAAAACAAGCCTGGTATTGTTTATAATTTTTTTTTTTTCATTTGTTTTATAAAATCGCATTTTAAATCGCAAATCGTAATTTTAACCAGAAAAATCGCAATTAGATTTTTTCTCCAAATCGTGCAGCCCTATTACAAACTAGGGCTGGGACAATACATCTCGATTCACGATACGAAGTATCTGGAGCGGTTCTGATATTTTCCGCTGTATCGCGATTCTCTCTCGAACTTAGATTTTAAACAGCAGATGGCACTACTATACGTGCTTTAGAAACACTCGTACACTGCCTGCTTCCAGTTCCTTTACACACACCACTTAAACCTAAAATAATCATTCATAAAGTTCAGAAAGGTTGAAGCGAATTACAAATCTCGCATCATAAAAGCATTCTGAGCCGAGGTGCAAGTATATATAACCACTTACATGACTCAAGCAGTCATGTAAGCAGTCGTCTTCGTGAGCATTTGAGAGCGTGGGGTTAAAAACTAGCCTAGAGCGCCATCTGCTGTTAAATCTAAGCTCAGAATCGATTAGAGAGAAAATATCAGGATCGATCCAGATTCATTGTATCGATCAAGAATCAATGTATCGTCCCAGCCCTACATGAAACACATGCGATGTTAGACAGAACGCATGTCTTGTTTTTAATAAAAGAAAATGTAAACAGTGTCTGATACCATCAACCCCCCCAAAAGAGAACAATAAAAATGGTCTATTTAACATGTGCAATATAAGTGGAAGTGTGAATTGATAAATAAATGATGACAGAATGTTACATTTTGGGGTAAATAATTTCTTTTAAAGGAATATTCTGGGTTCAGTACAAGTCAAGCTCAAACAACAGCATTTGTGATTCATGCATAATGTTGATTTCCACAAACATTCATATAAAGTTATATCCTAATTACAACCTTTTTTTTTTAATTGAAATAAATGTTGAAATCAACATTTATTTCAATTTTTAAAAAAAAGGTTGTAATTAGGATATAACTTTACACAAAAGGTTAGGAAGTGATCTTTCCACACTAAAAACATTTTAACATGAATGTTAATATATTGTGGCTACACTATTGAAATGCCACTTCCATTGTAAGTGCCTTTTTATTTAGTTATTTATTAAATTAAAAAAAAAAAAAAAAACGTTTTCTGATTGAGCTTAGCTGCTGATTGTGCTTAGTTTTTATTGAACCTGTAAAATTCATTTTAGCAGGTCTTTTCCTGCTTTTTTTATAAGGCCTGCAGTGTGACATCAAATTTTTCAAATGATTAAATATGCAACAGAGCAACTTGGGACTCAATGTCATATATTTGCTAAAAAAATGTGTCGTGATTACAGTGTTAATGATATGACCATCTGTTTTAGTCCATAAATTAGATCCATGTACAAGACAGCTATAGGGTGACATAAGGAGGACAAGACTTATCACACGCACGTACGTTAATACATTCACAATCAGATTATGGACTTTATCATATCAGAACTTACGGAGGGCTGTGGCATTGAGCGGTCAGTACAAATTCCCGCATATAAAACAATGGAACCCCTGTTGTGTCATTTTTTTTCCTCTCTCTCTCTCTCTCTCTCTCTCTCTCTCTCTCTCTCTCTCGTGGTCAATATTTATACAGCAAGCCAGCTACATTAAAGTCTTTAGATTTAAAATAATGCATGACTATTAAAGATTTAAATAAAGACCAGCATTGTTGGACTACACAATGAAGAACTATAAGAATCAGTGAGAGGATTCCTGCCACATCAAACACGGCTCTACTGAATTCAGACTTCGTTCCAGGTATCACTGGTAGATGACAGTAAACTGAGCATGCTAGGGCAAGTCAATCCTTCACCAGATACTAGTCTCGGTAACTTCTCACTGAGACGAATGTGACGAAATAGCAACTTGAAACTCGACAGCACAGGCCCAATTGAGGGACTGGACATTAAGTAGCCCAAACCAAAGGGCTTTTGGTGTCAATGATCACTGAACGCATGTAACACCAGACAACATCCAGGTACCGTGGGACTTGCTTATGAAAACAACATTGGCTGTATCACTGCAGAAAATGTGACCGTCATTCTCGCTGTCAGCAAAACAGTCATGTGACATTAAATACAAACAAAAACACCTTTTTGATTCAGCAGTAACAAAAACTGGGAGGTTATTTACAACTTTTGCTTTTCAGTCCATTTTCCTAAACAGAGTGTTTGCCTGTGAGCAGATTCTTTGTAAGGCAGAGCTGCTTCGCTGTGGTGAATTGTGATGAATAGGTCAGATCTCAACTCCTCTGGAGAGGCTGCAATTGATGCAACTGAACTCAACCAATTCTCCTGTGTCTCATTAAACCACTTAAAGTGAAAATTGGTCTCCTACTATTATGAGAATCATTCAGCAGAGCTGCAGAAGCAGCAGAAAGGCAATGTTCAGAACTGAAAAAGCTTACTAAATACTGTGTGTGACGTATATTATGCATACTGCTTAATATATTTTCTACCATTTATATTTCAATAATCATTTTGTATATGGTAGCAAGTAGTGTTCTGTTTAAACATCTGTTTTAACTGTCGGTCATCTGGTCAGATAATAAGTGAAGAAAAAATTAAATCACATGGGAAACGAAAGGTGCATTTTGTACAGTTTTGAATATACTGTACTCTGCCTAAATGTGTATGCTAGGTATTCCTTTGATACAGAAAATGTGAATACTGTGCACAGTATACATATATACTGCAGAAAAAAAGTACACTGTAAAAAATGACTAATTTTAACTATAAAAAACATATGGGGAAAACTGTAATATATCTAAACTTAAACTTCATGAAATTTTACAGTAAAATACTGTTAAATGTACCATTTTTAGAAGTAAAAAAAAAAAAAAAAAAATCTTATAATGAAAAGCCATAAACTGACATTCCCAGAATTCCCTGTGACACCTCACATTTTATGTTTTTCCCCCTCCATTTTAATAAATGATTCTTTTTTTTCTTATTTTTTTCAGTTGTGTACATTAGGGTTTTCTGTTACATTTTATGTTGTTAAATTAATGTTTATTGCATTATTTAAGATTGTGTTACCATGATGGTGTTTGTATTCGTGTGCGTGACACTATATGCACCTTCTATATATTAGTATTTACCCCAGCCTGTTGAAAAGCTACTTAAGCTTCATGTACTTTTTCTTTACCCCATGTGTTATTATGGTGGCTTTTAGTATATCTTAAAATACAAGACAGAGCAACATGGCTTTACAAATTCTTTTTTTTTTTTTTTTTTTTGTAAAATACAATTTTAAATTGTAAAATGTGTTTATATTTTTACTGTATATTTATAGAATTTTTCTGGAAACCACAGATGCATTTTTTTTCCTCTGTAAAACAGCTATTTTTCTATTCTAAACGTAGTCCAAGTGTCTTTGGGTGGATGACAAAACAACGTTTTTTACAATGCATATCAATGAATGTGTAGCCTATTTGTGATCCTGGACCACAAAACCAGTCATAAGTAGCACAGGTATATTCAATAGCCAACAATATAAAGTATGAGTCAAAATGATCGATTTTCCTTTTATGCCAAAAATCATTAGGACATTAAGTTAAGATCATGTTCCATGAAGATATTTTTTAAATTTCAAGAAATATCCTATCCTAACAAACCATACATCAATGGAAAGCTTATTTATTCAACTTTCAGATGATGTATACGTCTTTTTTTTTTTTTTTTTTTTTTTAAATTAACCCTTGTGACTGGTTTTGTGGTCCAGGGTCACATTTAAAATGCTGTAACTTTTAACATACTTTTAAGTTCACATTTCATTTATTTATAATAATTTTGCTGTTCACTTAAATAGTCCTGTTGTGAGACAAAGACAGGTTTAAAACTAAAGAAGAAGCAAAAAATTCCACGTAGTCCCTTAAATAATACGAGCTCAAAAATTATACAAGTATTACACACAGAAAATAATAGTTTTAGACGCCGTATAACACGTCACACTGCTGTCACTGAGTGACATGTCATGTCAACTAGGCTAACCCTTTACAGCTGGAAAAGCATATCTGTAGTACTTCGTACTAACTTGATAAAAGCTCGCACAACTAAGGAAGTTAGAATCCTCAGTTATACAATCAACATGTTAAAGCAGCAGGTTAGCCCTGGGGATAAAGTAGCCAGAACTGAAGAAAACTAGTTAGTTTAGCAGCTCTTATATTGACTCAAGTAAGATGGCTGGACCCATGTGAAAACAAAACAACTTTCTGCCAACAAACGTCGGTGCGACGTTTGCTAAACAGCGTCGTCAACACTTTCTCAACTGAAATCATCGGTATACAAACTTATTTTACAACCCAGATTGGTATTTTTCTCGTTACTTCCTCGTTGTCCCGTATGAAATGTAATACTTTCGATTATTCTAAGGGTGAGGGAGTTATCTGTCATTAGTTAAAGACCTCGATCAAATTAAAGATGTAAAGCCGCGGAATGATATATGCGCGCTCTCAGACTTTATAACAATCTGTCATTAAAATGTTTCAATGTTACTCTTCACACTCACACAGGCTGCAACTATCGCCACTTTCCAATGAAAACCAAAACAACACTTGTTTTTCACTTCAAACATCAAAATAGCGCGCCTTTTACCAAAACATAAACTATAAACACCAACATATAAACAATTAATCACGACGGAAAGCGAATGGAATGATGAAGAGTAGCGAATGCTTACGGAATTGATGCAATTCTTTTTTCCTTTCCAGCTTCCAGCCAACTTAATTCAGAATGTAATCCAAGAAGAAACTTTTCCCAAAGCTCTCATGTGGATTACGCGTTTGGTACGATATTTCAGGTCGAAACATTCCTCATTTGGGTGAAAGAAGCATAGTTTTCCTCGATTATATGAATTTTAAAGTTGTAGCGTTTACTCCATCATGGTGGCCATGTTTAAGAGAGACCGAAACACTGCCTGTCACGGCAACGGACAAATAGACCCAATTTAACGTTTAAGACAGTGTTGCCGTTTTAAATTGTGCACAACTCGTACAGAACATCTATAAACCGAATATATGATGTGTGATGTGCTAAACATGTAAGTTATTTCTGTTAAAAACTGCAAGGAGATATTTTTAAAAAGTCTCACTGACCCTGCGGAGTAATACATGAGGACATACTCAAGGTAAAAAGTCTTCTCAGTCGTCAGCGGTGGGCGGTAAAACGCGGAAGTAGATTCTGGAAATCGAGCTGGATTGAGTCCATGTCGCCTATCAGCATAGAAAAGGCAGTATTACTTCACTCAGACCCTTTGATCATTTCCTATCGCATAAAACAAATATTTTCAGTTCTTAACAGACGTTTCTTAAATGTCCGAAAATTATGCAATTTTAGAACATCACAAATCACCAAATGTTAGTACTAATGTGTAATATAAAGTGTTTTTTTTTTTTTTTTTTTTTTTACAAAGTAAACCCTGTACTTTCTCTTTGTTAACAGGTTACATGTGTAAAATGCTTTAAGTTAGTCGTATTCTTAATCTTGACTGACATATGAGGCTGTATTTTTTAATTTCCATAATATCACCCCACCACTATTACACTATATGTGCTATACACACTATTCTGAATACATACTGAAAGTAAATAATAATAATAATAATAAAAAGATAATCACACTAAGATATATAGGCTACATCTACTAAAGAATAATATTAAGGGGAAAGGGGAAAAACAAGACATTTAAATGCACAGATTCCACATATTTATGATTTTTAAATACCAGGCAGTAATAATCACAAGCTCATCAATTTCCAGATCAGCTATTTTCTTTAAGACATAGAGCTTTTCTCTTTTATAATGAACATAATTAGCTAATCCATGCATTCTGGCATTTTATTCAGTTTATGCTGTCATTATATTCCAAGACAAATTCAACAGATAAATGCACAGTATTTACATATCAGTTGATAATTTGTCCTCAATTATTTTCAATTTTTATTGTAATGATAGAAAATAAACCCCAAGATAAAGGAATAAAACATAAAAGCAGTGTTTTATATAAGTACATCAGTAATTCTGTGTTCTTTTCTCCTAATAAAAAAAGGAGGCTCATTAAAGGTCAAGGATTCTAGGGAAGATGTCCAAAGCAGTCCAGGTGCAAGAGGAAATGAGCTCCTTGGTCTGAAAGAAGCACCAGTGTTTGAAAGACAGTGTCTCACTGATGCTTTCATCACTCTGCTTCAACACGTTTCCTCTTTCCCGCTCTCTGAATGATCCATGCTGTGTGAGAGAGAGCTAGCGCATGGGACTGGTTACAAAAGGGTGTCCTCAGTGTTTAACAAGAAATAAAATTGATTATTTTCAGTAACAAACACTTCAGGAATTTTAAGGGGTAAATTTACAATACAGAATATTTATAGATGAACATGTTCTGCAACTAAAATGTAATTTAAAAAGTAAAAAAAAAATAAGTAAAAGAACAATAACTATATTATCTATATACTGTACGTCCTTAACAACTGCACATCATTTTCAATAACTTCACAAATGATAACAAGGACTTCCTATAGACATTTGTGACCGTGGACCACAAAACCAGTCATATAAGGGTCATTTTTTTTTAAATTGAGATTTATACATCATCTGAAAGCTAAATAATTAAGCTTTCCATTGATGTATGGTTTGTTAGGATAGGACAATTTGGTCGAGATACAACTATTTTAAAATCTGGAATCTGAGGGTGCAAAAAAATTAAAATATTTAGAAAATCGCCTTTAAAATTGTCTAAATGAAGTCCTTAGCAATGCATATCCACTCACAAAAATAACTTTTTGATATATTTACAGTAGGAAATTTACAAAATATCTTCATGGATCATGATCTTTACTTAATATTCGAATGATTTTTGGCATGAAAGAAAAATCGATAATTTTGACCCATACAATGGCTATTGCTACAAAAATACTTATGACTGGTTTTGTGGTCCAGGGTCACATTTGGTCTGGGAGAAAAGACTATCGCAACTTCCGTTTCATGCAGACTTTAATTACACTTAGTCAACTTAAGTCAGCATAAAACTGCAGAAAAAACAGCAATCAGGCCCTTTGCTTTTGCACATTATTAAAACATTACAAAAAAAAAAAAATAGTCAATTCAGTCTGTACTGAGTAAAATTACACAAAACATTCTCTATGTCTGTCAATTTAAGCCACTTTGATGCTGAATAAAGTGGTTCTCCCCAGTGTTTCCTGAGTGAAAACAACCCATTTCTGGCCTAATTATTCTTTTTTGTTAGCTGAAGAAGTGCTAAAGCTTAATGTAAATTGTGTGGTATTCACTCAGTTCACAGAGACTTCTATTTAATGCGCCCCGCTGGTTAATGAGAGGATGTACAGGGCCTCAGTTTGATGAGACACTTGTCTCATAATTGGTGGGAATGTATTATGTGAAGGGGAAAATAAACAGTTTAGAAGAAAAATAATTAAATAAACAAAAATACATTTGAATCTACAATCAAGATCATAGAATTAAAGGGTTAGTTCACCCAAAAATAAAAATTCTGCCATCATTTACTCCCCCTCATGTTGTGAGTAAGACCCGTAAGACTTTTGCTCATATTCGGAACACAAACTAAGATATTTTAAATGAGATCTGAGAGCTTTCTCTCCCTCCATTGACAGCTAGACAACTACCACTTTGATGCTTCAAAAAGTTCATAAAGAGATCATAAAACTAATCCATGTGAATTGAGCGGTTTAGTCCAAATTTTCTGAACAGACACAATCACTTTATATGTTATACAGATTTAATTTAGGCTTTTATTCACATATAAACATTAATCAACGCACGTCAATCGCTTGACGTGTGAGAACCAATGAGGTTCATTCTTGTGTTACAAATCACATTTGAGCTTCAGCAAGAGGTTTGTTCTCAAGCAGGTTCGGTTGAGCTTCTGTTTATGTTCACTGATCAATGTAAATAAAAGCCTAAATTCAATCTGTTCATCATATAAAGCGTTCGAGTCTCTTGAGAAAATAACTAAACTGCTCAATTCATATCATTAATTTTACCATCTCTTTATGAACTTTTTGAAGCGTCAAAATGGTATATGCGTAGTTGTCAATGGAGGGACAGAAATCACTCAGATTTCATTAAAAATGTCTTTATTTGTGTTCCGAAGATGAACGAAAATCTCATGGGTTTGGGACAGTATGTAGTAATATAGTAAATGATGACAGAATTTTTATTTTTGGGTGAACTAACCCTTTAAGGCCCTGTTTACACCCGGTATTAAGATGTATTTTGGTCGATCGGATCACAAGTAGACGAGGGAGACACATTCCCGTTTACACCTAAAAGTAGCTCTTAACTTGCCGATTTAGGAGAAACTCTTAAAAATACTGGCCGTGTCAGTCCTAAATTTAGGACTCCTAAATGTGTTTCACAAAGCATTTTAGTGCTAAAACAAGCTCCTAAATCTGTGAAAAGTTAGTAGTAGTCAAGAGGACTCCTAAGTCAAGACCAAATTACAAACAATCCTAAAATTGTAGTTGCCGGTGTTGTGCCAAATTCTGACCCCCGCCAGATTATTCCCACTCCAAGTCCCCAGCATAGGCAGGTTTAGGATTAGGTGTGGGGGTGGGGTTAGGATTAGGCATTCAGGTAGCGGCTTCAACGAGGGGGGTAATCATTTGGAGGGGAGTCAAAATTAGGCAGAAACCCGGCAATCCGCCTAAGCAATCTGCCCAGAGACACTGTACAACATTGAGGCAACAGAGTACTGAGCCTTTTCTTCATAAATACAATAAATATTATGATTTATCGATTTTAATCTGCGATGACATAACATAAAGCTTCATTTATGTACAGGCAAAATGTATTGAATGATGGGGAATAAAACATTGCAGTCAAGTTGAAAATAATATATTGTTTGCGCTGATAGCCACGTGGGCAGCTCAGGTGACCCGAGTTCAGTTCCGGCTCGTAGACCTTTCCCGACCCCATCCTCCTTTTCTTGCCCCCACTTCACTTCCTGTCTACTCACTGTCCTATCATAATAAAAAGGCAAAAATGGCAAAAATAAATCTTTGAAAATAAACAAATAGTTAAATAAAAACGAAAATAATGTCAGATTACCTGTGGTAGTTGTTTTCACAAATTCACACTTACAAATGATCAAGTAAAAGAATAAAATAAGCTTATTTGGAGTGCTATCCGAGGGGATCAAGGGCTCTGAGCTCGGAATTTATCCCAAATCCAGAGTACTCCCTTGTATCCTGGGAATAGGAATTAATTAATTAGTGACACTTAGCCTACATTTTAAAACATTTATTTGAATGTGGCAACATTTTTATTTTAAAATCTTTTGTGTATGGCAACATTTTTATTTTCAAATCTTAATTTGAATATGCCAACATGATTCCTCGTTCTACAACATTTCTATGACTAAATCACTGACAGAGACCCCTCCCCTATCAGCCAATCGCTGTGGGCATAGTCATAGACATAATAAATACATGCTGTGAGTGTGTGTTAGAAATCATAAATGGTGTGAAAACATTGTACTTGGCACGTTCTTCATCTTCAAACCAAATTCAGGTTGTCAACTGACAAAGTTTAAATCCTGTCAGGCTAGCTCGCATCCTATAATGTTTACGCATTAGGTCAGTAGGAGGAGAGTAGGAGGTCTTTTGTGTTTGTTTGAATGCATTCGACCACATGAGCGTCTACACTACGAAAGCAATCCGGTCGAATGTGTTGTCACCTCTGGAAGTGGTAGAAAGTGGACAAACTCAAAACATTTTAGACCCCGTTTACACTGTCGTCCACTTGTAATCCAATCAAAAACACATCTTAATACCTGGTCTTAACAAGGCCTTTGATAGACATGTTGCTATGCAGCACTTTGTACCTAAAATGGGTTGCTAGCATGGTTTATGTATGGTTGCTTGGAAGCTGCATGATTTGAGATATAATTTATAGAAATAGTCCACAAAGTTTAATGCTTAAATCACCATGAAATCAAAATTGACAATTCTTCCTTTTAATTGAATATTGCAGCATTTATTACAAATTATGTATCCGTGCACATCGTTTTTTTTTTTTTTCTTTACATTCATGTGTCCTCATAGTCTTTAATCAAATAAATTCCCTTCCCCCTTAATTGCAGCTTCATCTCTTGTTTTCTCTGATGACGTGTTTACTGGCACGAGGGCAGGACAATAACCTCCAGCAACCTGTCACTGCCATGAGATCACAGCAATAGCAAACCACAATGATTCAATGATTCAATCAATTCCTGATGAATTGTTTAAGTTTTTAACGGCATGTTAGCATCAGGGCTATTTACACGGCAAACACAAGGTCACTATCACAATCCCAATACCTGATGAATAAAATCAAGTCCCACCCTACATTTTTTCTTGTTCAAGAAGCCGTTTCACTTTGACCAAGAAGCTGTCAATAGGGAAGAAAAGACTATTGCAACTTCAGTTTTATGCCGACTTTAAGAATTAGGGGTTTGTTCAAATCCATAACACTAAGTATTAGAACACTAATGTATCTAATGCATACACTTACGATTAGTACACTAGTGATTTACTTAGCAAACACTTGCAAATTTAAATTGATGTAATACATAGAAAAAAATTCTGTAATCAATGACAAAAATGTACATTTATTTTTTCCAAGAAAGGTACAGTAATGTCTTCATTAGCCATTAATCTAACAACTAAACCATAAATCAAAGTAGCTTTCTGCATTAACGTAGTAAGGAAATTGAAAAAGTATTGCACTGATCATTAAACACACTGACAGACAATAAGTGGACATTTTTAGGACAATTTTCTTTCGCCAAGAAGCCCTCATAATTGTGACAACCCAAAAGTTCAAGCGTCATGTGCTGAGAGTTTCAGTACATGCTCACTTATCACATACAAATTTAATACCGTCTTCCATGACATGAAACGAGCATCTTTTGACACCTTTGGTCATTATGCTAGTACATGCTGTGGAGAAAACCTGCTTGTGGTCCTTTGACACATGACTTTTAGTGAACAGCATCCTGTGAGTTACTATTCTCTGCCATGCTCTGCACAGGTAGGGCTTGTCAAAGTCTGTAGCGCTTTCAGCTGACCTCCACCTGCGAGATGACGATAATGATGATGATGATGAGCCGGGCACATCTGACACCCCTGGATCAGATCCATAGTTCCTCATGATGGCATGAGTGGTGGCGAAAATCACAATGCCATAGTTTCTACGGAGTCTGTCCAGCAACTCGGCACACTTTCTTAGGTTAGCCTCCTGACAGACAGTGCTCTCGCCGCCATTAAATCTGTCCATCCAGTAGAATGCAGAGATGCTGTCAATGACCAGCAGGCCGAGGGAAGGCTGGCTGGAGAAAGTGTTTTCGAGGTAGTGCAGGGTTAGGAGCAGCTGTACTGAGCTGTTGCAGTGCACTACAGACAGCCTGCGCAGACATGAACGTACCCTCTCCTCAGGTTCATTTTCAGAACAGTCACCCTCCTTTAAGTCTTCAGCCAAACGTCCCTCCAGAGCACTCACTAAGCGCAGCATGTCAAAGTGGTAGTCCGTGTCAATGAAGACCACCCCGACCTCCAGACCTCCATTCTGCACCGGCATGATGCAGCGGATGATCATGTGGTACAAGGTTTCTGTCTTACCTGTGCCCTCCATGCCATGAAACTCCACGACATCACCTGTACGGATGCAGAATTGAATTGAGATTTAAAGGGCACGTTATGTTTTTTTTTTTTTTTAGTTTTACATTTCTTTTAGTATATAATATAGCTGTTTGTGCATGTAAATGATCTGCAAAGATATAAAGCACAGTCTTAAAGGGGTGGTTCATTGTGATTTCACTTTTTTAACTTTAGTGTGTAATGTTGCTGCTTGAGCATAAACAATATCTACAAAGTTACAGCGCTGTAACTTGAAAGTTCGATGCAAACAGAGTTATTGTCTTTTAAAGTTCTGGCAGTTTAATGCCTGTTAAAACGACCGGTTTGGAGTACAACGAGCTTCTTCCCGGGTTGGTGACATCATAAACCCTGCAAAACACCGCCCCCGGGAACACACAACAAAGTGGGCGAGGCCATGTCGCGTGGCATTATGGAAGCGGAAGAGTTGTCTACACACGTCAAAAGATAATAGAACCCATTCTAATCAGTGATATTGTCTATACTGGATGCGGCGTGGAAGACAGCTTCCAGAATCTACACGAGTTCAATGCTGGATTTGTACCAAGGCTATTACTGAAAGATGATGCAGTTCCCACTTTAAAAGCAGAAGCTGCTGTTTATGGGCCCGAACCTGTAAGTATGTTTTATTGTTTGTACATGTCTTTTAAATGTATTATGTTGTTATTTTTGGTTGCATCAAGGACGTAAACAAAGACCAATGCGTTTTTGCTTCGCTAGCCAGTTAAATTCTATTGCATAACGTTACTTCTCCAACAAACTTCTATGTTCATAGACAAACAGTTGTTCATGCTATAATTTAAATGATACCTTTACAAAAATGCTACTACTCAGTCATGTATTCAGCTACAGTAAAGCTTTAGTCAGGATAAAACCGTATATTGAAAGCTACCAAACAGCAGAAACATTTACAAGTGACAGCATATCTAAACACTTTTACGCTAATATAAACGGAAATAAACATGCTTTAAAAACCATGCTTGCAGAGGTTCTGCTTGACCCTTTTCATCATTACTGCTATCTGGGTCTGATTCGGGCTCAGTTTGATAATATAGATGCCATTATTTACATTTCTACCGAAGCACATGTAACAACTAATGGTAAGGGGCGTGGCGTTTCCGGACGCTTCAGTGAATCACAATACACTGGGCCAGCTAACCAATCTAAGCACATTGTGTATTTCGGAGGGAGTGGTATCATAGAAGCAGGAAGTCAATCCGGCCGTTCAAATGACAGTGGAAACAGCGGTGTAGAATAAAGTTAAAATATATTAAAAATACAGCTTTTTTTTTTTTTAAACTAAGCATTAAAACATGTTAAACTGCACCCATAAACACAATCAAGCCTAGAAAAAAAGAACAGTGAACCAACCCTTAAAAGGGGACATCGGATGCCAATTTTCCACAAGTTAGTATGATTCCTTAGGGTCTTCATGAAAAGTCTGTAACATACTTTGATTAAAATTTCTTAATGGTTGTGTAAAAAAACACCCTTTTTACCTTGTCAAAAACAGCTCTGTTCACAGCGAGCCATTTCGGTGCATGTCCCTTCAAATGATAATGAGCTACTGTTCACCCCACCCCTATCTTCTGCGGGCGGGCTGTAAACACTATTTGGCAGGTGTGGCATTGAAGTCACCATTCTTATTTATGCAGTTCTAAATGCTCAAAAATGATTAAAATACATTTGAAAATTTCTTGTTACTCATTAACACCTTTATGAAATTTATTGTAGTGTTACCATGTTATTTTGTTCATTATAAACGTGCAGTTATGAATTACAGTGAGAAGTTTCTTCGACTGTATTATTTTGATAATGAACAAGCTGTTCATGCTTTGTTGTGTGTACGTGAGGCGCCGGCGCAGTTCGTGGCCAGGTCAGATTACGTCAGAATTTGTTGTCATATGTTGGAAAATCATACCACACTGCTCAGACATTCCCAACAAACGCCGATTAAACATGTTCAGTCGGGTAAAAACAAACTCCGACCAACGGCAACAGACGCCGACAGGGGTATCACACTAGCTGCGTCTCATTTCGGAGGCTGCATCCTGATCCAACAGACTCCAACAGACGTGTTTGTTGGCGTTCATCTGTGCGGTGTGAACTGGCCTTTAACTTTAGCCGCATTTGCTGTGGAACTCGCTAACTAGCACATTATTAGGAAAGGCGATTTGCAAAGATTCATAAAAAAAAAAAAAAAAAACCTATAACTATTACTCACGTCTTCTGAAGGAACTGATCCATCCTTCAGGAACTTTTTAGCAAAACATAAACTTTTTAGCACAGACATAAACGCATATAGGTAGATCCGGGGGCGCATTCCCTTCAAAAACAAAATTAATCCACTGCGTCCTCAGCGGCTCAGATGTCGAGAGTAAAGGACGACTGCTATGTTCATTCTTATATCCAATAACAAAATGCCTCAGTTGCTTAGAAGACATTCTTGTCTACACCTGTGCAGTGTCGAAACAATGGCGGACTGTCTGTTTACAGCTCACTCAGGGCGGGTCTACGCTAAAACGGCAGTGTCCGTCAAGAGTCGTGGAAGGGGCCTGTGCAAATTTATGTCACTTTGCCAAGAATCTGTGAACGGCTTGATCTGACAAAGTGCTTATAATTTGTGGGGATTAAAAAAAAGCACTGGGTGGATTGTTATTATTATAGGGTGGTTGTGTAGACACACTGCCAACACACATTTATGTCCAAACACCATGTAAAAGTGAATTTTGCATCTGATGTCCCCTTTAATAAATTTAATCTCTTCAGCAGAAAACGCTAGCCTGAAAACACCTAGTTTGCAGTCCTGCTATTATTTCCATGAATACATCACCATGTTACATATTTGCATAATGAGAACAGTTGGGTAAGTGATTTCGTTATGTCGAGGAGATACTGTTTTTTCACTGCAAGGGCAAAAAAAAGTATGGACTTCCAATACGGACACCATAGTTACCATAGATGTAACACTGTTTACAGCTGCATATAAAACCTCGGAAGCTAAAACCCTAAAAAAATGATGATAAGGGGAATTCAATTTCCGACATCCACCAAGCGGTTAACCATTCACAATGGACTGGGCCAGCTGACCAATTAGAGCAGACTGGGCTTTTTGGAAAGGTCAAGAAACAGGAGCTAAAACAGAACATTTCAGAGGATGAAAAGAGGTGATGTAGCAATGTACATAATAAACTAAACGCTGGATTTTCAAAAGTATGTGAAGTTTGCAGCTCCATTGTTGCATGTTCTTAAATTAATAATTTATTAGACGCATGCCGGTCTGTTATTGTAGGGATATCGACTTTACATTTTCAAGCCCCTAAACATGATGCAGAACAAAACAAACTGTGCTTGGTTGCGTTACATGTCAGTCAAACGTCCTCTTGGCTGGTCCTTGGACAATGAAAGCTGCAATAGAGTCCAGACCTTCTGCCGTCAGTCTGAAAGTCTGGCTACGCGAGACTACTCTATGAGTAACAGCATCAGTGTAACCAGTGTCTGAGGCACATGTAAACAAAAGCCAACAATCATTGGCAGACGGCAGCCCATGACGTCACACACAAAGCGCCTGTGAGTATAAAAGGTGCCTGAGTTACACGTCATCAGTTTTTTTGTCTTCAGAAGCCACTTGTTTGTATGCACGTGTAAGATAAGAGTCTGTCAAAGTGCATTTGAATATCCAGGGAGCTGGAAGAGTTCATTACGTTGCATGCATGGTAAGAAGCTTTGTTCTTGCTTGATTTTTTCCAGAGGGATAAAAATTCAGTTTTTGCTTGATTCCATCTAGAGAGATAAGAATCATGGAGCGTGTTCAGTTCTCAAGAGAGATGAATGCATTCTTTGCGATGTGTTTGCTGTGGGAAGCTCCACCCATGCTTGACACTCTCTTGAGGTATGAGAGTCGAGCATCTACACCTTGTGGATTAGGATCACTGGGATTGTAGGTGGATCAAAGGGAGGAGCCTGATGGGAGTTTTCCCTTTTGGGCTTTTCCTGCTATGTTGATTTCATGACGGTTCAGAAAGCCACTCTGTGGCCAATCTGACTGATTTGCCTCCTCCATTGTCTCTGTTCCCCTCAGGAGATATATCCCTCTCTGGGAGGTTGAAGAGAGGTCTGTGAGGGCTGAAGGTTATCCCCCTAGGGTTGATGCAGGGTGAACAGTTATGTAGTTAAGCTCCTGCTTAAAATTCACTATGTGTTCACCCGCTACCCACTTAGAATAATGCCGACCTGATGGATCCCTCTAAATTTAAATTTTATTTCTTGAATCTCACATTTAAATAATTGGGGATAACAAATATAAAATGTTGGCTAGCCTATACAAGACTTTTATTTGTTATTTGTCTTATCATGATCCTATCAACACAGTAAATATGAGACAGAGAAAAATAGGCTAAATTAAATAAACTACGTATAAAACATGAATAAACGATAATTGTTGGCTTACTAGCTGTACTGTAAAATGAAATATTATTATTTATATATAATATTAATATTTTAACATCCATGCAAGAACAGAATGTCGCTGAACAGAACGTCTCTCCTCCAAAATCCGAACACAAAGGCTGAATGTTCTCTCTGAAGGTGCACTCGTGGCCAGGATTCAAACATATCTTGCCAGGTTGCTCAGGGCAGGGAACTGGGAACTGTGTGAATGCCACCACTGCAGAAAGTTTTGTTCACTTCAAGTTCAAGCGCGGATGCGCTGTTGTGAAAGGATGCCGGGACAGCCAGGCTATTGTCAGACCCGTACAAAGTACACCAGAATTACTGACCGCTACCGTCTTTCATTCACAGATTTAATCCTGAGCAGCAAGAAATCTGATCGGGTTCCGCAGGAGAGCTGCGGGAATGCAGACCTCTATTTTGTAGGGCAGTATAGATTCCCGCAACTTTGTTTACCTCCCTTCCCAAACTACTGTTGGGTTTTGAAGTAGGGATATATGCTCCACTTTGGATGGGTGCTTTGATGGGTGCTCTACTTATAGCCCTGGTTTGACAATGTTAATAAGTAGAGGAAGCTTGCCTGCGGGGTGTCCCTCCTTGTTATCTGTTGCATTCTATGGTCTATTGCTAAAAGAAAAAGATGAAGAGCTAGCTATAGCGGGTCTTAGATAGAGCACCTTGAAACAAGACAGGGTACGACTTGCTCGCCCCCAGTTAAATTGGGGTCGTTAAGTAGGGCCTAGGCTCCCCTGCGGCTTCCTTGGGATTTAGAGCCTGGGTGATGAGAGTTATTGGGCAAACTGCATTATGTCCCGCTCTCGTTTGCCTCCCTTTCCTGTGTAAAGAGTAAGGATGTATGCTCCCACTTTAATGAGCGGCAAATCCAAAGGGAGGCGCTAATTACTGAGGTTTTTAGCACCTTGCATGCTCCCTTTGGTAGGCTGCTCAAGTCCCTCTTAAGATAGAGCAGGGTGAACGGAACAATGATGGGCAATTCACAAGAGTCCCTAAGAACTCCCTCCCCAACTGTTGATGGGTCTTGAAGAAGAAATGCATGCTCCCCTTTGGTGGGATGCTTTTATAGTGATGATTAGCGTTACAAACTGAAGAGTAGAGGTGGATCACCAATGGATCACGTCCCTCCTTATCACTGTAGCATTCTATAGTTTAGCCATTAACTAAAGTTGGTCCAGGAGAAGTGCATTTACTCAGGTCATGGTATGAGCTATTCTGCCATAGTGACTCTAGGGTTGTTAAAATGGAGTAGAAGTTCCCCTTCAGTAGGCTGATTCCTAAGAGCCTTCAAATACTGGTGAGATATGCCTGAGATAGCTGAGGCTATGTTGGGTATTTTCCCCTTAGAGCTCTGCCCTTAGGGCTGTATAAGGCTGAGGTCATTGCTCAGGCCTGTCTGCGTGTCTACTACAGACAAAAGAGTTGATGAAGAGTAACTCAGGTGCCTTTTTATACTCATGGGCGCTCCACGTGTGACATCATGGAGTGCCGTCTGTCAATGATTATTGCCGTTTGTTTACACACGCCTCATGTCTTGCTGATGGCATTCCCCATAGCATCAATACCAAGTAGGGCTGTCAATTTAAAATTCAAATTTCAAATATTCTTTGAATTTAAAATAAAAATCCACATTTTAATGCAAAAACAGTGCATTCAAATTGTAGGTGTGCTTCAGGCAGCCTTATTAGTGGTACATGAGATGTGATGATGATTGTTGTATTTTAACGGTCGTTTCACACCGCAAGTGTGAGCGGCGCATGAGCAGCACATATTTTTTTTCGGCGTGCATGTTAATGAGCAGCAGTGTGAGCAGCAGTGAAGCGGGGGTTTCAGCGTCTATTTTTGCTACGTTGCTGATGCTCAATAAAAGCGAAAGCACACTTTGATGGACAAAATAAATATGATTTCACACAAAAACTGCTCAAAATGCACAGAATAAGCATGTCTAATGTGTTTTAACAAGAACTGGAGTATGTCAGAAAAGAAAATTCAGAAACAAAAATATTTATAGAAGATTTACTCATTTAAACTTGTTTTTAATTATTCAGTTTGGGTGAAAGTATGGTGTATTATAAAAAACTAAAGTAAACTAGCCAGAAAATATGATCTATAAACATTCTTTTAGTTATTACACAGACAGGTACTGTATATGGGCTGTAGCAATACCCAAATCAAACCCGATTTGCGCTCTTTTTTTTTCCACAGAATTTGCAATCTTGTAAAAATGTGCACGCGGCAGATGATGTATACACAAATCTTACCTCTTTCGTGTACAGCAATGGTTTGACACAAGGCTTTTATTTATTTTATTTTTTTTTTACGTTTACATGTGAATGTTGTACATCTCCCCTTGTTAACAAACTTTCAAGACTATCAAGTTTATAAATGACCAACTTATAAAAACAAATTTATAGTTGTCTTTGTAAAGAAATGTCCACTTTATATGTAGCTTAAAGTCGCCGCTGTGACGCTGTACAAACGCTTCCAGTGTGAATACTCACGCGTGTCTGCAGCTGCAGTGACGCTGTAGTTACACTGACGTGAAGCTGACGCGCCTCTCACGCTCGAGGTGTTGTTATCCAGTTGAACCCACTAGATTTCCACTGCATCTCATGTTTTTAAATGCAAAAACAAGTACTCTGTGTGATCGGCGCTTCGACTATTTGTATTAAACTATGCATAATTACATGATGTCATTTTGTTCATAATTGTTTATCCAATTTACAAAATTATATTTGATTTATAAATATTAGTTTAAAGTTATGCATTATTTATTTATTTTATTTTTTTTTACAGTCAGTCATGCTATTTCATTGCTTAATTTCATTGCTTAATTTCATTGCGTCCTGTTGTGGCCTCAGGAGACAAGCCAAAAGCTCTTTTCCCCCTAGCTGAAATTATGCCTTTTAAATTTAAATATAATTTGAATACAAGTAATATTTAAGTAAAATAAATTTAATTTAATTTTTCAACCATTTTGACAGCCCTAATACAAAGACGCAGCATTTTGTTCCCCTTCTCATGAAACCAGGGTCATAACCTGAGACGGTTTTTAATGGGTTTTTGGTTAAACGTCTGAAATAAGGTGTCGTTAACACAAGCTCAAGATATTTTCACTTTTTTCTATTACATAAAACACAAGTAATAACCCTATGGTTTTTTTTTTTTTAAGCTTTCAATTGTCTTAAATAGGCAGTTGCTAACAAATGGCTAAATGGGTCTACAGAGGTTGTTGGGAAGTTGGGAACATTAAACGTTATCAAATGTCTCTGTTTTTTAAACAGAGACTGAAGGAATTGTCGGAAGCTTAATAGTGGTGATGTTAAAGTCATGCAACCTTGGTGTAGTTCGTTAATAGCCTATGTTTAGCTTTTTACTTATGCCGATTGTATTTAGGCTTCAAAATTCAAAAAATTAAATTAACTGAAAAGCTATTGTGAAGTTGTCCCACAAAAATACATCATCACTGCAGCATTCTATTCAATTGCTGAATTTGAATTGCGATAACAAATAGGATGAGGACTTTTAATTTGAATTTAAAGGAGAAGTGTGTTATGTTTATGTCACTAGTGGCACCAAATGGTACTGCAATCATATTTTTCAAAAAAGTATCTGGAAAACTCCCCCATATACCAGTTGGGCAAACAGGTGTGTACAGTTTATTTTTATTTATATTTTTTTGTAAATTATAATTAAATGATAAAAAGAGCAAACAAAAAAAAAAAATTCTCCTCTTTAGCTTATGAATGGTTTATTTATGGTTGCCTCTATAATAAGCTGGGAAAAGAG
This sequence comes from Hypophthalmichthys nobilis, assembly GCA_037950665.1. Taxonomy (NCBI): domain Eukaryota; kingdom Metazoa; phylum Chordata; class Actinopteri; order Cypriniformes; family Xenocyprididae; genus Hypophthalmichthys; species Hypophthalmichthys nobilis. The sequence goes on along the minus strand of CM075482.1, from coordinate 6,925,530 downwards.
AACATATTGATGTCAGTATTTATTTATAAAGTTATGTGAAAACAATGTTGTGGACATTTTGATGGCTGTGAACAAATACATCTGATCACGTTGGAAGATTAAAACAATTAATCACAGATTTTTTAAATTAGTCGCACCTAACATTAAAATCTGTAATCATAAATATATTTTTGCACTGAATCTACAAATTAATGTGGTAACAACATAAAGACAGTATTTTAAACATTTGGTATATAAAGCTTATGAATGGCTTACTTACAATTGCCTCTGCATAATATGCTGAGAAAGAAAAAAAAATTGAGAAAATATGTAATGGAATGAAATTCTAAGACTGTTGTAAGTGTAGTTTTTTTGTTTGTTTGTTTGTTTTTTACATTTTTCAGTATACAGTATATTACCCTTAAATGTTATCATACACACAACATACAAGGCATTTCCAGTAACATTACATTAATATATGTGTATATATATATATATATATATATATATATATATTGTTAGGATTATGTTGGTTTGGGTGTTTTTGGTTTTTCCTTTGTTGCAGGTCATGTGATTGGGGCGTGACTTCAGTACCCCTGTTCCTCGTCATGGGCCTTATTTAAACATGATGCGGGAGTTCACCGGGGCGGCTGCTCAGCTCCTGTTTGGGAGCAGTTCGCCAGGACCACGCTCTAATATTGTTATTTTGTATTTTGTTGACTTTTTGATTATGTTATTTTGGTTAATAAATATTACGTTTGAAGTTATTATGCCGTGTCATCTCCCTTAATGTTATACCTTTGAGCCAGGTGTAACAATATATATATATATATGTATATATATATGTATGTGTATATATATGTGTGTATATATATATATATATATATATAGTGTGTGTGTGTGTGTGTGTGTGTATATATATATATATATATATATATATATATATATATATATATATATATACACCTCATATTTATAATTAATTTAGCTTTCATTTTATGGATCATGGTGGAAGAACACTTCTCAGAATGTTCTAACCAGTCTGAAGTTGTGATATCAATATTTATTTTTATAGTTATGTTAAAACAATGCAGTGGATATTTGATGGCTTAGAACAAATATGTCTAATAAAAGTAGTGATGTAATTAATGTATCTTTGTTTCATTTAAAAGGTTTTGGACTAATGAAATTCCATAACTTGTGTGTTATGGATAATTCAATTCAAATTCACATTCAGTAAATGCATGGTCAGTTTGATTTTACTGCACCTTGACCTGGACCGCCGTCGACAGGAAATATATTGGGTTCAATGTCCCTCAATGACTGTCGCCCCTCAAGTCTGCTTACCAACTAGAAAAACACAAACATTGGTGTTTACTGCAAGCAAGGCATAGCAAGCGGCTTGCCAGAACTATCTATTGTACGACCCCATTCAAACATAATGCATGAACATGTCTGAACCTCGATTTGTACTTCCACATCAACAAAGATTTGGTTAAAAACACTGGCATGATCATTTGAATGAACCTATTTTCTACAGAAATAGCTCATGTTCCCATGGTTTCAGGCGGTTTTAAACTCAGGCATACATTAAAATGTATCATTTAATTGTAACTTTTCTGAAAGCTTTCATGTGAACTGATTTGTCAGATGTACCTGTGCTCCATTCTCAGCCATTCTAACTCGCGCTGTCATTTCGTTGCTTTTCGCGCAATTATTTCAGGATTCCATTTCCTGATACATAAGCGTTCGACTACATTTCAAAACAAGAGTCCTTCAATTTCCGACAATCTAATATTGAAACCCTTTTTTACAGTCTTTGTTAAACCACAATAACAAATTTATTTGTATGTAACTTTTTATATTTACCGTATTTTATAGAAAATGAGATAGAAGTCATGCTTGGGTGTGCACTGTCTGAACTGGTCTTTCACTTTTCTCCTTTCTTTCTTCATGTTAAATGCTATTATTTTACCTACATCTTATAAAACGAGATCATGGCAGGAAAATATGCGATTACTTCAATTACTTACCATTATTTTAGACGTCAGGATATCTGTATTTACCATCTCAGCGTGTTGTTGTTTTGATGAAAACACCAAAATCTTCCATAATAGCAGACTATGAGAGTTGTGTGATGTTATGGTATTTATCAAATATTTGTATATAAAATGACTGTTTTTTCTAACATATCGTTTTAGTATAGGCTATGATAGGCTACCTTATGAAATATGTTGGCTATTTAATTAACTGAAATATCTTAAGTATGACACTGCATATCGATATTTCATAAAAACGCTAATTTCTGACGATGGTCTCCACACTGTGGGCATTCATTTAAATAGAAACGTTTTGAAAGTGTGACACTTATTATTTACATACATAATACATCATATACATTTATATAAATTTACTGTATACAGCATCACTTACTGCAGTGAAACAACAAATGTGTACAACACGTTCTAAATAATTAATATATCCTAATGTAAAATTAGGACCGACTGCCATCTAGAGTTTACCCTTTAGAAATTTCTATTCTAGATGATAACATCAGATCTCACCAGTCAGTTTAATTTAATTTCAAAGTGCTTTATTGGCATGATTTTTAACATGCAATATTGGCAATACACACAATAGTGACATTAAAAAGTACTACTGATGTTAATAATTTTAATATAATAAAAATATGCACAATAAAATTAAAAGGGTCCCTAATTCTCGAGTGATAAGATATTCCATTTACTGAGATTTAGGCTATACCTCCGTGATTTTTACACGTTTATAGGCTACTAAACAATCAGTTCATGGGAGATAATTGATTCACCATAATCTTGGACCAAATAAACACATCAATTAATAGATCTACGTCTGCCATTAAAGCGGTATCGGAATAAACTGCACTCTTAAGTAAGAGGTTAAGAAGGTAAACAATGATAATGCGCTCTGCGGTCTGTTTACAGGAACTTTGCCAGCTAGTGAAATTACAGAGCCTACTATGGCAAAAGGTTTAGGTTATGAATATTAATTACGCCATTTTGACGTTCCTTAGTAACCTTCCAGTAGAGAACGTGTACTGGCGAAGGCTTGGCTCATGATAAATATTAATAAGCCAGCCTTTACGATAGTAGGATTCGTAATTTCGCTGTCAGCCCTGTGGATCATGATGAGGCAGCGCGAGTGGATTCAGCATGTTTCTATTTTTTGCCTTCCCTTTGACTCGGGAAGCAGTCGCGAAAAATAACGGTGCAAGCCATAATCAAGGGACAATATACACCGCAGTAAAGGTATCCTACACCTGACAGCACTGTAAACGACACATGGTTTCAATGTAGATGACGTCGTTTTTGTTGTGACATGCGGATGTGTTTGTGTGATTGTATCTAGTGCTGATGATGGCAGTGCGGCCCCCTCCATGCGTGATTGACTGCGGGACAGGGTGAGTTTGTTTACTGTCACACACCGACAACATTCATACTCCTCCAGTTTCATTTCTGCTGGACCTAAAAAAATAAGTCAAATATTGTATGTATTTGCTTTTGCAGACTATATATTAATTTTACTAAGTGCTTTGCCTTATTATCATTACTTTGCATTTTATTACTCTCTGTGTAATATGTAACACATATCATTATATGATTGCAATGTTTTGTTTGTTTTTTTAGGTAGAAAACATACCAAATTCTACAGGCTATAATTCCTAAATCTCTTTAAAATGCTTCTGGAGGGTTGTAATCTGTTATGATTTGGATCAGGAGGATCAGTTCACAAATTTGAATGAGGGATATGTGAAATGGGATGTGGGTTGTATATAAATGCCATACATTCACATTTTTATATCTGGTCTGAGCTGTCTGATGAATTTAGACTTTAAGCACTAGTAAAAACTAATGCAGGAGTAAGAGTATTTTGATGTAAACATCTAATATCTGCATCTAAAAAATAAAAAAGGCTCTGAGAGTGTATAGGAAGCAATATTCCTGACATGGTTTTCGTGTATGATCTATGTTTTCATATATAATATGTTGGTCTTGATTTAATTGGCTGCCATGTCAAGACATTAATCAGGTGCATTAAAGCTGTATAATAAACTTCCACAGCTGCTATTTGATAAATGGACAGACCGTGTACTCACTGGAAATACTGATTGAAAAATTATAAACAAATAGACCGTATAGGTTCATTCATCTCATTCAGGATGATCATTTACTGTTCTTCTTCTTCAGGTACACCAAGATTGGTTATGCAGGAAACACAGAGCCCCAGTTCATCATGCCATCCTGTGAGCTGCCTGCCAGTTTAAGTTGTTAAACACGCAGTGGGGCAGATCAGAGAAGACTAATACTGCATGTCCAGCACTCAAATCCAGGATATAATATTTGGATCACGAATTTAATTAAAAACTGCCCTAGGGAACCACTATTTTAAGCTATTATAAAACTCTCAATTCACCACTGCCGTAACCTCAATGTACCATAGGCTCTGAGCCTGTTAACAACACACATAATTTCATAACACTTATTGATTGTGTTGGATACTGTCAAATATCAAATCGTTTTATATGATTGTGCTTTGTGACTTCACAGTGCTACAGTAAGCTGATTGTAGTGTTGTCACTGCAGGTATTGCGATCAGAGAGTCAGCCAGTGTTGGAGATCAGGCACAGAGACGTCTCATGAAAGGAGTGGATGACCTTGATTTCTTCATTGGAGATGAAGCCATTGATAAACCAAATTATGCAACCAAGGTGATCAGTTGTGATATGTACCAGTTTGTTGATTTAGGGCTATAGAACTGTACAATCTACCTCGGGAAGTGTATAAGCATATTTTGAGGTTCAAAGATTTAGTTCACTTCAGAATTAAAATGTCCTGATAATTTACTCACCACCATGTCATCCAAGATGTTTATGTCTTTCTTTCTTCAGTTGAAAAGAAATTAAGGTTTTTGAGCAAAAGATTCCAGGATTTTTCTCCATATAGTGGACTTCGCTGGGGTCCAACGGGTTGAAGGTCCAAATTGCAGTTTCAGTGCAGCTTCAAAGAGCTCTACATGATCCCAGCCGAGGAATAAGGGTCTTATCTAGCGAAACGATCTGTCATTTTCTAAAAAAAATTAAAATTATATACTTTTTAACCACAAATGCTTATCTTGCACTAGCTCTGCGATGCGCCACGCATTACGTAATCACGTTGGAAAGGTCAGGTGTAACGTAGGCGGAAATACCACGGTAGGGTGAAAAACTTATTTTCAACTCCAACTTCAAAATCGTCCGACATCTTTGTTTTACCTTTTTTTGTAAAGGGCGTTTGACTTAGTCTTTGCACGTTCAATTTGTAGACACTGGAACGGTACTTCTGCCTACGTCATGTGTGACCTTTCCAACGTGATTACGTAATGCGTGGCGCATCGCAGAGCTAGTGCAAGATGAGCATTTGTGGTTAAAAAGTGTATAAATTTTTATTTTTTGTAGAAAATGACATAGTTTCGGGCATAAAGGGCATTTGACTTAGTCTTTGCACGTTCAATTTGTAGACACTGGATCGGTACGTTTGCCTACATCATAGTGACCTTTCCAGTGTGATTGCGTAATGCGTGGCGCATTGATGAGAAAGATGAGAATTTGTGGTTAAAAAGTATATAAATTTTTATTTTTTCTAGAAAATGACCGATAGTTTCGCTAGATAAGACCCTTATTCCTCGTCTGGGATTGTGTAGAGCCCTTTGAAGCTACATTGAAACTGCAATTTGGACCTTCAACCACTGAAGTCCACTATATGGAGAAAAATCCTGGAATGTTTTCCTCAAAAACCTTAATTTCTTTTCGACTGAAGAAAGAAATACATAAACATATTGGATGACATGGGAGTGAATAAATTATCAGGAAATTTTAATTCTGAAGTGAACTAATCCTTAAAGATGTGGTCACTTTTCAGCAAAATTTCAAAATCAAAAAAGGTCCATTGTAAATAGCGTTGAGATGTATGAAGCACAGCTTACACAGAAGTTACTTTCAAACCAATCAGCTTTCTATTGTTCAACGTGGTGAAATCGCGTGACCAACTTAAGTCTTGAACATGAGTGGGGCGTGTATTTAATCTGCATGGGGAACTTTTTCGCTCTCACATGAAACTTCATTATATGTTCCTATTGAAATTACTGGATTTCCCAAGCTACAGTAAATGTGACCTTTAGGCCAGGACGTATGCAAACACAGATGTAAATGATAATGTTTACCTATTTCCAGGGCTTGACATCAACTTTTTTGCTTACCAGCCACTGTGGCTTGTGGTTTTCCAAAGTTACTAGTCACGCAGCATTTTCACTGGCCACAACTTTGACATCGATACCATGGGGATATTTTTAATATTATCTCATAATTTGGCAGCAGGTGTATTAGGCTGCTGTCACTTTAAGACCTGACGCACGGATCCATTATACTGTTACACATGCGTTTTCTTTCTCAACTGTTTACATTCACTTAAAACATAACTGACCGTGTTTACATGAATACTCGCCAAGACCATCATTTTGCCATTATTTTGTGTGTATTTGACTGTTTGAGCTCAAGCAAAAAGAATTCAATTTAGTACTGAAAGGCAGCTTTATGTGCGTGCACTTTGGGTGTGAGGCTGCGAGCACAAAATCTGTAGGAATGAGTAAAATTATGCGCAATACGCGCAATCCCACACCGAAACTCAAGCCCTGTAACACCAACAATATTCATCCGGAGCAAAGAAAGGAGTGAGTGAGGGGAGGCGGGTTTGCGTGTCAACTTGCTGTCAGAGAGATGAGAGAGCAAGAAAGTGAAGCTATCACGTATCTATTATGTGGAAAATTAGTATTTGAAGTGTTTTTAGATATTTCAATATCGACATGTATCGCATGTATTGCACTGAGTTTATTATTTTAGATGCCTTTTTAAAAGATTACAACTGAAAAATGTATATTATATATAAAATTCAGTTAGGAGTGACTGCGTTACGCCACTGCTGAAATCCACCTGCATTTGGTGGGTGTCAAGCCCTGCCTATTACATACTTAAAGACCCCATCAAATCACAATATTATTGCTTTTAGTCCATGTGTCCGTCTTGAGGCCATCTAAATACTAGTGTAATCTTAAAAACAGCCTTTAGATGTACAGTTTATGTACAGTTTTTGAGTATAAAATGAGTAACTGCCTTGCAAGTAGCAAAACACTTTTGTACATTTAATGAAATTGGTGTACGATCACTTTATTATGTTATGCCAAACTTCCTGTTTAAACTGGAAATACATCAGTACAGAAAAAAAAATGTTCACCAATTTCATTAAATGTACAAAAGTGTTTGAAAATGCCAGTGGCAGCAGTGATTATCAGGAAGTGTAAAGCTACATCCAACTACTACTAGACACTGCATTGAAAAGGTTGTCTTTTAAAACCCGGCTTGAACAAGGAGACTTGAGAGGTGAATGATCACTTTAAAGGAGTTACAGGGTTCAATAACTGAGAACAGAGTGAAGGGCACCGGTCAACCATATCAAGAGCTTGACATAATACTGAGCTATATAGAGGACAAGCACAAAGAAACCATTGCTCAGCTTGCAGTGTGAAAAGAGATTTTGTGATAGAGCTTTTTAAAATCATGTTCGATGAGAATTTGTCACTGTCAACCATAAGAACCCACCATACCAGCAGTAGAGTTTGGTGGTCCCTTGTGAAAAAGAAGTACACTTCAGCATACTTTTTAAAATTATGATGACATTGAAATTTAGTACATTCAAAATAAATTAACGTCAAATGTAATATTTAACAGTAGAGTTAAAATTATAATAAAGTACTTTACATGTGCTTTAGTAATGTATGTTAGTCAACACATCAAATGAGTGTAATTCTTTAAAGCACAGCAAAAGATTATTAATGATTTAAAATGTTCTTTAAAGTAAATCTTTTAACTTTAAAAGTCTATTTAAGTGTGTTAAGAAACATAGTCATGAAAGTGTACTCTCTTTAAGTGGTCTTTTATTCCATTATAATATTAAATAATCTGCATGAACCATTTTAACAATATGCTTGAAATTTGAAGCACACTACAAATGTACATACAGTACAATTAAGCACACTTCTTTTTCACAAGGGTGGTAGCATAATACATCAGAGACAGGGTATCTTTTTACAATAGAAGGAAGAATGGATGATGTAAACTACTTGAAGATCCTGCAAGAGAATGTTTTTTTTAAACAACAAAAAAAAAACCTGAAGTGTGAAGAAAGAACACAGATCAAAAGCCAATAGAAAAACCTGCTACAGAAATTTCTTATAAAAAAACATTATCTGGTAATAAATTACTCGCAAGCCACTGTGATTGAGACGTGAGACTTAAAATATGTGAAAATGAAATGTATCTCTCACACTTGCCAAAAAATGCATTCACCACCTCATTCTAGATTAATTGAGGTCTATTAGTCTACTAGTACGGCGACAACAGACAACATGATAAATCATGTAAATCTAAGACTAGAGTGATGAAGAATTCATGTAATGTTCTTTTTCTCTGTATACATTAGTGGCCCATCAGACATGGTATTGTTGAGGATTGGGACCTCATGGAAAAGTTCATGGAGCAGATCATATTTAAATATCTCCGAGCTGAGCCGGAGGACCACAACTTCCTGATGGTATGTCGGCTGTACATTCATAGATCTTAAAGATGAGATTAAGAAGAGTTTGGCACAGTGATTTGAAGTGATTTGTGAAACAGATTTTTCCCACTGAGAAACAGAGGAAGCACATACATAATTAAAGCTACCAAATGAAATATTTATTGTTTGCATAATGATAGATTATGCAGTTTTTATGTTACAAACCAGATGTTTCCAGTGTGTCTTTTGCATGTGTGCCTTTGTCTCACTGCTCCATTTGATGATGACAAAACACTTTTTATGCACTTTTATTTTGCATTACAAAAGACCACATTTAATGTATTCAGCAGGCCTTTTGTGTCTGTTTATCCTGATGTTGCAGTGCTATATTTTCTCCTTAGACAGAACCTCCTCTAAATACTCCTGAGAACCGGGAATACTTAGCGGAGATCATGTTTGAAACGTTCAGCGTCCCAGGGCTGTATATTGCTGTTCAGGTAAACTTTTATGTTTAAATATTGTGCTTAAAAATTGTTTGAAATAGCAATAATATGTAATGTAAAAGCTTGTCAATTAATTAGCATTTAAATAAAATTTAACTCTCCTGTTTTGTTGCGGGCCAATTTGATCCACACTCGAGTTTTAAACTGCTTTAAATACCAGTTAAACTATTTATTTCTGAAATTTTGTGAATAATTATTTAGGGTTGTGTGAATGGCTCTATTGGCCGACTTAGAACAAGCAGAGTCATATTCCACCAGTATTCCCTTGGTGACATGTGATGTTGCTGGCTACACACCTGGTCAGACGTGTTAGGCTCGGGCTCCGGGGTGATATATGGCTCAGGCTCTGTGTCTGCGGTGGGCTCTGGCTTTATGTCCATTGGGACAGTGACGGCGGGTGGCACAAGGTGCGCGGAGTGGACTGTGGTTAAATGATCCACCTCTATCTCGCCAATGGTAAAGGGGAATCTGCAGTGAACCAGGACCCAGTCCCCAAACTCCTGAAAGCATTGAGGCCTGCCCAGAAAAACATGCTGAGGCTGTCATCATCGTGGTGTACCAGATTGAAAAATTTCCTCTGTGTCTCTCTCATGGGAGCAGTCCCCCTGGGAGAGGAAGAGGATATGAACTGCCACTAGATCCATTTGTATGGTCTGTTTTTCTGTCAGCGGCAGTTGCAAAAATAAAGGAAAAGAGCTTGATCTATTCACAGCAGTAATGATTTATTAAACGGAAACTCAAAGAAACAAAATAAATTAGATAAACTGGAACAGAACAACCGGTAGCCTAAATCGGGGGCTTTTTACACAACACCGTTTTCAACTAAAAATGGAAAACTTTTTATGCGTTTTGGCCGTTACACGATAACAGTGTTTTAGCGGCCAGCTTTAGGTTTTATTTTTGAAAACAATACCGTTATCATCTTCGTGTAAACTACAAAAATGCGAATTTGTGAAAACTGTGACGTCATGCGCATACGTATTACGTGTTCGGTTTATGTGCGCATAATGTTTCTTTACAAAGTGACAAAGGCCTGGCATGCATAATACAGTGTTTTTTGTTGTTTTCGTGGATCCTTGTGAACGGAGATCATTTTGACATTATCGTCTGTGCACGAAAAAGCAAAGGAAACACTTTTCCGTTTCATTGTTGTGTAAACATACCCTCAGACAAGAACAGACAAATGAACTGAACAAAACACACGGCTTAAATACAAAAGGCTAATCGAAATGAACAATAGGTGCAACTGGTAATCAAATCGACAAACTCAAACACAGAAAACAGAACTTGAATTGCTTTTAAATCAATGCACAAACTGTCAAAAAAAATCAATGCTATCTTTGTGTCAAGTTTGATTGTGTGGGCAAGACAGATGTTTGCCTATGCCTAGATCTGGCCCCGCTGTGTTCACAACTTTTCATCATTACTGCTTTTTACTGCATGTCTTTAGTAAATCCTGACAGTAGTTTTTTAATGGCAAAAGTGAGTTTGGTAATCTGAAGTAACTGGTATAATCTGAATGTTGCGTCTCCGATTCTTAATACCGGCAGAAAATGACTAAAGGTGCCCTTGAGCAAGGCACCTGACCCCCAATCACTCCCTGGGCGCCACAGCAAAATGGCTGCCCACTGCTCTGTGTGTGTGTGTCCAAGGTAAACTTAGGGACCATTCACTCTGGACACAGTCTTATATTCTGCATGGAATATGTTGGAAACAACAACTTATTTATCTATGTGGCCATTTTTCAGGCTGTTTTGGCATTGGCAGCATCATGGACTTCAAGACAGGTTGGAGAACGAACACTAACAGGAGTCGTGATTGATAGCGGTGATGGGGTTACTCATGCCATACCAGTGGTAATCACACAGATATACATACAGTACAATGCCATCAAAAAGTAATATATAAGCCAAAAATGCATGAATTTCATTGCGTTAGATCAAGTGGCATCTGCAAACAAATGCTGCTGGAGCTTTCCACTACAAGAATGGCTGATTTCTGTTTCCTTTTATCTTTTAGGCAGAAGGTTATGTGATTGGCAGCTGTATAAAGCACATCCCTATAGCAGGAAGAGACATCACCTACTTCATTCAGCAGCTGCTGAGAGACAGAGAGATCGGCATTCCTCCAGAGCAGTCACTGGAGACCGCAAAAGCTGTTAAAGTGGGTAACAGCAGGGATGATATTCCTCTCTCTGCCATACAGTACTTCCATTTTGATTGGTCAGTCGTGACATTGAGTGGTCAAATATTTTTATATAATGACCAGTAAACTTATATTTTACATTTGTCTACTGTTTTCTCCTAATCTACAAGTAAGATTAACTCATTTAAACTCAAATCAATATTTCATGTCCAATATAACTGTCCAATGTACAGTTTGTGCAGAGGTTCTGATTACCTTGCCTGGGTTAATTTTATGATAATAGCCAGCAAACTGTGCATTATCCCTTACTTAGCCTCCTATTTCTCTGAATCAGTCACGCTGAATTTTTTCTGAAATCAGTCACGCTTGCTCTATTATAATATTATCTAACATGACTTTTGTACTCCTTATCCTTTTTTGTTTGTTTGTTTGTTTTTAGGAAAGGTATTGCTACATCTGTCCAGACATAGTGAAGGAATTCTCAAAATATGACATGGACCCTGGCAAATGGATAAAAAAATACAAGGGAATCAATGCTATCAACAAAAATGAATTTCTAATAGATGTCGGATATGAGCGTTTTCTGGGACCAGAGATATTTTTTCACCCTGAGGTAGAAAGACCACTCTTTCTGAATTATTCAACATGTATACCCAGAATGACCTTTGAAAACTATGTAGTAAAAGGTCTTTTCACTCTGCAGTTTGCCAACCCAGACTTCTTGCAGCCCATCTCAGATGTAGTGGATGAAGTCATTCAGAACTGCCCTATAGATGTCAGGAGACCACTTTACAAGGTACAATACCATTATTATCATGCAAGTGGTTCCAGTGGTTCTCTTTAATATAATTTTATACAATATCGTGGAAATGTTATTATTTGATAGTGAGTCTTATTGAGGAATCGATATTCTCAATAAGTTTGTTAAGTCTCAGTCTGATGACAGAGTTAACTGAAGACAAAGTTATCCGCACTTTCAAAGGTCGTAGAAATGAGTAAGAAGATCCAGCCTTGAACTAACGTAGGATACAGAAAATGTAGTACTTATAAGCATATGGGAAATCAGATGACATAATTTGTACAGGCTCTAATAGGTTAACAGTACAGATAATTCTAGTCCAAACATGGTATTCCGTTCTTTGCTCAAATGAGGCATTTATTCTTTGTGGAACACAAAAGAAGATATTTTGAAGCATGTTGGTAACTAAACAGTTTTGGTGACCATTGATTTTCATTGTATGAAAAAAAGTCTCAAATATCTTCTTTTATGTTCCAAAGAAGATAGAATCATACAGTTTTGGAACAACATGAGGGTATGTAAAAGATAACAGAATTTTCATTTTTGGGTGAACTAATGCCAGAATAGATGCACTGAATTTTACTACAAGAGGAGGGTACACTTACTTGTTCACGTTTATGTGATTATTCAAGATTTTTTGGCTAAAAACTCCACTGTGCACTTCCAAGAACTTGTATCCTGGTAAATTTGCATTACATTAAAGGAAATGACAAGAGCATAATTGAGTGAGTGAAGTCATTAGTGACTGAGTGAATGAGAGAGTACATTTGCACAAGAAAACTGGAGATAATTTAGGCCAGCCATGGACATAGTATTTTTCTCACAATTCTATGAAAATAGTCAGAACTCGCAATTGCGAGCTATAAAGTCTGAACTGCAAGATATAAACTATAAACTGATTTTTTTCTCAGAATTGCAAGATATAAACTATAAACTGACTTTTTTTGTCTGAATTGCGATATATAAACTTGCAATTCTGAGGGGAAAAAAGTCAGAATTGTGAGATGCTTTTTCTATTCCATGGCGGAAACAATCTTCCATAAGTATAGACTCCATATTTATGATATGATATCAAAATTTGACCTTTCAAAGTGTTTCTCTCTCCGTGGCTTCTTTAGCGTAAATCACGTTAAAAAGTTTTTCAGTTCCGTGTTGTGTGCACATCCAAAAAACTTTAGAGCAGTTGCATGTCCAAAAAGAAAGTAAAAAGAATGAAAGGACAGCGCACTTCAACAAAGAACAAAAGGACAGCACACTGCCACTACTTGACGAAAACAGAAATAGTAGAAACTTTGTTTGTCTATCGGAAAATATAGTTTGAGAGCATTGTGGCCATGTGCTGTCCTTTTGTTCTTTCCTACAGTCATGATATTGAGTGTTAATTTGTTCTGTTCATTTTTCTAAAAATTTTTTCCCCTTTATACTGTCTATATTGTTTAATTTATAAAACAGGTTAATCAGCACACACCCATATCTGTAAAAGAAAGTCACTTCATTCAAAGAAAGTTGCAATCATTCTTGCATTTCATTAAAGTGCACTTTGTTCAGTCACCCCCCTGACTGTATATTGCAGTTTTTGTTACACGGTTTAGTTTTCAAAGTGGAATCAGTTCTTTGATTTGTCCAACAGGGGTCAGTGTGTATCCACTGTGTTCACAAATACTCTAAATCATCTAGAATAGAGAGAGCTTTAACTGATCCCTGCAAATGGGACTGAACAGCTCTGAAATAACCTCAGTATCCATTTCTATATATCACAACTCTGAGCCTGACTGAAAAAATAGTGTCTTGAAAAATTCAATTATGCACACTTATAATTAGTGCACATCTACATCACAGTGCACGGAAATGATTATTATTCATTTGCCTATGAAATAAGCTTCACTGTGGACTATATTGAAGGAATTGGACTTTGAATGGAAAGTGCTTTGATGCTCTTTTAGTTTTATTTTCTTTTTCTGCCACAGTTTCTTGAGGTGTAAAAAATCTTCCCATGCAGCAAAACCAAACTAATCAACGAAGGCCTTTGAGCAGCGATCGGTTCATCTAGGGTTGTCTCTGGAAATAGCATCAGCCATCTGTGTTAGGGAATGTTACTTCTTAAAGTAATATATTTCAATATTGTTGTTAAAAGAAACTTTTTTACATGTTTGCATTGTTATTTTTTATTAAATTACTTTTGCATTAGTGCCAGCTAACTGAGGCTGTCTCTCCTCCTTAATGAAAGCTCTGCTTTTGGCATGTATTCATATTTCTTATTGGAAGTGCTATTTATTTTGCTGTGAACAAATATTTATCTCCTGAACTTAGAATGCATGTAGTGACATTTAGGCTTTGCTTCGAAAACTTGCCCATCGATTGTTCTGACAATTGCAAAATTTATGGCGACCCAACCTGCAAGTTGAATTTATTTTCATTTATCATCAGTATTTTGAAGTTTTTAAAACAAATATTGGAGTGGGCTAAAGGATTACTTTTACAACATAGTTACAAATGAACTACACTAGCCATAATGCTCACACGTACAGTAACAACTGTCATGCTTTTCTAAACCTTAAATATACCAATATTTCTCCCAGCATGCAAGCGAAAGGTTTTCAATTGTTTTTATTGTTTAGGACGGCTATAGAACAAAGTCAATGTGAAACGTTTGCAACCAGTTTTGATTGCAACAAATTTTTACTTCTGTAGTCTGACATTCAGTGATAAATAATGTGATTTTATTTATCAAAAATTGTTTGGATGGTGAAAATTGAAGAGGTGTTTGGAGGAGAAAGACCTAGGCTGTGTCTGAAATTGCATATTGTCTGAGTTGGTACTTCTTTTGTATAATTACTTCACGACTGCTAAAAAAGTAGAATCTCACCTGAAGTAGTAATAAAAGTAGTTAAAAGTAGTCATTTGAGTACTTTCACCTACTGTTTTATGAAAACTTTGAATTCGAATGTAGCTACTATTCTTTTCATTAACTGTTTCTCGTCTACTGTATATAGTAGCTGAGAAACAGTTAATGAAAAGAATAGGGAAGTAGTAGGGAAGTATGCAATATCGGATGCAGCTTTAGGGGTTGCATGCAGAATGGGGTGGGGCCATGAATGGGGCGGGAGTACAAGTGTTGCTCCGCCCCATAACTTCTATCAGTCCTCTTTCCTAGGCATGACACATGTTCATGCTTGATGTAGGACTGAGTGGATTGATTTTGTGGATTCTGTATCTGCCGTTCATATCTGTGAACATGTAAAAGCTGCACAATGTCACAAGGCTTTCATCAAATCAGAGGACACATACTTACATATGTACATCTTGCAATGGCTGTGAAATGATTGTTTTACACAACTTTAAAGGGTTAGTTCACCCAAAAATGAAATTTCTGTCATTAAGTACTCACCCTCATGTCGTCCCAAACCCGTAAGAACTTTGTTTGTCTTCGGAACACAAGTTAAGATATTTTTCATGAAATCCAAGGGTATTGCACCTTTTAAGGTCCAGAAAGGTACTAAAGACATAGTTAAAACCGTCAATGTGACTACAGTGGTTCAACCTTAATATTATGAAGTGACAAGAATACTTTTTGTGCAAAAAAACAACAACAAAACAACCAATGAAACAACTACGCTGTTTTCGTTGCAGAGCTTCAGTGTTTATGTCTGAATGCGGGCTCACGCATGCATCGTGCTGCTCACGTGACCAGAGCCAGCCAATACTGAGCCGCCGTTTGGACATAAACACTGAAGCTCTACAACGAAAATAGTGTAACAGTATGACAGGGGACAGATGAATTTGTTGAATAAAGTCATTATTTTTGTTTTGTTTTTTTGCATAGATAGACATGAGCGGGTAATGCAAAGGACCTCTCAAAATTTAAACAGAATGTAAAGTCTGTTATGTGACTGCTCAAAATTCAGTGAAAAGGCATAATGACACGTAAAAGGCAGACTAAATTATGCCTTCTCTGATTGAAACTAGTATAAAAGTATGCAGTATTCCACCTCTGAGCAGCATTAAATTGTAAAAACACCTAAATGCCACTTCAGAAGCACTTCTGTGCATTTTTGCAGTGTAAATGTGACATTATTTGATTATACACCACAGGGGGGTTAAGTCTTCAGGTAGAGAAATGAATTATGGAAATTATGAAATTATGAAAAATGAAACATTTGTGCTTTAATATCACTAAAGAATAGAGGGGAAATGAAGGTGCATGTCTCTTACCAGCTTCTGGTCTGCATTGTACTGTAGTTTAAAAGCTGTTTACCCCAGTGAAATGGGGCACTTCCACAGTCTATCAACTTTTTGAACTCATCAGTAAAGATGGAAGAAGCCAGTCCTATATTCCCTAGATGCGGAACCAGCATGTCCTAATCCAAATAGCAGGATAGCTCTCCTCAAGTTTGTTAAGTAAGGATTGAACCCTCAGCCCTGTAATGAAGCCACATCTCCTGCAGATACCCTGTTATAAGCTGACCTCAGTCAGCCCATGGTCATTTATTCCCAGCATGCAACTCTGCTGGCCTTTGCTGAAATTGTATATTATTAAAACACTGAAAACACAGATATTTCTGAAGTGTGTATGTGTTTGTGTGCATTAGAACATAGTCCTGTCGGGTGGCTCCACCATGTTTCGGGACTTTGGCCGCAGGCTGCAGCGGGACCTGAAGCGTGTGGTAGATGCCAGACTCAGAATGAGTGAGGAGCTCAGCGGCGGCAGAATAAAGGTCTGATCACATTATTGTATCAGAATTTCTCACCCCAGTCTCACATTCATCATGTGTTGTAGTGCGTTTTGGATACTTGTTTTTGTTTTAAAACGTAGTGCGCTGCCTACCGAGGCAGCATTTTAAGGCATCATAGGTTCTGCCAATGCAAAGGCTGTTCCAAGAGGTTCTTAGAGTACGTTTACACGACAATGATGTAGTAAAAACGTAAAAGTTTTTCCTTTGCGTTTTTCACGCACGGACGACAATGTCATCAAAACGATCCCCGTTCACATGGATCCACAAAAACGACTAAAAGCACTGTATTATGCTGCCAGGCCAGTAGGTGGCGATGCTACTTTGTAAAGCACATGTGTCGAACTCCTCTCCTGGAGAGTGTAGCTCCAACCAGCTCCAAAACACCTGCCTGGAAATTTTTAGGGCTGCGTTCCACTCCAAATATTAATGCCCTTCACTCGCTAAATTCCCTTGTTCTCGTGGACTCGGATGTGCGTCATTGCTTACGTTGCACGAGTGCCCACTACTGGTGGAACTCGTGCGTAAGGTTTAAATGAAACGCACTAAGCCCTTGATCACTTGGAATTCACTATGGAGCTTATTTATTATTTAAAGCCCTTTTGTACTTATGAATGTACTTATGGTGTTTCATGCACCATATGCTTAAGTTGTTGGAGAAAATATATAAAATCCTATAGGTATAGGAGCTGTTGGAAAAAAATAAAATTACACAAATGAAACAAAATATCAATAGTATAAACTTTGACTGTGAACATAAGTTAGCAACAAGTATTATGCAATTGAATCTCAACATAATTAATACATTATAGACCAGTGGCCTGTTGCATGAAGCTAGTTGAACAAGTTTCAGAGTAGGTTTGAAGTTGACAAATCCAGATAAATCCAACCTGGTTTAGATCAGGATCAACTGTTGCACAACGCTCTGTATAAACTTTCTCTGTCAACTCAGGTTTAATCCAGAGTTTGCAAAGCGCATGCACCTGAAAGTGTGACACTTGCGGCAAACAGCCAATTAGAATGTCAGTTCGAATCACTTCTCGTGAGAGAGCCGCGCAATTCATGTCTCTTCCAAAGATTAAGAGATCGTTATGAAAAATATGAAATTAAACGCATTTACAAAGCAGGAATAAACACTGATGCATGCAGTGAAAGTTTGAGAAGGGAGCTGAAAGAAAATATATCAATGCATGTGAATCAAACAAATAGACCAAATAATTAATATAGTTTCACAAAGAGGCCAAAAGAATACATGTAAGCTTAATCTGTTTAAAAGCTTTATATATTATGCATGTATTATATTTATTTATTTTAATTTAAAAGCAAAGTTTAATATTGTCAATTAATATAATAGGCCTAATTATATGAATGTCATGAATTATTCATCATTTTAATTTATTTAATATAAATATAATGAATAATTAACAGCAAATGTTGAGCAATTTTGTCTCTAAAATATTTTCACTATAAACTGATTTAATTTGGAGCGAGAGATAGAGGGGGAGTGGCTTTATTGCATCAGATACATGTCACTTTACTCACAGCTGACTGGTCGAGTTTGGGTTTGTGATTAAAACCTGAGCTCAGAATAAAACCTGCTCCGGAGCAGGTTAGCCGTGTAGTGTAAGTTACCATAGCAATGAACCCTGCTAAAAACCCAATCCACCTTCATAAGCCCGAAAATCCAGAGTTTGCTCAAACTAATCTTGAACTTACCTGGGTAGCAACTGAAACCGGCTTTGTGCAACAGGTCAGACTATTGAATTGTGAGATATAGAGCTGCTTGAAGTGTACATCAGAGTAGACTCGCTCTCTCTGACAAAATTTGACTGAGGGAGCGAGGGTCTGTCCATATAAACTTCCCTTGTCCACTTCACGAAGTGGAACGCACTTCAAAATGGCGGCAGGGATTCCCCCATCCTAAAGACCGTAATTAGCTGGTTCAGGTGTGTTTAATTAGGGTTGGAGATAAACTCTGCTGGACAGTGGCCCTCCAGGACCTGAGTTTGACACCCCTGTTGTAAAGGAACACTACGCACCTATAGACTGAATACGTAATATGCATGTGCATGACGTCACCGTTTTCACAAATTCATGTTTTTGTAGTTTACACGATAAGGGCATTATTTCCAAAAACGTGCACTTTGAAACCCGTTTTCAAAAGTTTGCATTTTCAGGCACCCACAGCCACAGCACATAAAAAGTTTTCCATTTTGAGTTAAAAATGGTGTTGTGTGAATGCACACTAATACAGATGTATTAAAAATGGAAATATTTTTCCTTGGCGTTTTTCATGTACGACAACATTATCAAAATGATCCCCGTTCACACGGATTCGTAAAATGACTAGAAATGCTGTATTATGCATGCCAGACCAGTAGTTGGCAATATCACTTTGTAAAAACACTACGCTATAGACTGAACACGTAATATGCATGCGCATGATGTCACTGTTTTCACAAATTCACGTTTTTGTAGTTTACAAGATGATAATGGTTTCGTTTTCAAAAACTTGCACTTTGAAACACGTTTTCAAAAGTTTGCGTTTTCAGGCCCCCAAAAACGCCGTTGTCATGTAAATGAACGACCAAAACGCGTTTCAACTTTTTTAGTAGAAAATAGTGTTGTGTACATGGCCCCTTAATTATTCTGCATCTTATAATGCCTCATTTTGCACAAAATTTAAAGCCTGGTTTATATTCAAGTTTGCTTGGTTGTGCAGTGTACATGCCATTTTTTGTAACTTGAGTGCCACAAGGCAAAAAGTGGTAAAAATATCATAGAGTATATCTTTACATTCCTAAAAGAGTATTCAAGCATTTACTTACATTCTCTTCACTACCTCAAATGTAGCTTTGCTTTTTATTTCAAGTGTTTGTAAATTTTGAGTGGAAATATGTTTAATATACTGCATACATATTATACGAGTACAAATGCAGATACATATAAGTAAGCTGGTAAAACAAAAAAAGAACTGTTTTAATACATAAATTAAAGTATTTGTCTGGTACCTTTTATTCGATGCTGAATACAGAACCTTTTTAACCTGTTTTTATTATTCAGTCCCATAGGAACATAAAAACAGGTATCTGTACATATAGTCACATTAATAACCTTGCAAGATATAATAAACTTCCATAAATTGCAGATCTGTTATGTATTCCCTAATATGTTTTTAGAGATGTTGTTCTGCCAAAAAAGCTTAAGGCAGCACTGCATGTATCTTAACAGCCTATACCTGTAGCAAACTCAATGGAAAAATAAGATGGCTGATAAGGTGAGAGAAATTCTTGAATACATTCTCAAATCCTTGAATACATTTGATTCTCTATCCAGCCCAAGCCCATGGAGGTGCAGGTAATAACTCATCACATGCAGCGATATGCCGTGTGGTTTGGGGGATCCATGTTGGCTTCTACGGTAATGCTCATACAGTATATTTCATTATACGTCACCGTCTCTTTACTGTATGTTTTGAATATATTTATCACTTAACCACTGATTAATGTTCCTTTCTTAACATTTTATAGCCCGAGTTCTTCCAGGTCTGCCACTCTAAGAAGGACTACGAGGAATATGGACCCAGAATCTGTCGCCACAACCCAGTCTTTGGCATCATGTCCTAGTGCAGGTTATGCACCCCGCTGTAAGCCTAGATATCAATTCAATCGATTTATCACCTCCCCGTACTACACTTTGATTGCCACTCCTCTTTGAAAAGGAATAATTCAGGATTTGACAAGCTTAGAATAGAAAAGAACAAAGCTTTTTGTTTATCAGTGAAAATGTCAAAGCCAGGCACAAGGGTATTATGTGGATTGGAACTGGAGACTCGTGCTTTGATAGCAAGCGCTGAATGTTCAATATTCTAAATGCAGCATAAAAGAGGAATTCAAGAATTGCACATTGACTGCAGGCTACGCAGGTGAAGCCATACAGTGGGGTCTGTTTACTTTGCAACTTTTCTGTGTTTGTTTGTAAAGGAATAGTTAGAACAAAAATCATTGTGTTGTTTCAGACCCATATGACTTAGTTTCTTCTATGAAACACAAAAGGAGATGTTTAGGAGAATTTCCAAGCTGCGATTTTTCATACAATGAAAGCATGCAGTGACTGGCGGCTGTTAAGCTCCAATAATAATAATATTAAATTGAATTTATTGCTCTGTTCTTCTCTCAAAACTATCATATGACATCAGAGCCCAGTTGTTAGAAAGAAATTTGGTCAGATTTTGGTTAATGGATTGGACCAAATCTTGAAAATGGGCTGTTCAAAAGAAAGAAAAAAGGATTCTGATTTCAGATTAGATCACGTAATCCAATCAGGATTATCCTGTTCCCAGCAGGAGGTGGTCAAATATTACAGTGTTTGTATGACTACGTTTACATGTGCACCAATAATGCTATTATTTCTCATAATCAGAGTAAGGTCTTAATCGCAGTAAGATGTTTACATGACACGAGCAGAACTATCACTCCAGTTTACATGCGATTTTCATTACTCTGATTATTCGCTAATGAAGTATGGTTATACTACACTCAGGCATAGAGTATGCAAGTTATCAGCCATTGTTTTAATCTACTCACATCAAATTCAAAGTACATTTTTATGGACGTACTGGATATTATTCAGCGCCGTGATGAACATCGCAATGCCGTGTTGTGCCGAATACTGACCTCCGGCAAATTATTACCCCCCTAGTATTGGTAGGTTTAGTATTCGGTGTGGGCGAGGGGTTAGGATTAGGCAGTCAAGTAGAGACTTTAACAAGGGGGGTAATAATTTGGCAGGGCGTCGAAATTCGGCACAACACCGGGTTTGCCTACGCTGCTGTCGCGTTAATCACAATATTGCCAAAATCTCATTATAATCGCATTAGGAGGGTGCATGTAAATGCATTTATAGCTGTCAAAACACTTAATTTTGACTGTCATTTAGGCCTATCTCTGTATAATAATCATGATGATCATTAGTATTGAACCAGTCAAAAGATCTGGATCAGATGAGGGGTCTAATGGTTTTTTCCATTTGTCCTCAGACATGTGAAATTCACCAGCCCCAGTAGGAACTTTTAACTAGATCCTACTCAAGTTTAAATCCCCTCAAGTAGAATTTGCGACTGGGGAACACGGGGGAAGCGCAACAATCCCGACATGGCTGCTCAGCCTATCAATCGTAGTGAACCAGTAGTAAAATATTGTTTATTAGCACTTCTATTTGTCTGTGTCTCAATAAACTCAGTGGTCCACACAGTACTATCCAACCTCTGTGGAAGTGATACTTTAGCATTATCTTTGCAAAATAAAGCTTTTTATGTATTCCATCTTATTTTTCTGACCTTTTAACGCGATCAACTCGGGTATGGCATCATTCACAGCTCCTGCATCCCTCATCCCAGGTAAATGGAATGCAGCATAACTGTTTAAAAGAAAATGCAACTTTTATTGTGCTGTTTTTTGTCTCTTCTAATCAAAAAAGTGACTAGCTAGTAGCCTACATTGTGGTATGTAGTCCCATTTTAGAGCACTGGAAATCCAGTTTTGGTAATCAAGTATCAGGCTGATCCAATTCAATGTTGCTTTGAAAAGCCAGCACAAAAGTAAGATGGATTACCTGATCCTGGATAGCAAAACAGATTTTCTAAATCCACATAATTCTGATCCAGATTAAACTTTTTATACATCTGGGCCCAGAAAACTTACAAGGTAATACAAATAATCATTTGATAATATTTTTTTGCCTTTTTTTTTTTTTTTGTCCTTTTTGGAGATTGATGCTCATTAGCTATATCGCAAAACTTTTGCTTTTGTGTTTCATGGAAGAATGTTCATAGTTTGAACAACAAGGTGTGAGTAAATGACAATGTTAATTCTTTGTTTCTTTAAGCAGTGGTGTCCAATCCTGCTCCTGGAGGGATACTATGCTGAGTTTAGCTCCAAATCTATTTAAACACACCTGAACCAGCTAATCAAAGTCTTCAGGATTACTAGAGCTTTATCTGAAATGCCACATACATTCATTCACTGTTTCCTACATATAGTCCACTTGAAGGAGTGAAAACAAGTGAGTGAATTTGGACATTGAGTGTGCCAGAAGGGCTGTGGATGGCATCTGGCAAGACGTGGGAAATCATTTGGTGCGACTCTTACAGTGCATGGCTATTTTCCAGCAGCTTATACCGTTTAGTGTACATATAGGTTGTACATTATGATTGAATAAGTGCACTCGATAATGGTATTAAATGCCACTACAAGTGGCTGTCCCTTCAAATTGTGCACTATGTAAAGGTACAGGGGACAATTCCGGACACAGCTTAGAACCTTCCAGGCAGGTGTGTTGGGGCAGGATTGGACTCCCTTGCAGTAAAGGTTTTTGCTGTGATCTGTTTGCATGCAGGTGCCTGAGATTGTTTCGTATCAGCTGTAATTGGAATGAAAAGTAGAATGTCATTGAATTGTACATACATAGAGTTTTCTATATTATATGATGGATCCTTCAGAATTAGTTTATATTTTTATTAAAGTGAAAATGGATTTGTGGGCAGTCAGTTAACATAACTATGAATTTGAAGCAGTATATTCTTACTGGATATAGTATATATATAGCTGATATAAGTGAAAATATATATTAAATTATTTTTGTCCAAAAGAAAATGTAATTTATTTTATCCCTCAATTGCACAGTGCACTATTTATGTATGTTAGTTCAACACATTGCAGTGAAAAGCACTGAGCTTGATACCTTAGCAACCATGTTTGCCGAGAAGAAATCTGCTGTTTAAGGCTAATGTGAATTAAAACTCCTCTCTCTCTCTGACAGTTCCTAAGCTTTCTCTCTCTCCATCGATCTGTCATTTCTCCCCTTTGCATCTCATTTGGTTGTTCAGCTTAAACTATAGTTTGAATAGGTGCTCTATTAAAGGAATAGTTCACCCAAAAATTTAAATTCTGTCAACTTTTTTGTTGTTTATAATTCACAGACTATTAAAGCTATACAATGGCTATTACAGATAGGAGCACACAAAGTACAGTAATTTCATTCACTCATGAGAAAAATAGTACTAAACAGTACCAGATTATAGGGTTCTTCGGTTAGTAACGATAGCAGAACCGTTTTTGGTGCTATGCTCTTAAAAATAGGTTCTTTATTGACATCAATTGGAAAACCTTTAACATCCATGGAATCTTTCCATTGGACAAATAGTTCTTTATAGTGGAAAAGATTGTTTATAAAAAATGTAAAAATAGAAAAAATGTTTCTTTTAAGAACTGTTAACTGAAAGGTTCTTTGGGGAACCCAGAATTGTCCTTTTATGCCGTTGCTGCAAAAAAAAAAAAAAAAAAAATCTTTTGGAACCTTTATTGTTAAGTGTAAACAGAATACTTTTTATAAGGTTCCTTATAAAACAGTTAGCTCCTGTCCTTGATTCTGATTGGCCAGTAGCTGTGTTTTATTCACAATAAATCACGGCTATGACCGCTTCACCCAATGGTTCTGTGTATCACTACACAACACACTTAGTAACCAACGTAAACTGTTTGTTCTCAGTTGATATTGTTCATTGAAGCTTACTGTGTTATGTACAACTAGAAGAGTATTGTGAGAAAGAGATTGAGTGAGTAAGTTTATTACCTGCATTCAGACTTAGCATTTTCCTTTAGGTCAGTCCTATGTTCATAATAAAAAATCTATTTAAATGTCCAATGTATTATCTTGTCCTTTTAACAGTTAAGGGGTTTTCCCGTGACTGACAGCGCTAGTCAAAGCATTTGTCAGTTGAGTCTTGTTCCGTGTTCACAACAATTCAGTCTTTTGAATGTAAAAGTCTTCGATACTGACTGACACACTCATAAAGACTTTGCACAAGTCTTTGCTGCCATCTAATGGCGTAATAATGTAACTTCTGTTGCTGTTCACGGTCAGGGACTATTTTGTCCGGTGGAAGGAAGGCTTTTAGTGAAAGTGTACTTCATGAAAGTTGCATTGATACATATTTTTGGCTTTAATATTTGTATTGTGTGGTAACCGTTTTATAAAAGGCTAGTGTCATGCCTAACAACGCCCTTCAGCCATGACTTATTCACGATACAGCACAGCCGCTCGTACCTTATTGCTTACATAAAGGACTATGCTTTGAAAGGGCTATATACTGTACAATACCTTAATTATTATCAGTATTTTACCCCTCTATCTGCCTGGTTTTATAATACATTCTATACTAATAATAATAATAAACAACAGAAAGTGGTGTCAAATGTACTTTTTTATTGACATAGTCAAAAAAGACAATTGACACTGAACATGAATAAATACATAAAGATATAAAACAAAATAGAAACACACACACACACACAAAATAATAATGAAGGCCAATTTTCAGTAGTCGGATAGTTGAGCTCCAGAAAATCAATAAAGATGTGGTTTTGAAAGGATTTAAACCCTTAAATCTAACACAAATAACCTTTAAAGAACCATATTGCTTTAATAATTATTACTATTATTGAATTGTGTTCTTTTTATGCTACTCATTTTCACAAGCAAATATGCATTTAAAGCAAAAGTCTAAGTGGTTTAAACCTTTATGATTTCCCATAGCTGTAGTTCAGTAGTTGTCACCTTTTTCAGAAGGATTTCTAAAAGCCAACCCCTCCTATGAACTTCCATTAACACCTTAAGGCATTTGCTTCTCTTTGCTCACCCGACTTCATATACCCTACTCGCCCGATTCACCTGCCTTTGATCAGACACAAGGCTCCAGGTGACAGCTTGTCTGCTGCATAACCATGAGCTGATCTCTGTACTAAGAGCTGGTGAACTAACCTAACCGCAGGTGTGACTGCATTTGTTTATTGGTAACATGATATCACTGGCCACAGCAAGAAAGAACAGTGAACTTTGTCACATGTCAATAGAGAACTATTGATTGTGATAGTGAGTGCACCCTCAGAAAGAAGTCTTTAAGGTGGAACTGCCCTCAAATGTTTATCTTTCATGCTTATTTCTAGAATGTTTTTCATCCTTTTGAGAGTCGCACCAGTTTCTCATAAAATAGAGTGTAGCCTTGCCCTTAACTGGATAAATCAATAACATTAGTGAAAATTTATCTGTCCTCTTTTATTTTATTAGCCATTTGTGTGTTAGCTTTAACCACACTTTCCACAATGAGCATGGGAAATTATTTGGACATTCCAAAGACATTGGGCCATTTGTGCCAGAACATTTCCACACTTTGTTTTTTTTTTACATTTTATCATTTATTCATTCTGAAAATGTTACTGCTTCCAAAAAAAAAAAAAAAAAAAAAAAGCGGGTATGAAGTAACAGGGTTGTCACACATAGACATTGGGTGCATGTCCCCAATAATAACTGGTCAACAACAAATATGGTTATCAATACACTCCAATCCTAAATATGTTGTAGTAGCAATCATTTCTAATAAGGGTGTAACAAAATATCGTGTCACAATATATTGCAGTACAAAAATGCAACAATATGTATTGAGTTCACCCAAAATGAAAGTTTAGACAGAATTAATTTAGCATCAAAAACAGTAATGGTGCATCAAATATGGTAAACCCATTTGAGTTTACATGTTTATTAATTATTATTAATAAATTAAAAATGAAATAAATGTTCCCAATTTTGTTTAGAAGATCTCCTACAATAGGTTTACATGCATCAAAGGTCAAAAACACTTTAATTTAATACTCAAAGAGTCTGTTTGTTCAAAGATTCAGTGTGCGTCTCAATCAGCTTCCTCAGCTTCCCTAGGTCGTGAATCAGTATATTGTGTATACGAATTTGGGCACGGGTAAGGACAGTAAGGACTCTGTCTCACTAAACATTGGGACACTGATCACTACAAATTTCTGATGACAACGTCCTCATTGTACAACGTCACTACTGGTATTTATGAACAACTGCAGAACTGATATCTTTCCGATGTTTTAATGTTATTTAAAGTACATTATGATAAATACTTTGCTTGTTATATACTTGCAACATATCAGCCATAAATAAATTATAAATGTTAGCAAGATTATGTTCATTGAAATATAATAAAACAATGGTTTGTATTTAAAAAAAAAAAAAAAAAAATCTATTGCATTTCATTATTGTCACAAATTCTCTGTGTCTGTGTTCATTGACTTTTATTTTGATATTCTTTTGTCTTACTTTGCCTGTGTTCAGTTCCAGTGTGTTTAGTTCCTGTTTCCTTGGTTGCCATAGTTATTCATTGTTTAACTGATTAGAGTCTCACCTGTCCCTTATTGCCACTGTGTATTTATACCCTCAGTTAGCTGGTTTGTATCTTTGGTGTATCTTTGGTTTATTCTTGGTTTCTCTGAAATTCTACTTAAGTATTCATCTTCTTCAAGTGTCTTTATCATCTAGCCAAGCCAGTACCTGACAGTTGTGTGTAGTGAGTTGGCTCAAGTGATGTATGTTTTGTGCTTCAGAACTTCCATTTAGGGAACATAGTGAGCACTGATGCTCCCTGGTTTTCACGGTGCATTGTGGGACTTTTTAGGGAGTGAACGTTTCACGGGAAGGATTTTGCGATTGAGACAACCCCTTAAAAATGGTCAACTCCCTGATCACTGCCTTGACTTCTGAACTACAGAGCTAAACCCCTCCTTTCTACAAGCCTACTCTGCTCTGATTGGTGAGATGACCCAGTCTGTTGTGATTGGTCTACCCCTTATAGCGCATGTCGGAAACAAAATGCCTATTACTATATCTGAAATTCAGCTCAGGAGGCTTCCCCAATGGTATTGGTTTTTCCTGGTCAATTCCATTGTGAGTCCTCATCCTTTTGAGTTACATGCAAAGTGGATTCACAGCTCTGAAAACAGCATCTTCTTGAAATGTCGACAACACAAACCAAACTCTTCCAGGCCTCAGATACAGGTTTGAGGGCAGGTCAAAGTAGACGTCATTCGTGGACAGCCAATGAAGACCATATAGTTTCTGTGCAACGTCATCAGAGATGCGCACTTAACTAGGGGGCAATTTGTGCTACCTAGGTTTCCAAAGTAATTGATGTTAGCCATTTCCTCACTGTCACACACCTAGCTAGCTGTCACATGTCTCATGTCTTGTACAGTATGTTTACAGTATAAATTTTCTTTCAAATGTGGCGGGTCGTGACGTAGCCTTGTCATAAATTTAGGATAGAAAGGATCAACAACCAACAAAACCAGGTAAGTTCATAAATTCACAGGGTATGTTTTTTATGATTAGCAAACTTAGTTGGACAATTTCATTCGAGACCTGATTACTAACGCTATAACTAGAATTGCATGCACCTCCAAGTACTGTTTAAAAACGATATAATATTATTTGTGGGGTTCATTTTAATGGTGATAAATAATTCGGCAGAACAGATGTTGTAGGCTGCCTGCAGAGATTTGCATCCACCTCTTTTCTCAGCATTAATAACTGTTACCTCCCATGAGGTGCGTGCAGAACTCGCCATAATGGGACGTTCTAAAACGCTTAATGTGAAAACGTGGCTAAATTTACTAAGACAGTGTCATTAACAAACCAAACTTAGTAAACACCATACTAATAAAGCATACTATGTACAGAAAAGCAGATGAGCCCATAATATGAACGCAACACGTTTAATTAAGCATTTTCCTTCCATAAAGAAAACGCTTAATGTGGCTTAATGTACTAAGACAGTGACATTAAAAGACCAAACTTAGTAAACACTATACTAATAAAGCATACTATACAGAATTGGTTTGTGCAGAATTTGATCTTTTAATATCATTTAGTATTAAGCGACATTAAGCTTTTTTCTTTATAATGGTTTTCTATGGGAGGAAAACAACGTGTAATTAAATGCATTGCATTCATATTCTGGGTTTTGCCCCCTGAATGCACGCGCATCCAGTATTGTTTGTTTACAAGAAACCCGTCTATAGGCTGGCATTATTCAAATATGTTACATTGCTATGTAGGTTTTTAACAGTAAGTGAGACTGGAATTGGTGACCAATCGTTTCAGCAGTTCAGAATCAATTCTTTCGTTTAGGAGACAATAACTTTGTTTGGAGTACACTTTGTTTAAAACTTTGCAGACATTTTACATTCACAAACAGAAACTGAATGAAAGGTAACTTTTTGAAAAAGCATAATGGGGTACTTTAATTAAATAATATTTAAATGTTTTAAATTGTTTTAGTCAGGGACAGAGAGCAAGTGTCCACCAAATGCATAAATGAAATACTGACAAAGACTGCAAGAAAAACATATCTGCTATCATGTGGTCAAAAAGAAATAAATAAAACGTGCAAAATTAGGGAAAATTCTAACTTATTGTTACGAAACTGCTCCGAGACTGAGTGAAGATCTTCCAGACGCTCCTAGCAGATCTAGAGAAGTCCAGGAGGGAGGCGGAATGGAGGGCCAGGTCTATGAAGTGGAAGAGAGCATCAAGACTGAGGCTGAGCAGGCAGCCAGGGCGGAGCAGGCTGACCAGCCAACCAGGGTGGTGCAGGCTATGCAGGTGGCCGGGCAGACAGGCTTGAGGACCCCCACAGCAGAGCGGATGAAAACCACCACAGTGCAGACGGGCTTAAAGATCCCCACGGCGGAGCAGACAGCCACCACAGCAGATCTGGCAACACTAGGAACCAACATGGCTGAACAGGAGAAACTGAAACATGAAGCACAGAGAGGTTAGCATTGGCCACTAGGGCCATAGCAGGACAGGCAGGGAGCTCAGGAAAGCCCTCCAGGACTCTGACTGGAATGTCCTCTCTGGTTGTGTTGAGGCAGGCAGACAGTTCTGGTACGACCTCTGCGGTCATGTCGAGGCAGACAGGAACCCCAGAGACCACCTCTGTAGTCACATCAGGGCAGACGGGGAACTCAGGGATGATCTCCGTGGTCATATCAGGGCAGACATGGAACTCAGGGATGACCTCTGTGGTCGCATCAGGGCAGACAAGTTCATGGGGCAATAGGCTGGGTTCTGGGACCGGGGCAAACTCTGGAGTGGACTCATGGACAGGAGTGGGCTCTGGAGAGGATTTATGGACTGGAGCGGGCTCGGGAGCGGATTTAAGGACTGGTGCAGGCTCAGGAACAGATTCATGGACAGGAGCACTGTGGATGGCCCAAACACACCAGATGGCCATCACTGTAATGGAGAGTGCATTAGACAATGGGACCTCCTCAGGGAGCCCCAGGGTTGGCACTACTGCTGAGATGCCAGCTGCTCGCACCGACATCAGCGGTGTGTCCTGCAGACTTGAAGCCAGTCTCAAATGCCTAGGAGAAGCCTTACTGTCTTCAAATGCAGCGCTCATGATGTCCGGGAACACAGATGTGGCGTCCATGATGGCTGAAGACTCTGACGAGGCACCCGTGAAGGCTGGAGACTCTGGCGTAGTGTTCGTTATGGCTGGAGGCTCTGGCGTGGCAGCCATCTTGGGTGAGGGCTCAAGTGTGGCAGTCATCTTGTCCGAAGTCACAGGCGTAGCGGCCATCTTTTCCGAAGACACTGGCTTGGCGGTCATGACGGGTTGAGACTCAGGAGTGGTGGCCATCTTGTCTGATGATTCTGGCATGGCGGCCATCTTGATCGGGGACTCAGATGTGGCGGCCATGTTGTGCACTGGCTCAGGTGTGGGAACTACAGGACAGGAAGGTACAGAAAACACAGGACTGGCAATTATTAAAACAGGACATGCTGGTGACTGTGGTGGGCCAAGCCCCGTGGCCGTCGGAGCTTGATGCATGGTGCTCCCCCCTAAAAAAATGTTTAGAGGAAGAGTCCTCCTCAACCTCCCCAACCTTTAAGGAGGAACCAGCCAACAACAAAGCATAGTCCAAAAATTCAGCCAGTGACCCTCGAGGACCATCACGGATGAGCTTAGTTTGATATTGTTCGTTGAGTCCATGACAAAAGAAATCAATGAGTGCATAGTCTGGGAGATCAAAGAAATTTGCAATGTTTAGAAAGTCCTGAATGTGGTCCTCGAGCAGTTGGTGATGAAGACGGATGATTTCAACTGCTGGATCCACGGTGGGTCTGGGTCTCACTCGGCTGCTGGATCTGTGCATGGCGAGGTTTTCTGTTACAAAACTGCTCTGAGACTGAGTGAAGATCTAAATGCAGCTTTATTAGAGGGACAATCCAGAACCGTAATCCAAAATAACAGGCAATAGGTCAATATCCAAACAGGCAAACAAATCAGGGAACACAAGCAAAAGGGTCATCTAGAAGACAGGCAAGAAATCCAAAAACCAAGAGCCATGAAACCGGGGAAAATGCTCAGAGATGCAGTGTAACAACTAACAAAACCTCACAGTGAATGACAGGATGAACCAGGCTTATATACACAGAGTTAACAAGGCTAATGAGCAACAGCTGAATGTAGTAATGGCTGATTGGTCTGTGCTAAGGATTATGGGGAATGGAGTCTGAGATGGTGTGGCAATAGTCCGGGGTGAAGTGCCCTCTGGTGGCAATGACGGGCACTCTCACTGGTGATCGTGACACTTATATCAGTATGTCAAAATGGCACATGTAAATTGGTTAATATTCAGATGAAAGAAAAAAAAAAACATTTTACAAGTTATTTTGCATTACACACTCAGAATTAAACAAATAATTGTGAATATGTTCTTTATTTTGTTAATTATATCAGCAGTATGTCATGGGGACAAACACACATGGGACACAAATGGCACTGTTTCCTGAGAATGACCAAATTATTTCCCTTTAGAGACATTCAGCTGATTTATTTAGCTTTATTTGTGTTGCACACTTTCCAAATATCCTTTTTGGTAAATGATTATATATAACTATAGTATTAAATATTTTTCTTTTGGTGATTAATTAGTTTTTGTTGTTGTTGTTGTTGTTGTTTTTATTCTCATCTTGTGTGGATCCATGTGCTCAGAGGTGGCTCATTACTAAGTCACCCAAGAGCTGGAGCTCGTATCAAATTAGCACATGCGGGACACCTCACAAGTACACTTTACCCTGAGCACCAACAGCACAGAAAGATGTAATCATACTGCTTTTTATGTTTGCACATCTCTCCATAATATTTATGCTTTAACCCTTATTTTATTAGTTATTCATCTGTATGTCACTTGTAATATGGAGGTTTACAGAGGCATTAGATTAAATGCGCACAATTACAAAAGGATGCTAAAGACCAGTTATCATCAATTTAAATCAATTATCATCAGATGCTTTGCACTCTTTTCAGTTTAAATATTTTTCTTGTGTGTGTACATACAGTACCTCACATGAAAATCATTAAAAAGTCAAACCTCCTTAATCTGTTTTATAAAAGAGCAGTTGAGCAGATATTTCACACAAAGCTTCACTCTTAGAGTGCAATGATCTGATCTAAGAGGTTGATTTGATCTGAGCGAACAGATAATCAGACTTGAAAAGGCATGTTATATTAAGCATACATTAAGTTTATGGTTGTGTGGATTTTGGATGTGTAGACTTGCGTGTTGTTTCTTACTCGCCCAAGTCAAAGGAATCCATTCCCAGGTCTATATTCTGATCAGGGATGGTTTTTCATGTAGAATTTAAATAAATAAACTCACAACATTCTGTCTGAGGATCAAACAATGTTTGTCATTTACATTTATTCATTCATACGTTTATTCATTTTATACAAAGTGAAAAGATGTTCATTATGGTGGGTAATGTTAATTTAGGTAAATTATTTTAGCCAACATGACATGCAGCCCATTTACTCATTTTATTGCAAAAAATGTTTAATACAGACCTTGGTTTTTTATTTATAATGTTGACTTGAAGCCAGAAGGTTATTTGCTTAGTCATTTAAACCTAAAACTGGAATGCAGCTTGTGAGAGGATATGTAAAAGCTTTTAATCCGAACAAAATTGCTGCTGTCCATTAGTACATTATTACTATTTGTTTATGGGTAAGAATAATTATATTTTTGTACCAACTTACACAATCAAATGTATTTAGGAGCCAGAAAGAGCTGTACTAAAGCCATTAATGAAATATTCAGTGGAAACATGCTGATTATCTCAGGGATGTACAGCCAGGGAAATATTGGCATGGCATTTTGGGTAATAAGACACAAAACAAGCCGACTGGCACACAGCTGGGCCCTGGCGAGCTGAGACACAGAATGCCAGGATTGTCAGAGGGCAGCGGGAGTTTCGACCATGCGACTTGGGCACTGCCAACTGACACATTTGTATTGACAGACTGTGACGGATGCCAAACGCAGACACTCTCAACGGGCTAACTGGCATCAGACAGAAAGGATATGCAAATCACTATGTTTATGGCACAAGGCAAAATTATTTTGCATTTTTATTCATGAGTTCGGTACTTACTATTCATTATGTGCTACAATTGATTGCTCTTTTTATCTGTATTTTTCTCTCTCCTTGAAGGCAAGACATTTTCATGCATGTTTAGGCATAAATATCCTTTCAATTAAATTAGAGAAGTTAAGTCTGAATTTCAGTGTTATGGCAATGTAATGAAAATCCAATTGCTGCAGTATATTTTTCAATGCTGAAATTTAATTTACAATATTTTGTAAGCATTTGCTGCTTAGCCCTTTAGATCTAGTGATGTTTTCCGGTAATCCTCTCCCGAGAGACATACCTAAAGAAGGCATCAGTTCTCTGACATTAGTACTGACCTTTACTTTAAGGCTTTCTAAATGAAGTAAAGGCCATGAGGTTATGTTTATGGCAGGCTTATGAAGCCTTGTTGGAATTGCAGATGAATTTGATTCAGAACTATTTGATTACTTGATGCTGCATTGATCAGGTAGAGGGATTTTGCTCAACAGTCCCCTCCACACATCTGTTTAAAGCGATGACTCAATCCAGGTACCTTTTTTGTTATGTGGAGACAGTAGGGGCTTTCACATCGAATAGTTCTAGGAGCTCAGTTATAGGATAGTTCCCCGAGAACTAATTTCTCCCCCGGGCCATGTTCCTGGTTGCATTCGCACCGGAATAGGAACTCTGAAGCGGTCTACAGCGACGTCTCTAAGCGCGGCATTTACAAATGCTAAAAACCTGTGATCGTAGCTGTATTTGTTGTGTGTCGTGGGTTTCATGATAACGGAGATGGAATGTAAATGCATAATTTATGCAACTGAAAGAGCAAAAAGTAGGGCTAAGACATGAAATCTCCTATGACAATGTGCAGTATTACATATCATCGAGGCGAAGAAAAGAACACAACCCTGCAGACAACAGGTAAATGCCATTATCGCTGTTTTCCATGTTAGTGAAGTAAATATGTTTACACAGCTTTTTAAAAAACGCTAGCCGCCAGTGTTTGACATCAACAAACAGACAACAAACAGTGTTTTCACAATCAACATACACTTATGTCACCGGTAGTTCATATAGTGCTGGTTTAGACCCTACTCTGAAGTAGGAGCTAATTTAGTTCCCCCTAAAGGAGTCCCTAGAACTAAAATCATTCCTAGTTCCTGCGGTGCGAACATGGCAAAATCCGGGTACTTCAGCCAATAGTTCTAGGAACTATGAAAAAGGTTCCTCTGGTGCGAAAACCCCTAGTGCTACCCATTGAGTCATCAACCCTTCAAGCTTGTATTTTCACTGATAGGCAGGGTTTGATGAAACACGTCACAGCAATACATGCTGGTGTCAAAACGGACAACTGACTTCCAAATAAATTCATTCCATCTGAAAGAAATGTCCAAAAAAAAAAATGTGTGCAGTCAAATGATTAATTTATATTTATTTATGTAGATTTATATATATATATATAACAAAAAAATATATTTATATCCAAAATATTTATATTTAATATAAATAATTATTTGACAGCACTAAAAAATGTATTCTCATATCTGTGTCATGTTTCCTAAGCGTGGTGCAGGCAGAAGGCAAGACGAAAGAGATCAATTCAAACAGACTTTATTAATACAAAACCTAAACCAAACTCAGAACTCACACTAACGAGAACCGACCATGAGAACTAAGACACAGGCGGAATATATACTGATAGAGTCCATAAGGGTGAAACTAAGCATAATTGTGACAATGTGATGTATGTGGACTCATGTTAAAGGGTTAGTTCACCCAAAACTGAAAATTCTGTCATTAATCATGTCGTTCCAAACCTGTAAGACCTTTGCCATCTTCTGAACACAAATTAAGATATTTGAAATAATATATGAAATATATATATGAAATCTGAGAGCTCTCTGACTCCTCCAGAGACAGCAATTTAATTACCACTGTCAAGGCCCAGAAAGGTATTAAAGACTTTGTTAAAATAGTCCACGTGACTACAGTGATTCAAACTTAATTTTATAAAGCGACGAGAATAATTTTGTGTGCAAAACCAAAACAAAAATAACAACTTTATTCAACAATCTCTTCTCTTCCATGTCAGTCTCCTACGCAGATGACATAGTAAACACAGTGCAGACTTCAGTGTTCTACGTCAGACTCATTTTTGGCTTGCTCCTGCGTCAGCATCACACGCATGCGTCGTGTTGCTCAAGTGTACAGCGTCAGTCAATATTGAGCCGGCATTGTGACGTAAACACGGAAGCGCTGCACTGTGTTTACTACGTCAACTGTGTAGGAGACTGACTGACTGACCTTGGCCTAATGGGATAGTAAAGTGTCCACACTTCAGAATCTCACTGGAAGTAGTAGGTCATCCGGGTACTTTTTGCCTTTACTCTTTTATGAGTACTGTGACTTCGGCATACTTCTTTTGTCATTCTTTTTCGCCTACTAGTAGGGAAGTATGCGATTTCAGATGCAGCCCATGAGTTTCAACACACTACTAATGGAAATCAACTGGGCCTTGCTCCTTTTTTGTGTACACCTTGGGCAGGAATTATTTAAATGAAGCATATTGTGACATGTTTGTTCCCAGACAAAAACCCAACAGACTACAATCAGTTCAGAAATAGTGCTGATATAGAAAATAACTCCCTTTGGAGTGACTTTGTGCTTTGTAACTGTAATATGGTTCAGTGAAGAAGAAGGAGGAGAAAGTCAGGGGTGGTGAGTAATCCAAGTTTTATTACTTGTAACATAAGAAAATGAACAAAATAAATGCTGTCAGTGCTGCTTCACAGTCACACACACAATGAACAATCACCGTCTCTGGAGTAATCAGTCTCTCTGTCCCTGTCCCAGGTCTGCGGGGCACTTATATCT
This sequence comes from Hypophthalmichthys nobilis, assembly GCA_037950665.1. Taxonomy (NCBI): domain Eukaryota; kingdom Metazoa; phylum Chordata; class Actinopteri; order Cypriniformes; family Xenocyprididae; genus Hypophthalmichthys; species Hypophthalmichthys nobilis. The sequence continues at coordinate 6,889,556 of CM075482.1, read as the reverse complement.
CATCTCTCCGCCAATCACTGGAATTGGAGACAGGTGTTAGTTATCATTCATTTGACCTCCCTATCACCGCTCGTTTCCGTGCTTGTTTCCCCACCGCAGACCTCGCTTTAACCACGCCCCCTCGACACAGTATTTAGATTAATTGCACGTCACAGGATGTCATATGTCAACTTCAAAGAAGAGTGACGTTATCATTTGCAGCTCAAAATTAGGCCTACATGTTTATTTCTATAAATGGTAGAGCAGTATTTAAAGTCTGTTTATTTTCATTTATTTATATAGTAAATATATGTGACCATCTAACCTTAAAAACAGTTTGTTTAAACTGTTGTTAAACTCTAATGTGCACTGTTTTGTAGAATTAAAACCAAGTAAACAATTAAAGAAATATTATCAGCTCAAAAGGCAGCCCAGGCTCATTAGAAAAACGTACCTGTATCAATATTTTTGCAAAACACAAACTACGGCCCTGTCCCAAATGGCACACTTCATGTGCACTTTCGGTCTTGTGGACTTACAATGGCCGCTGCGTGCGCGTGTCCGTTCAGTCCACAAGACCGTAGTGTGTCCCATTCATCATTTAAGCTTAAAGAAGTGTGCTCGTGAGCGCCCTCTCTGCGGTTGCTGAGAAAAATGTTCAGTTAATGCAATCTTCATTTAATGCATCTTTTTTTTTTTTTTACCTCGCATTTGAAGTAAGTGAATCTGTTTAAAAATTGATCTTATTGGGCAGTTTTAATTTTGGTGTGTTAAAATGTTTAATGTGTGTGCGCATGTGTAGGTATGGTACTGTACATGATTTTTTTTTTTTTTTTTTTTTTTACTATTTTATACATTCTTTATTCTCTTTTTAAATTAAATTGTGACGCACTTTGGGTAAGTTGTTTTTACATGTGCTGTAATATGGTGGCCCAGTAGTGCACAACACAACAAAATTAAAAAAGCAAACATAAGTTCACAACACAACGAAATAAAGCCACAACACAACGAAAATACACCCGACCACTAGGGGGCTCTCAAAACTCGGTAAAGTTAGAATTCCTTGCCAATGTTCTATAGAGACAGAGCGACACGCGTCATAATCTGAAAACCACGCACACCGGGGGGGAAAAACAATGGGACAGTCCCCGTTGACTTTATATAGCGCCTTCTTGTCATTTCTGGCTTATAACAAAAAAACAGAACAATGTCTAAAAGCTGCTTTTAGGCATTGATCTGTTTTTTTTGTAATAAGTCAGAAATTACAAGGAGGCAGCCTCGCGCAATGCAAAGTCAATGGAGACGGTTGGATTGTTTTCCCCCCCGGTGGGCGTGGTTTTCAGATTAGAATAAATGCGCTCTGTCTCTATAGAGTCGGCAGTGATATCAATACCATGATTAGTTTCAACAGTATGTAAACACTGTATATCGACATGAAATATTAATTCAAAATCACCTACGTGCACAATACCTTCATATTTATACCTGTGAATGATGTGACGCACTACCACGGCGCATGATGAAGGGAACGTCTGCCAGTTCCACCAAGTGGTTAAAACGTATAATTTGTATACATCATAATTACTTTTAACATTTAAAAACACATCAAATTCCAAAGCTTGTAGTAGGTTCCTGTTGGTAAGACTGACTTACTACAGGTGACATTTTGTCAAGTGTGTGTGTAAACAAATTGTGTACTGTACATAAAAGAAGGTATTGGCACAATTTGACCTGTAGTAAGTCAGTCTGGTCAGTACTACAACCTTTGGAACGAAAAAAAAAAAAAAAAAACTTTTGGTGAATTACAGTGATTTTTTCCTGAAAATAATTGTTTATTGTTTATTATACATGAAGGGAGGTGTTGACAGAATGTCACCTAAAGTAAGTCAGTCTTACCATCAGGAAGTAACAAGCTTTGGAATTTGAACATGTCTGTTTTTAAATGTAAAACAAAGTCATTGTAAGGAATACAAATTATACGTTTTAACCACTTGGTGGAATTGGCAGACGTTCCCTTCATCATGCGCCGTGGTAGCGCGTCAAATCATTCACAGGTATAAATATGAAGCTATTGAGCACGTCGTTGATTTTGAATTAATATTTCATGTTGATATACAATGTTTAAATACTTAAAACTAATCATGGTATTGATATCTTTGTAAGACTGTCGACTTTTTAGAACAGTGCAAGGAAATCTAACTTTACAGAGCTCTCTTTCATTGTGTTGTGGCTTTATTTTGTTGTGTTGTTAACTTATGTTTGATTTTTTAATTTCGTTGTGTTGTGCACTACTGAGCCACCGTAGTTATATAAATAAACATTGAAAGTAATTAGAATGCCGAATAAATTTTATAAAAAAAACAAACAAAAAAAATTAGATATAGCCTACATTTATTAGGGATTAAAGCAACGATTCAGAAGAAACAACAGTTTTGATAGTATCATGCACAGTTGCAGAGTTATTAGTGAAAACATAAAGTTTTCTATGTTCTTATAGGTACAATTTTGATGTGACTTGGCACTCATCCTCAAAATTTCCTGTGGTCTGTGTATCAAGTTTTATTAATGTTGAACTTTGTGTTCAGGAGATATAGGTAAATTTGTGAAAAACAAGCAATGCCAGGCTGTTGAATTCCCTAATAACTTTGCAATGCTTCAACGAATCAAAATTCTTTTGATAATATTTTGCCACCACCATCATTGCATCAGTGCCTGTGGACATGAGTAGCAGTGCATCATTTGGGACAATCCTGCCTTTCTACGATTTACGGTCTCTTTTGCCCATACACTTTTAGGGTAGAAAAATAGAGAAAAAGTAAATAAGTAAACACAATAGGGTTCCAGCATTAGTGCTTGGACATCTAAATATTACAAGGCCGGTAACTAGCTCTCATATTGCAGTTTTCTAACAGTTCATTGTATAACCACAAAATTGGATGTTTCATGCATAAATAGCAGTAAAGCCTATTTGTTTCTGGAACATTGTCAAGAATACACTACCAGTCAAAAGTTTGGACACGGTAAGATTTTTAATGTTTTTAAAAGAAGTTTCGTCTGCTCACCAAGGCTGCATTTATTTAATTAAAAATACAGTAAAAACAGTAATATTGTGAAATATTATTACAATTTAAAATAACTGTTTTCTGTTTGAATATATTTTATAAAGTAATTTATTCCTGTGATGGCAAAGCTGAATTTTCAGCATCATTACTCCAGTCTTCAGTGTCACATGATCCTTCAGAAATCATTCTAATATGCTGATCTGCTGCTCTAGAAACATTATTATCAATGTTGAAAACAGTTGTGTACTTTTTTTTCAGGATTCCTTGATGGGAAAGTTCAAAAGAACAGCATTTATCTGAAATACAAAGCTTTTGTAACATTATACACTACCGTTCAAAAGTTTGGGGTCAGTAAGAATTTTTATTTTTATTTTTTTTGAAAAGAAATTAAAGAAATTGATTTGATCACAGGAATAAATTACTTTATAAAATATATTCAAACAGAAAACAGTTATTTTAAATTGTAATAATATTTCACGATATTACTGTTTTTACTGTATTTTTAATTAAATAAATGCAGCCTTGGTGAGCAGATGAAACTTCTTTTAAAAACATTAAAAATCTTACCGATTCCAAACTTCTGACTGGTAGTGTATATTGAGGAATCATAATTTCACTAAAAGCTTAATTTACTTTCCGAACATTGGAATGCAATGCAGGGAAATCATTCATCTCTTAATTGCCAACAAGTTAAAAATATCAGAACATGTTTCCTTCAAACAATTACTGCTATAAAATACTAAAGGGAAATTCTATACACACATGCTGACAACACACTAAGGATTTTACCTCGCTTTCAACCTGTCTTACAGATAAATGATTTGAAGACTGTATATACACAACTAGGAATGATTAAGTAGCACAGGATGGTAACTAGCTCTCAAATTGCAGTTTTCCAAAACATGATTCAATTGACAACCACAATATTGGATGTTTTGTATGGGTAAAAATAGCAACAAATACAATTTGTATCTGGAGAAATAGTCCAAGAGAAGATCTAATAATCATAAATTAGCTAAAAAGGAAATTTGCTTTTCTAATGTTGGAATGCAAACCAAAGGAAGCTTGTATTGTTGCAAAAAGCAAAATACCATACAACCCCTATCTATGTGCCACAACTTTTATGAGTGTGGATGACTGTAACATGCTAATTGCAAATTGCAAGCACCAAACGGTATTCTCTCCTCTTCTGCATTACAGTCACTCAATTTTCTCAGCTAATGACCAGACAGAGCTTTTATGTGGAATGAATTGGAGCAAATTATTTAAATGTGACTGGTTAAAATCAGCCCTCAAGAATGTTTTCCTTGTTTATTCATACTCCCTGAGGTTTGATGCCATTGCTGTTGTTCTCTCCAGTCTCTAAGATCCCTGGGCTGCCCTACTAAAGTGTAAGACAATGAAATGCATGGGCCGCACACTGGCCATCACCAGTCCAGGGCCGTGTCACATCACATGGATTTATGGGCCTGGATTCAGCAGCCATTACCGGAGGGATATGGTCACTCTTGGGAAAAGGACAACATAAATCTGGCCACTATGCTTTCTCTGCTGTTATTTAGATACCTACTTAATCCAAGGAGAACCTCCAACACTCATTCCTCAGACATTTATCATCAAAGTCAGCCTTGGCACCGACACATCTCGCATATCTCACCTGTCGTCCTTTGTATCTCTAACAGCTTTGGAACGGTGTGGTTAGAGGTACATGTGTTGTGGGAGTGGTTTGGTAAATCATAAAAACTTAAATAAGCATAAATAGGATGAAAAGTTATATGCAATTTTTTTATGCAATTGGATAAAAGAAATCTCCAAATCTATCAACTTAATCACAATATCATCTGGGGCCGTATTCACAAAACATCTTGAGACTAAAAGTAGCTCCTAACTTGCCGATTTAGGAGAAACTCTTAAAAATAATGGGCGTGTAAGTCCTAAATTTAGGACTCCAAAATTTTTGCTCTAAGAGTGTTTCACAAAGCATTTTAGTGCTAAAACAAGCTCCTAAATCTGTGAAATGTTAGGAGTAGTCAAGAGGACTCCTAAGTCACTAAGACCAAATCACAAACAATCCTAATGGCCGTTGCTGCCAATCCGCCTCAGCAATTCACCTAAAGACACTGTACACCATGAGGCAATAGCGATAGAGCCTTAGGTGCTGAACTTTTTCTATATAAATGCAATACATATTTTGATTTATAAATTTGAATCTACGATAAAATGCAAAAAATAAATCTTTAATAAATAAATAATGTCCGATTACCTGTGACAGTGGTTTTCACGAGTTCACATTTACAAATGATTGAATAGAGCAAAATATTTAATAAGCGTATTTGGCGTGCTGTCCTAGGGGATCGAGGACTCCAAGCTTGGAATTTAACCCAAACCCAGAGTTCTCCCCCGTATCCCCAGCCAAGAGTGAGGATGAGTGAGGTAATCGGACATTATTTATTTATTTATTAAAGATTTATTTTTTGCATCTTATCGTAGATTCAAATTTATAAATCAAAATATGTATTGCATTTATATAGAAAAAGTTCAGCACCTAAGGCTCTATCGCTATTGCTTAATGGTGTACAGTGTCTTTAGGTGAATTGCTGAGGCGGATTGGCAGCAACGGCCATTAGGATTGTTTGTGATTTGGTCTTAGTGACTTAGGAGTCCTCTTGACTACTTCTAACATGGTGGTGGAAGGATGCAGAAAACTGTCGAGGTAAGTCGGCTATCATCTGTATACCTCCTCTGGAGCTGATTGTATAGAACGTTTGAACGCTCTCCTCCCAAACTTTGTTTAAAAAACATAATTTGTCACTTAAATTCTGCAATCTCTCGAGACACAGACATGTAACAGGCTGACAATTAGCTGATCATATACTAATTAATTAGTGACACTTAGCCTACATTTTAAAACCTTTATTTGAATATGGCAACAATTTTATTAAAAAAATCTTTATTTGAATATGGCAACATTTGTATTTTAAAACCTTTATTTGAAAATGTCAACATGATACCTCATTCTACAATATTCCTATGATCGCTGACAGAGACTCCTCCCCTATTAGCCAATCACTGTGGTCATAGTTAGTAAGCGTGTTGACATCATCCATAGTAGGGGTGACCCTGAATAGTCAACGATTCGATGCTTCGATAGGAGGAGCCTGATTCGACTACCAATCTCACAGTCGAATCTTCACAGAGGTGTTATGAAACGAGAAATGGGGGTGCTCAATATCGGATTTTACATAGACGTACCGGTTCTCTCCCAATAGGTTAATACAGCCTATTATGAATAATTTAATGAATAAAAATGTGAAAAGAAAGAAGCTTTTAATAAATATTTTTAATGTGCGTGAATAAATCCAACCACCCCTGTGACAGATTTAAGTTTCACTTCCATGATCCATGACCAATGACCATCTTGGCGGCAGGGATTAAATCTTTAACAATGTATGGGATAAGAACATCTAAAGTGTAGATTTGGATGCACTTTGAAATGGTAAAAGATGATCCAAAAACGTATAGGCTATGCAAGCTGTGCCAACAGCTTGTCCTACCACTCAACAACGACAAACACTGCGGCGCGCTTCTACAGGTGTCCTGACATTTCACCCTACCCATCAGATTGTCCTACCCGGGCTTACTGCACGTGCGCACATCAAAATTACATCATTTTTGTCATAATAAATAACACAAAATTACTGTATTTGCATTATTGTAAGGGTAGGTTTAGTGTTGGGGTAGGTGTAGACATTAATAAATCACAATCTGATAAGTAGCATTTTTCGCTATCGATTTACACTTGTTCTAACGATTTATGCTAAATCATATTGTGCTACCACTATACTGTACTTGCATTATTATAAGGGTAGGTTTAGGGTTGGGGTAGGTGTAGATGTTAATAAAGCCATAAACCATGTTAATATCACGCTGGAAGCACAATCTGATAGGTAGGCTTAGCATTTTTCGCTGTCAGATTTTGCTACCCACTGTTTCAATGGGAGGTAGCAAAATCTGACAGGCCAACTTTAACGAGTTGACTAGCGCGCTATTTAAAAAGACTCAAACGGACACAGGCAGATCGCGTGAAAGACTGGATTTTTTTCTCTCAATCAGGTAGGGTACAAGTGATTTCAAAACATTTCAGCCGGTTCTAATTTGATTTTTGGATGCTGTGAATGTTTAGCTAAAAAGACTGCCACTCCAGTTTAGCGTTTATTGCCTCTGCAGTTAAAAAGACAAAGTTGGCAATTCTGGCTATTCGTTATTTTAATAATTTCTTTCATTTTAATTTATTTATTGATCACTCTGGGTTATATAATTTAACTATTTGTGGCTTGTGTTTTGAATGGCATTTTGCAGTTGTGACTTGATTATGACCATTTAATTTTTTTAATTATTTTTATTTATTAGAACGGTATATTCTGTTCTAATTCAAGTCTGTAAATTAATTTTTTATTGTTTTTTGGTGCATCGACGTTGCGCTGTAGAGTTAAAGCTTGCGTGCACAGGCAATTTAGCTGATTTAATTTGATTTGCCGACATGTGAAATGCATATATATCTGCAGTGTGGCCTTTCTGCAGTTAATTATATATATATATATATATTAAGGTTTATTGATCCAAAATGTTTTTATTCATTTTCTTCTATATCTTTGTATGGTGTTCTGTACATTGTGGCTGTGAATGTATATCCTCATTTAAAAAAGATAAAATCATTGTCACTTTCGTCTATCACTTGAAAGTTTGGTCGCTTTATTAGAAAGTTGTTTCTCTGTGCTGTGTTTGAAAGAAAATAAAAGTTGTCTTAAGGCGCGGGTATAGACCTTCATTTCCCTTCACCAACTTCATTTTCCGCGTCCCGCTCCGTCTCGTGCACAGTTGAGCGCTCGAGCCTTTCAAAGTAGGAGTATAGGACTCCTTTGGCCTTGAGCGCGGAAAGAGTTTGTGCAACCATAAACTTACCGTCACAGATTCAACAACACCATCGCTCCAGCCATCAGCACCAGATTACCACGCTCCGACCACTCGTTCACAATCGCCAGAGTTCTGATTCCCTGCACCTGCACAGTGCACACCCTCATCAACTCACCCTTTATCTGCCACCGATCCCTTCACTTCAGTGTCAGGTCTCGTCTATGACAAGCTCGTCAGACCTGCTCACCAACCTCCCGCACCAGTCCTTCACCTGCACAGAGAATACCACATTACCAGCCAGCTAGTCATCATCAAACCATCTACTGTTATTTGACTTATGTGTTGCATTCCCGCTCTGCTCTCTCTGTCACATCTGCAAATAAAGACTTGTTTAACGTACTTACTTTGTCTGTCCTCTTCTGTGTGTGACAACTATATAGGTGCTGGTCATATAATTAGAATATCATCAAAAAGTTGATTTATTTGACTAATTCCATTAAAAAGTGAAACTTGTATATTATATTCATTCATTACACACAGACTGATATATTTCAAATGTTTATTTCTTTTAATTTTGATGATTATAACTGACAACTAAGGAAAATCCCAAATTCAGTATCTCAGAAAATTAGAATATTACTTAAGACCAATACAAAGAAAGGATTTTTAGAAATCTTGGCCAACTGAAAAGTATGAACATGAAAAGTATGAGCATGTACAGCACTCAATACTTAGTTGGGGCTCCTTTTGCCTGAATTACTGCAGCAATGCGGCGTGGCATGGAGTCGATCAGTCTGTGGCACTGCTCAGGTGTTATAAGAGCCCAGGTTGCTCTGATAGTGGCCTTCAGCTCTTCTGCATTGTTGGGTCTGGCATATCGCATCTTCCTCTTCACAATACCCCATAGAAAATCTATGGGGTTAAGGTCAGGCGAGTTTGCTGGCCAATTAAGAACAGGGATACCATGGTCCTTAAACCAGGTACTGGTAGCTTTGGCACTGTGTGCAGGTGCAAAGTCCTGTTGGAAAATGAAATCTGCATCTCCATAAAGTTGGTCAGCAGCAGGAAGCATGAAGTGCTCTACAACTTCCTGGTATACGGCTGCGTTGACCTTGGACCTCAGAAAACACAGTGGACCAACACCAGCAGATGACATGGCACCCCAAACCATCACTGACTGTGGAAACTTTACACTGGACCTCAAGCAACATGGATTGTGTGCCTCTCCTCTCTTCCTCCAGACTCTGGGACTCTGATTTCCAAAGGAAATGCAAAATTTACTTTCATCAGAGAACATAACTCTGGACCACTCAACAGCAGTCCAGTCCTTTTTGTCTTTAGCCCAGGCGAGACGCTTCTGACGCTGTCTGTTGTTCAAGAGTGGCTTGACACAAGGAATGTGACAGCTGAAACCCATGTCTTGCATACGTCTGTGCATAGTGGTTCTTGAAGCACTGACTCCAGCTGCAGTCCACTCTTTGTGAATCTCCCCCACATTTTTGAATGGGTTTTGTTTCACAATCCTCTCCAGGGTGCGGTTATCCCTAGTGCTTGTACACTTTTTTCTACCACATCTTTTCCTTTCCTTCGCCTGTCTATTAATGTGCTTGGACACAGAGCTCTGTGAACAGCCAGCCTCTTTTGCAATGACCTTTTGTGTCTTGCCCTCCTTGTGCAAGGTGTCAATGGTTGTCTTTTGGACAACTGTCAAGTCAGCAGTCTTCCCCATGATTGTGTAGCCTACAGAACTAGACTGAGAGACCATTTAAAGGCATTTGCAGGTGTTTTGAGTTAATTAGCTGATTAGAGTGTGGCACCAGGTGTCTTCAATATTGAACCTTTTCACAATATTCTAATTTTCTGAGATACTGAATTTGGGATTTTCCTTAGTTGTCAGTTATAATCATCAAAATTAAAAGAAATAAACATTTGAAATATATCAGTCTGTGTGTAATGAATGAATATAATATACAAGTTTCACTTTTTGAATGGAATTAGTCAAATAAATCAACTTTTTGATGATATTCTAATTATATGACCAGCACCTGTATACTATGGATGGCTATGCTATGTGGATGAGAGATTGTGTAAGGAGATTAGAAAGCAATTGCATTTGTACAACTCTTGCCTAAATTATTATAGACTAGGAGGTGTAGTGGTAGCATGTGTACGTTTACGACTGCATGTGTACGTGTACATGTCAAACAGACTATACTTTGAAAGGCTATGCATAGGAAAAAAGAAATGCTTTCTTACACTGTATAAACAGGCATACTTATGCATAACAACAACAACTCATAACACCATATAGCAATTGCATTTGTCTTTTGCAGTTCCATTTTTGCCTTGTTAGTGGCATAGAAATTACACAGGTCATTTCTGGTCTTTGGACATGGGAAAAAAAAAAGGATTTCTTAATAGCCACCTGAAAGTGGATTTCCTTTGTCCTGAAAAAAGTATTTTGACTTGTTTTTTTTAAACCATTTGTTTGGTTTTTAATCAAACTCAACTTTTCCTTTGTTTTCCAGTGGGACATTTTTTATTTATCTCTGTTGAAGGGTCATCTCTAGACAAGGCCGTAAAGTGGTATTGCTTTGTCTTTGTGTTTTAATTTCAACCAGTTTCACCATGAAGACTTTTTCATTGCACACACGCAGTCACTTCACTCTGGACTACATTTCCCACAATCCCTCAGCTAGGCACTGATCATACTCACACCTGTTTCCCATCAGGTTCCCTTTATAAGCTGCACTCCTTCACACACACATTGCTGAGTATTGTTTCTGCTTTGTTTCCATGTATTTCCGTCTGTTCCTTGTTCTGCCTAGCCTAGCCTGTGTTTTTGACCCTGGACTGATTCCTTGTTGATGATCGTTTGCTGCCTGCCTTGACCATTGCCTGTGTTTGGATTACTCTTTTGCCTTGTCTTCTTGTTACTGTTTGCTGGTGTTTGACCTACTGCCTGTACGACTACGCTCTCCTGTAAATAAAGCCTGCACGTGGATCTCCAACTCCGTTGTCCCGCTCCCATCCTACATTACAGAGTGTACGTGTGTTAATGCGCTGTTGTAAATGGAAAAAGTGCAGGGAAGTCCTTCCCCTTGTTTTTTTGTTTGTTTGTTTGTTTTTTTTAGGTACACATTGGTTTTGTTTATTTCAAGAACCCTGACTGCTGTACTTTATCACAGCGAAAGCTTTCTTTTGAAGAGAATAGCTTAACAAAAGAGGTAAACATGCAGAAATGAATGTATTTCTACTGGAGGTGGTACACAGCCTCATTTCAGAGAGTGGGGCAAGAACTTAGGATGTTGGGGGATAAAAAACACTTTCATATTCTTCTTATCTGCCCACCTCACTTTAAATCTCTCTCCCTTTCCAGTTGCCTCTGCACACAGCACACATTTTTTTTATTTGAAGACTGCATATTGAATAGTGTCCCCACATGCAGTGACATCATGTTGGCTTATTAAATATGGATCTGATAATTCAATAATGCAGCAGTTGGTGTAATTCACTGACTCTGCTGCTTATTATATTTTCTCATAAAAATATAAAATCTATTCTTGCAAAATATACACTAAACCAATACACAATTTTCTTAAAGAAAGACAAAATTCTCTAAACACCAAAACACATGTAATAACATTTAATGTTTACACTCCTAATGTAGTTGCAAAGGTTATGTTATATGTCCCAGTCTCTTGTTTTTTTTTGGTTCCCATGTTTTCATCCTGTGTTTAGTTCCAGTTTCCCTTGTTCCTATTGCTATTTGTTTTGTATTGTTACTCATTGGTTAATTGATTATGTTCCCCTGAGTCTTGTTTTGTTCCTCATTTAGCCATGTATTTAAGCCCTAAGTTTTTTTTTTTTTTGGTCCTGTATTGTCTTTGCATAAGTGAAGCACATTGATTCTTGCCTTCCAGATTGCCTTCTTTGTTTTTGTAAATAAAGTAAATCTGCTGCACTTCCTCAGCTCCTCTTCCCTTGCCTGCCCTGTGACAGAATACAGGATCAAACATAGATCTAGCAGCAGCCTTTATTTTCTCTCCTGAGAAGGTCTTCCTTTGTTGGAATACTCCACCCGGTTCTGTGAATTGGCCGAGTTCCCTTACCTTGATGATGCCACACTAAAATATATTAATATAACATAACATATAATATAACAACGAGAGAAGCCTTTCTCCTTAATTTAGAGTGTGCTTATCCATTGTTCATGTCCTTGCCCATGACCAGCACGGTCCCAGAACCAGAGCCCATCCAGCCTGTCCTCACGCCTGCCTTGAACCCAGAGCCAGTGCCTATGCCCGCCAAGGACCCAGAGCCCACTGCAGACCCAGAGCCAAAACCAGCTGAGTCTGACCAGGTGTGTGAGCCAGCCCCATTGTCTGTCTAGGAGCTTGAGCCTGAGCCATTGTTCATCCCGGAGCCCGAACCTGCAATCTCTACATGCATGAACAACAAACCAGAGCCCACCCCAGACCCAGAGCCCGAGCCTGCTGAGTATGACCAGGTGTGTGAGTCGGTATCTATGTTCATTGCTGAGAGAGTGCTGCTGGAGTTGGACATTTTGGAGCAGAGTTTCATTCATCCTCTTAGCCCTGAAATCGATTCCTTTCTGTGTAAACTCTTGGATTCCCTGATCTCCTCCTACTTTCAGACCCTGTCTCTGCCGCTGGTTCCTTCCAGCCCCAAGTCCCTTCAGCCCCTTGGCTCCTTCAGTGGTCCCACCTAGCTACTTGGATCCACCTTGGGCTTGGCTGCCTATTCTGAAGAAAGGTGATTTTTTTTTTTTTTTTTTTTTAAATCGGTGTTACCTTACTAGAGAAAACAGAAAAAGTGATGTTGTCTTCCCTTTTGCCAAATAGATAGGAAAATGTCAACACCCATAATGCACCAGGTAGGCCACTGGGCATAGCCATTGTAGGCAGTGGCTATGCGGAAAAATGGAAAGAACACTACTATGGAAAATCTGAAAAACCTCAGTGTTTGTTGTCTCCATTTCAAACTAGATGTCTATGTGACAACAGTCAGTGTTTTAGGCTAAATGGAGGAAAAACCTGAAAGAAACTGCTGTGCCATCAGTTAATTAGGAAGAAAAGGAATGAGGAGAACCTTCTGTCCAATCCCCCGAAGCAAAAAATCATTGCGTACAGATAAGAAGGCTGTTTTTTCTTCAGGCATATTTTATTAAGACAATACAATGCAGGGACGCACTATTGCACCTAAACACATTATTTTGTGTACATACATCTAAGTTTTGGCCAATAGACAGCCTGAAAACTTTGCTGATTGTCTGAATAAAACTGACTGTTATATCCTCTTTCTGAATGTCACATGATGATGACGCTGTGCTATGACCAGAAAGGAGGGGGCATTTCAAAATACAAGAGGGAGAGGAATCAAAGCTGAGTATGATCAGCTGAGAAAGGCCACCACTTGCAAAGGGAAAAACAAAAGCTGCCTGAATGATAATCACGCACTGTTCGCTGTTGGCCTGAGGACAACTGGCCCCCTGACTGAGCCTGGTTTTTCCCAAGGTTTTTTTCTCCATTTTTATCACCTGTTTGTCACCTGATGTCACCTGTTGGAGTTTGGGTTTCTTGCCGCTGTCGCCTTTGGCTTGCTTAGTTGGGGACACTTGATATTCAAGAATGTTTTTTGATCTTCCTGCATTGACACCATTGTATGTGAACTGAGCTGGACGATGACCTCACTGTTTTCTCCAGTGCTGATATATAGATAAATTAACTAAATTAATAACTATTGATTTTTACAACGGAATGTGGAAAGCCCAGTCAAGGACAACGACAATGAGTTATGGGCATGATCAGCCCAAGTAAGCTGCTAACTCGAAGTAAGGGGGTTATGGGAGGCCAGACATTGGAGCATCGGCTCGAGATCCTGGTTTGAGATCTCCAGATCTCCAGAAGGCTGTAAATTTGGACGACGTGGTCTCCTTAGCCAAGGGGAGTTTGGGAAGGGGAATGAAGTAGACAGTCTTGAAAAAACTGTCTACTATGGTGAGGATCACAGTATTGCCACTGGATGGAGGGAGATCTGCGACAAAATCCAGAGACAAATCAAACCGAAGCAATGGCAGTAAGAGGTCTTTGTACTATTAAAATATCCTGCAAGTTTCATTGCTTAAAATGCTGGATATTGTGGGATCTGTGACATTACACAGGTTAATACTTTTGCAACTTATTGCTGCTAGAGCAAGACATCAACAAATAGTTGTTGCATGACATGCGTTATCTCAAAAGGAAATATAGCTCATTATAATCACTGATGCTGTCTACACTGGATACAGTTCAAATTCTTCTGTGCTCCGTGCACTTGAAGGACATTTCTTAAAAGGATGTTTGCTTTGACGGGTCCTGTTTAAACAGGTTTTTAGTGTCTCTTTACAGACTTCAGAAGGGTCCCAGCATCAGGACCAAGCAGATGGTTTATTTTTAATGGTGTCCCGGATTGATTCTGAGAATTATATGTTTGTTTGGAGCATTTGACAGCAGTTTTTTTTGTAAACAAGGCACAAGTGTAATGGAGAGTTTGCATAGAGATGTCAGCTATGCTTTGGGTTTCCAATTCCCCAGCTCTGCTATGATCAGCAGTTCCTCTGGCTCACAATGGATCTCCATCCCTCCAGCTCTGCTATGGTCAGCCACTCCTTAGGCATGTGCATAGGCATATTAAGACTTCATGGTACCCCTGGGCAACAGCCCCACAAGTGTTGTTAGATGTTAATGGGCACCTGCTCACTGTGGTGATGTTATATTTACAAAACCACTAAAAAAACATTGGCAATGACACAAATACTCAAACACCTTACAATGGCCTCTTTCTGGATTTTTACCATGCAAACTGGCATTTGATGTCTTCAAAATTGATGTTCCTAACCAGCGCAGATTCAATGGCAAGCAGGGAATGTGCGGAAAGTGTGTCATTCTGTGTCATTGTTATCCTAGGTTCATTTTTCACTTGTTTTAGAGTAGAAAAAAACTCCTTTCTCCTTCACAGTTAGTAGGTGTGTTTACATGGAGCATTGTAATCGGTTTAAAAGTCCAATCCGAATGAAAATGCTCCATATAAACAAATAATAAAAATGCCCAAACCGAATTAAATTGTAATCAGTTTGAGAGGGGTGGGATAAACCTTTCTATAAACCGAACAAAGTAAAAATTCTGCCATGTGAACGCGTTAAACCAATTACTTTGCGTCTACGTCATCATGTCAAGAGGCTGGGGTCGTCAAAATGCACAATGGTGGCGGCAAAATTAAACTGGAGTAAAACTAAAACAACACATTTATTAAATACACTGAAGGAACTCAGTGTATCATTACTACGGAGTACGGACCTTCATCTACATGCTTCTGCTTTTCGGAGGAGGGAGGGGTAGTATTGAGATGCTCCTTAGAGATGCACAGCCACCAAAAAGGTCAGCTTCCTGCACCCGTCTTTTCCTCATACCTTCCAGCAGTAATATGCTACAAATTCACGCTGTTGCTTGATTAGGAGCAACACTTTACATAAAAATAGCTTGCATAAGAAATAAAGGAACTCCGTGTTGACAGGAATAAAAGGCGGCAAACAGGATGTCTAAGCTAATGTGCGCATGTCATAAAGTCATTCCAATTGAAAGCGCCGGCACATGTAAACACCATATCGGATTAGATAACGTCTCAGGTAAACAGTCCACTGAATCTTTCAATCGGAATGATTTTAATAAGAATGACAAAAAAGTGTACATGTAAACGTGGCAAATGACTGGCAAGGTTAAAAATCTCAACAAAAACAGGAAATGTTATCTTTTGCAGCAGCTCTGCAGATGAGGTCTTTGTGAAAATGTCAGAACTGAATGAGTTCATCAGCCAAGGCTTTGTCTAAGTCTTCTGGATAAGTGGAGGAGATTTTATCTGCTCCTATGCACAAATCACTTTCTGTACAGTCCATGTAGAAGAGAACACCAAAAAGATCATACACCTCTTTGTATGCATCAATCCTTTGGATAGGCATCTGAGCCTGTCCAAAATGACATAATATGCCTCAACCTTAAATCCCTGACTCCCATCAGTAAATGTTACTTCATCTTCATTAGAGGACTCATCCGCAAACTGCTTTGCAGCAAATGTCATATTGATAAGGAGTAACACTGATAGCACAAGCAGATCCTTCTACTTCAGCAAACTCCTCTCGATGTGTGCCAACATAAAAGTGTAATGATTGCAATAGGTCAACAGCAGTTGCTGAGTCCATGTCGCTTTTTGAATGAATGCTTGTTGCCTTAAATCTGCTTAGCACCCTGTCCCACAATGTAGTCATAATTACTGTTTCCATCTTATTCATCTTACCAACGAGTATGGCAGCATCACGTGTAGTGTTTACTTTCTCATTACAATCGTCAGCAATTTTTGCAAGTGCTTCTCTAATTGCATAGTAGTTTTAATTACGAGCGTTGGCCCTATAGCTCCATCTTGTGGCACACAGAGGTTTAAAAGTAAAACTAATGTGAACATCGTCATGGAATATCCAATTCCAGCGATGAGTGGATGTACTGCAAAAGGTATAAAGTGATTGTAATAGATAAAAAAAGAATGTGAGGTAACACTTTAGTATGGGAAACTTATATTCACTATTAACTACAACTTTTCCCTTAATAAACTCCTAATTTACTGCTTATTAATAGTTAGCAAGGTAGTTGTTAAGTTTAGGTATTGGGTAGGATTAAGAATGCAGAATAAGATCATGTAGAATAAGGCATTAATATGTACTTAATAAGTACTAATAACAGCCAGTATTCTAGTAAAAGCTAATAAGCAAAGAATGACCAGCACAGGGCATGTAGTAAATGAAAAGGTTTTGCATTTGAGGTGTGCCTGAAATCTGTTATATTTACTGGAAATATTGCTTGTATTATCAAAGCTATGTCCACAGCAATTTGACATGTCCAACCCCAAGTCTCGCACCATTTTTAGTACACATTCTGCAAGGCTTGCACCTGTGTGGCTATAGAGAAGCTCAGATCCAAGGTATCTCTCAAATGCTTTGCCCTCTGCACTGACGAATCTAAAAGTGAATGTCAATTGGTCTATGTAAGAAAGATCTGGTGTTTAATCTACAATTACAGAGAAACATGTTGGGTTTGAGCTGCTATGATGTTCTTAGTTTTCTCACTCATTAATGGCGGGCTCACATTACACAACATTTGGCTGGATTTTGCTGTCGCAGACAGATTTCCGAGGTCTGTGACAAAACCTCTGGATTGCAGTTTTGTTATGCCTCTATCTGCCGGCAAAGTGAAGCATCCACAGTAGATAGATCTGTTTAAAGGGGTCCTTGATTATGATTTCACTTTTTTTTTAACTTAAGTCAGTGTGTAATGTTGCTGTTTGAGAATAACCCGCATCTGCAAAGTTACAATGCTCAAAGTTCAATGCAAAGGGAGATATTTTCTTTTACAGAAATCGCTTTTTAAAGACTACAACAAACGGCTGGTAGGAACTACAATGAGCTTCTTCCTGGGTTGCTGACATCACAAACCCCAAAATTTACATAAACTCTGCCCCCGGAAACATGCAACAAAGGGAGTGAGGCCATGTTGGGCTGCTTTAGAGAATAGGAAGTGTTGTTGTAGTAGAGTGTTGTTACCATGCCGTAATTTTATGCCAGACTGCTTCACAAACGAGGGTCAATTCAATGCTGGATTTGCACAAAATATTAACATGAAAGCACATGCTAGTCGATGAGTTGAATCAACTCCTCAGCAACTACATAAAGTATCCACTAACCATCCAGAAACATCCAGTTGCATTCTAAGAGTCTCTCCATCAGTTTCCGACTCTGGTTTAAAAAATGTAAGGCTGAACACTGTTACTGACAATCATCATTTTGTCTGCGTGAGACTGTCCAGTTTTGTTGTTGTTGAGCAACCGAAGTGCGAGCTGTTAAAGCTCCACCCTCTTTTGGAAAGTGGGCCAGGAGCAGCAGCTCATTTGCATTTAAAGGGACACACAAAAACGGTGTTTTTGCTCACACCCAAATAGGGGCAAATTTGACAAGCTATAATTAAAGTTCTGTGGGGTATTATGAGCTGAAACTTCACAGACACATTCTGGGGACACCAGAGACTAATATTACATCTTGTAAAAGGGGCATTATAGGTTCCCTGTAATAAAGCAAGCATGTGGTGTCAGTGATCAACATTCTTTTAGTGGTCGGATATCCTCTTTGGGATGTTACCAGTCACAGAAGCCATTTATTGAATGCATGACTTTGCGACTGACAAAAGTTTACATGCATAGCAATAAACTAAACCAGTTGACCGGGAGTAAAGTAGCCATTTCCTAGGCACAATTTCACTATTTTGGAGATGAGAATGTAATAATTCATTCGTAAAGAAAGTGTTTTTTCCCTGATTCCGCAGTCTCATTCAGATGCTGGATATTTGGCAGCCACGCCACGCCCACTCCAGATGCGTGACTTAAGTCTCAAAGAACTAGTGTTCACGTGAATTTATTTGCGTGAGCAAATTAGAATTGGAATTTTCCATCCACAAATGTACAGGAAGTGATCCACAAATGAATACCAGACAAAGTCATTTTTGTGACACATACATATTTCAGACATATATAACCTACATATATTTAATTTAGCAAATTCGTATTTGTGAATTTTATTTATTTTTGTGGAACTCCTAACACAATTTTTTTTTTTTTCTATTTATGTATGTTTTTTTTGACTCTTCACTTTTTTCAATTTATTAATTCTGCATTGCTGCAGGAGTGTTTTTGTTATTTATTTGACAAGGTACGTTAGCCCATTTCACTACTTTATTATCTATTAATGGTTTTATCTTTTTAAACCCCCAGTCTGCATGATTTTTTTTAGTGTGTCGTGTATCTGTCCTATGCTGTGCAATATTCACTCTTATGAAACACCACTCAAAATGAGTTCCTTCTCAAGCTCCTTTCCTTTGCCAAAGGCAACAAAGACACACAAAAAGAAAATCTCATCATCGTGGTGTGGAAAACAAGCATTTTCAAAACTCATCCATTCTGATGCACTTCTCCATTCAAATGGTGAGTTCTGTGGAATTTAAAGTGTCCTTTTTTTTAAAGCCACACATCAGAGCACAAGTCATATGAACAATCTTTTGCTGACCTGAATTTATAAATATAATTTTCAGCACAACACAGACAGGTACATAGTAATATGCATGCTTTAATCTAAATACATTATTAGTTTCCCACATTATCTACTAAATTGGAATAGTGGAACCTTGTTTACAGAACGTGCATGGAACTCATCATTTAACCGTAAAATAATGTTGAAGTCGGCATGAAATGGAAGTTGCGATAGTTTTTTCTTCTCTGTTGTGACGTATATCCAAGTGAAACAGCTTCTGGAACAAGAAAAAATGTAGGTCGGACTTGATCTTGTCCATTGGGAATTGTTTGGATCACTGTGATTTGCTATTACTGATATCTCATGTGAGTGTCAGGTTGTCCCGCCCTCACACCAGTAAACACCTCATCAGACAAGAGAAGAGATGATGCTGCAAGAGGAGGGAAAGTTATTTTGATTAAAGATTACAAGGACACATGATTTTTTTTTTTAATTATGTTTATGGATAAATCATTTATAATAAATACTGCAATTTTCCATTAAAAATAAGAATGGTCAATTTGGATTTCATGGTGATTTTAAGTAGTCACCAAATGACAAATAGATAACAATGACAAAAGAGGTTACAGAAAAAGTATAAATAGAAGCAGTGAACAGTAACAGTAATCTGCATATATTCATGCTGTAATGTATATATTGAGTATATCTTGGAAACGCAAAAAATAAGTCACGGAATAATAGTAACTGTGCATCTGCTCTATAGAAGGTATGTGTATATAGTGCAAATGTGTACATTCCTGTTCTTGAAGGTCACTATCCAGCAGATTTTAGCTCTAGCCCTAATTAAAGGCGCCTGAACCAGATAATCAAGGTCGTAAGGATAACTAACTCTCAGGCAGGTGTGTTGGAACTAAACACTGTTGGAAAGTGTCCCCTAGGAGCAGGATTGTACACCGCTGATATAGTGCTTATATTATATTTTAGTGAATGCCTTATGTAAATTATATAATTTTGTTTGTAATATTTTTTTTCTTCACATTTGCAGTATCCTGTTTTACTGATGTTTTAACTTCTGTTCACTTTCGCATACGCTTCTGTCTCACTTTTTGTGTACATTCATTTTGCTGCACTAAATAAACATTTATACATACTCATGTGAGTAGTGTTACATTAAAGGGTTAGTTCACCCAAAAATGAAAATTACAGTGGGTACGGAAAGTATTCAGACCCCCTTAAATTTTTCACTCTTTGTTATATTGCAGCCATTTGCTAAAATCATTTAAGTTCATTTTTTTACTCATTAATGTACACACAGCACCCCATATTGACAGAAAAACACAGAATTGTTGACATTTTTGCAGATTTATTAAAAAAGAAAAACTGAAATATCACATGGTCCTAAGTATTTAGACCCTTTGCTGTGACACTCATATATTTAACTCAGGTGCTGTCCATTTCTTCTGATCATCCTTGAGATGGTTCTACACCTTCATTTGAGTCCAGCTGTGTTTGATTATACTGATTGGACTTGATTAGGAAAGCCACACACCTGTCTATATAAGACCTTACAGCTCACAGTGCATGTCAGAGCAAATGAGAATCATGAGGTCAAAGGAACTGCCTGAAGAGCTCAGAGACAGAATTGTGGCAAGGCACAGATCTGGCCAAGGTTACAAAAAAATTTCTGCTGCACTTAAGGTTCCTAAGAGCACAGCCTCCATAATCCTTAAATGGAAGATGTTTGGGACAACCAGACATCCTAGAGCTGGCCGTCCGGCCAAACTGAGCTATGGGGGAGAAAAGAGTCTTGGTGAGAGAGGTAAAGAAGAACCCAAAGATCACTGTGGCTGAGCTCCAGAGATGCAGTCGGGAGATGGGAGAAAGTTGTAGAAAGTCAACCATCACTGCAGCCCTTCACCAGTCGGGGCTTTATGGCAGAGTGGCCCGACGGAAGCCTCTCCTCAGTGCAAGACACATGAAAGCCCGCATGGAGTTTGCTAAGATGGTGAGAAATAAGATTCTCTGGTCTGATGAGACCAAGATAGAACTTTTTGGCCTTAATTCTAAGCGGTATGTGTGGAGAAAACCAGGCACTGCTCATCACCTGTCCAATACAGTCCCAACAGTGAAGCATGGTGGTGGCAGCATCATGCTGTGGGGGTGTTTTTCAGCTGCAGGGACAGGACGACTGGTTGCAATCGAGGGAAAGATGAATGCGGCCAAGTACAGGGATATCCTGGACGAAAACCTTCTCCAGAGTGCTCAGGACCTCAGACTGGGCCGAAGGTTTACCTTCCAACAAGACAATGACCCTAAGCACACAGCTAAAATAACGAAGGAGTGGCTTCACAACAACTCCGTGACTGTTCTTGAATGGCCCAGCCAGAGCCCTGACTTAAACCCAATTGAGCATCTCAGGAGAGACCTAAAAATGGCTGTCCACCAACGTTTACCATCCAACCTGACAGAACTGGAGAGGATCTGCAAGGAGGAATGGCAGAGGATCCCCAAATCCAGGTGTGAAAAACTTGTTGCATCTTTCCCAAAAAGACTCATGGCTGTATTAGATCAAAAGGGTGCTTCTACTAAATACTGAGCAAAGGGTCTGAATACTTAGGAGCATGTGATATTTCAGTTTTTCTTTTTTAATAAATCTGCAAAAATGTCAACAATTCTGTGTTTTTCTGTCAATATGGGGTGCTGTGTGTACATTAATGAGGAAAAAAAATGAACTTAAATGATTTTAGCAAATGGCTGCAATATAACAAAGAGTGAAAAATTTAAGGGGGTCTGAATACTTTCCGTACCCACTGTATGTCATTATTCACTCACCCTTATGTCATTCCAAATCCGTTCATTTTTGGAACACAAATGAAGATATTTTAAATGAAGTCTGAGCAATTTCTGTCCTTCAGTTGACAGCTACGCAACTAGCACTTTGATGGTTCAAAAAGTTCATAAACAGATCGTAAAACTAATCCATGTGAATCGAGCGGTTTAGTCCAAATTTTCTGAATAGACATAATCACTTTATACTCTGAACAGATTTAATTTAGGCTTTTATTCACATATAAACATTCATCAACTCACACCTGAGTTATGGTACTTCCGTTTACCATAACTGATGTGTGAGTTGATGAATGGGTAACACATTAGAATAATGGTCCGTCATTAATAAGTAACTATGCAGGTAGTAATGCAGGACTAATGAGTAGTACTATATTAACACTTCAGCTACTACTATTAACTAATATAGAAACAAGCTTAACTAATATCAAATTTAGAAGATAGTTCCTTATTAGCTAATCAATAATTACCTAATGAGATTAGCATTATTAATAACTATTAACTAACTGACAAATTGTAAAGAACATTATCGCGTGTCTGAGACGTAATCAGTCATCATTTTTATTCTGAATACAGTCATAAAATGCATCACTAATTACTCAAGTGTTACCTAGTCACTATGCAGTAACTACTAGTGATCTGGACCATTATTTTAAAGTGAAAAACATCTTTTTCACTTTAAAATAATGGTCCAGATCACTAGTACTTCTTGAAGAATGACTAGGTACTTGAGAAATAAGTGATGCATTTTATGACCATGTTCCGAGTAAAAAAGGACAATCTTCAAGAACTACTACTGATCTGGACCATTATTTTAAAAGTGAAAAAGATGTTTTTCACTTTAAAATAATGGTCCAGATCGCTAGTAGTTCCTGCATAGTGACTAGGTAACAGCTGAGTAATTAATGATGCATTTCATGACCACGTTGAGAGTAAAAAAATATAATTGCTCACATCTCAGACACTTTAATGTTGTGATTATTAATTAATTAGTAATTCTTTATAATTTGTCATAGTTACCTATTAGTTCTTAATGATGCCAATCTCATTCTGTAATTACTGATTAGCTAATAAGGAACTATCTTAGTCCTAAATTTGATATTACTTACTGATTAGTTAAGCTTATTTCTATATTATTTAATAGTAGTAGCTGAACAGTTAATGCTGTACTACCGATTTGTCCTGCATTACTTCCTGCATAGTTACTTATTAATGACGGACCATTACTCTAAAGTGTTACCGATGAATGTTTATATGAATGTTTACACATCAAGCATGTTCGCTTGATGTGCAAGAACCAATGTTCATTCATTCTCGTGTGTTACGCAGCACGTTTGATCTTCCGCAAGAGGTTTGTTCTTGCAAGTCAAACAGGTTTGGTTGAGCTTCTGTTTATGTTCCAAGACCAATGTTTATATGAGTTTAAATATATAAATTAAATCTGACATTTTCTGTAGGTCAGTGGCATGTTGCTGACAACATCAAGGTCAAGGGTTAATTTCCTAGGGAGCACATATCCAGCATAATGACTGCTTGGGACATATACAAATACACAACAAAATAGACATCATTCTGCTATAAATATTGATATATTTTGCTACTAACACATTATAGTATACCTAAAATATGAAAAACCATTGCAAAACTTTAGTAAACTTTTTTTTCTTTACTAAACTTTTGATGACTTCATAAAACTTCACCACCGGCACAATACAGATGGTGAAAAATGAAATGTAAACCAATTGTTATATAGAGAGATTGCTGTATATAGAGAGAGCGTTTTGAGAGCTGTCTTTGTAGTCATTTCAGAAAGAAAAGTTTCAGAAAATAACAACTTAAATTTGGTGTTAAAATGATACTTTTTTGAGCTTGACAACTGCAGAAATTATTTACTGAAAACTACTGCTTTTATGGTTAAAGGAATTGTTTATCCAGGTATTTACTCAAACACAAACCAAAAATGTTCCTCCTCTTTGCATTTCACCTCTGCTCTAGAATAGCAAACTAGCTTGTTTGCTATTCTAGCTTTCTAATAAACCTGGCATTATGAATATTGTTGGCTCTGTGACAAATCGCTAATGCTCCTCTATCGCAGTGGTTCCCAAACTTTTTAGAGCGGCGTAGGCTACCCCCTGAGGAATTTAACATCCTTCTGCGTGTCACAGTTATGTTCAGTTAGTTTGTTTACATGGACTTTCAGTTTCCTAACATGTGTTCATGACATGTGCTCTAGTTTCCCACCACTCATCAGTCACCATGGACACTAACACTAATCATCACAGCTGTTCGTCTTTTAGTTAATCATCACTGTGTATTTAAGTTCCTGCCTGTGTTGAATTCATGGTCCGGTATTGTTTGTGTTTGACACACTGTCTTGCATGTTGGCTCTCTTGTTAGTTCTTATTTAATATACCTTGGATTATTATCATCATCTTCGTCTGCTGTGGATATCAGCGGATCAATTCAGGATCAATTTATTTTGGTGGCTCAGGAGAGCACCAATCTTTTGAACTTTGTGGAAAAGTTTTGCCGTCTTGCCGTCACCTGCCCTCTTGACAACGAGACCCAGAAGAACCTGTTCTGAAGTGGGGCCAATTTCCATCAACATGTTGACCTCCCAGACACCTCTGGACTTAACTGGAGGGAGACTGTCATTAGGTGTCTGGAAAACGTCTGGCCCCAGTTCAGCACAGCCAGACCCAGAGCCTGAATCACCACCTTCATCCGCAGAGTATTCATGTGAGCACCCCACAGACGGAGAGCAACCGCTGCATCTGCTAGCAAAGAAGAGGAAGTTGCTCAACTGCATTTGTGAGAAAATCTGCCTGCATACATATGTGAGAAAATCAAGCCGAGAGATCTCATAAAAAGGCAAGTGTCTTACAATCGTAACAGACAGGTGTGCGTATGTATGCACTAGATTTGGTATTTGTTGAAAGATTTCATGCCATTTGTAGGATGGTTTGTATTTATTTGTGAAATATGATGTAGACTTATTTATTTTTATTTGTAAAACACAATACATATATTTGTTACTCATGTGCGTTTTCGCTCAAACTGACCTTTGTATTTGCACATCACTTTCTGTTTGTTTGCTAGTCGAGTTTTCCTTTGCAAAGCATATCGTGTTTGTTTGCAAAATGCTGGATTTGTTTGTTTAATTTAACAATAAGACCATAAGACAATATTAACTCCATACTAAAACCCCACTTTTACAAAGGTACATTGTTGAGAATGGTAGTGTGATTTGCTGAGCGACACTCAATGGACAATCAATCAACATCAATGGACAATAAGAAACTCTTTTAAAAGAGTTTCATTTAGTCCTTGACTCTAGTGGATGCCTTTGATCTTAAAAGTCGTATGATCTCTGACCTCTTTTTCAAAGTCTTTCATTACAAATAAAAGGACAACCATTTTAATGACTGCATATATATAACTTATTCATGAAATGGTGCTTGACATGAAATTACTCTTCAGATTCATTACTATTATCAAAATAAAGTTTAATCCATTTGACCTTCAAAAAAAAAAATACATATTTGACAGCATGTGATGTAATGATATTAAAATTTTATAAATTACATACCTTGTGACAAGCTATACTTCAGAACATTGCTATAAAGTTTGTAATAGTTGTAGTTCTGTGGTGCCTTTGAAGGGTCAAATTTCCATATTAAAAGAATATATAATGTTTAATGAAATAGTTTTGCTGAAAAGCCTACAGTACTGCTCTAAATATTATCATAAAGCAGACATACATGGGCGATTCTTCAGTTAAGGACTACTTGAAATCTTGGAAAAAAAAAAAAAAGCCACTTATTTGGCATTTATTTATTATTAAAAGTCAGAAAAGACTATGACACGACAACAACAAATAATAAAAAGAAATTGATTGCCTGATGAGTTTGGCACAGACAACTATTAAATCCACAGCCAGATCACATTTTACAATTTCTAATATGCACTTTATTTTTAGCGAATGCAACCAGGAACTTGGCTTGGGGGAGAAATTAGTTCTCTGGGAACTATTCTAGTGGCTAGTTCCTATAACTGTGTTCCTAGAACTATCGGTGTGAAAGCCCTTATGTCTGGCTTCTGATATCATCCGCATACAGTTATTTTTAGCTATACAAAAGAGCTTGTTATGCTACTTGATATTGCAAATTGGTATTTCTTATATACCATGTTGTTTTAATGTACTGTCATAATTATAAACACATTCATTTGTAGCGCTAATACTTTTACATTTTACTGCACTTTATTATTCTTCTAGTTATTTACCTATAGCGGCTAATGAAACTAAAATCTCATTGATTCACAGAAAATAGCTTACTTCTGCATTAAAATAAGGTGGATAGGGAAAGGCCAAAACAGAAATTATGGTAAATAAAACATTTCAACACTCTTAAAAAAGAGGATTAAGTATTTAAAGAAACACTTGGCTCATTAAAACTATCTGATCTCCCATTTAAACTTGTAATCATTTTAAAGCCTTTTTTCTTTTTCTTTAAAATCATGCTACAGGACAGAAAAGTTCCCCTAATTGAACAAACTCCCACATTGTAGCATTATCTGATGGCCTGTGGATAAGGTCAGTATAGAAGCATCTGACACTGAACCCAGAGGGGCTCATTAACACAGCATCAGACCTTTGAGAGTGACCAACAAACACAACACAACAACAGAGGGGAGAGGGGCATAAGCCATGACACTCTTTCCCAGCCTGCAGCTTCAAAAATACATCATTGCCAAAACTAGGTCCATTGTCATGCTGCAGATCATGCTAGTTTTGCTTAGTGACTGCAAAGACATGACATGCTTGGGATGCAGCGTACAGCTTATTGCATACTGAGCAGTTCTACACATTATGCAACACTTAACATTTCAAACAGTAATAACGTGCTTCAGACCACCAGAGGCAACTGATACACGGGTAAAGAAGCACTGGGCTGGTGGTGTTACTTTGAAAAAACACAAAGAGACAGACTCAAGTTTTCCAATAACAAACAAATCACCAATTAATTTGGCATATTATAATATATGATATTATGGTAGCAATATAATTTACATTTAGATTATACATAATTTGAATGCATTGTATTATTTCTTATTATTTTTTAAATCTACCACTCACTGTATTGGAGTGGTGACATAATATTATTCTTGTAAACAGTTTTCATAAAATCAGTAATAAGTAATAAAAGTGTCCATATTTAAAATGCATTCACTACCCCGAAGCGCAACAGTTACCGTACTGTGTGTGACAGTGGTCAGAAAGGTTTTACAAAAGGAATGATTCCCTTTTATAAACTCAGAGATGTGAATTCAGATGGCAATTAAATTACCACACGGCCTTGGTGTTTGTCAAAAATCAGTAGGTTATTCTTTACTTCTCCAGTTTTTTTTTGAGTGGACAGCCAAATATGACAAACTAGATAGTAGTTTTCAATCCTGGTCCTGGGGAACCACTTCTCTGCACATGTCTCTCTTATCTGACACACTCCGTTCAGTTCATGGAGCGCTCGTCCCATCTAATGAGGTGATGATCTGAATCAGCTATGTTAATTAAGGGAGACATACAAAATGTGCAGAACGGTGGGTCCCCAGGACCAGGATTGAAAACCACTGAACTAGATAGATAACTAGAAAAGGATTCTTCAACTCTAACCCTGGAGGACCAGTGTCTTGCTGAGTTTAGTTTTAACCAAACACACCCAAACAAGCCAATCAAGATGTTCAGAATTACTTGCAAATTACAGACAGGTGGGTTAAATTGGGAGAGATAATAAAGTCAGGACACTGACCCTCCAAGACTACATTGACAGAGACATAGAGTAACTTGGTTAATTTTGATGAAATACAAAGTTCTGTCATGAAACTCTAGATGGCACAGGCTAATAGGTCCTTAACTCAACCTGCTTGTAATCACATCATTCTCTATAGGGCACAGCTGATTGGTTCCTGTTGTATCAGTAGCCAATGAGCTTGCATGCTCAACCTTCAAATACTAGGTTAGGATTTTCTGTAGCAGTGCAGCATGCTTTCAGAAACCCTTCACCTTCCCCAGCTCCACCTGTATAGATCTGCTATGGGTAATTCATCTACGCTATATTGTACAGCAGCAGCATGTCTTACTTGCTCACAGCAGCGTGTCATGTATGTATTGGCAGTAGCAAGTCCCATATTTTGTTTAATGTATTAACTTCCAAAGCGCTATACAGCACTAAAAGTGGTTCTTGGCTCGTAATCATGGGGGAACCACTTTTGGTGCTATATAGCACCATATCTTTAAAGGTGCTGTACAGCACCTTTGTCAAATGGTGCTATTTAGAACTCATAAGAGGTGCCATATCGCATTTTATTTCTTCAACAAAAATGGTGCTAAACAGCACCGACAGTGGTTCTTTGGCTCGCAAAGAACCTTTTAAATGGGCTTACCAGGTTCTTTGTAGTAACATGTTCTCTGCAGTGATGCTATATAACACCTTAACCACCCCAAAGAACCACTGAAGAACCGCTGAAGAACCATACAGGGGCTTAACAAGTTCTGTATATGGTAGCGGTGCTATATAGCACCTCAGTCATCCCAAAGAACCAGTGGAGAACCGCTGAAGAACCACTGAAGCACCAAGATTTGGTGCTATACAGCACATAAAGTGGTTCCCCTATGATTATGGGCCATTTTTTTTTTAGAGTGTAACAATGAGCAATACATTTGTTACAGTATTTATTAAACTTTGTTAATGTTAGTTAATAAAAATATAGTCATTCATTTTTTGCTCATGTTAGTTCACAATCCATGAACTAATGTTAACAAATACAACTTTTGATTTTAATAATGTTTTATTAAATGATGAAATAACATTAACTACAGTAAGATTAATAAATGCTGTATATTGTTCATTGTTAGTTCGTGGTAACTAAAGTAGTTAACTAATGTTAACTAATGAAACCTTATTGTAAAGTGTTACAGAAAAAGCTTTATACTTTGTATGACTACTTTTCTCTGGCATTCCAGGCTGACTCTCTGCGGTCTGGTCCTGCTTTGGCTTTTTTGGAACAGAATTTACATACTGTGCACAGTACACATAATTCAAAACTGCATGGTTGATGTATTCATGTGTTCCAGTGCTGGGTTATGATGGAGGAAAATAAAAATTTGAAAGAAGTTTGGCATTAAATATAAGCCAGCCAAACTCACACAGTATATTTCTTTGGTATTCAACCGTTATAACCCATCAGCATCTTAATTGATAAACGCATGAATTAGACCAATATGGATTCACACCTCTCTCTCTTTATATATTCAGAAATTTTGCCAATTTATTTTATCTTGCAGGGTTGTCCCCTGTGGTGCATGCAAGTGTTAAACTGAGTTGAGAAATGTGCTCGCAGCTCTTCTCTGCCTGAGATCGAAAATTAGGTCATGATCATGACTAATTGAGGGGAAGTAATTATCTCACAGACCCTTCATTATCGCACGTCCTATTTGTTGTTTTTGCTGTCAAGCTTCATTTAATGTTGTGTTAATTGGCTTAACATATGGCCTCATCCTTCACAACTTTGAAGTGTTAAAACAAATACATTCAACCGCTTTTATTAGCTGAGCTTTTATCCGACATTTAGCTTGAAATTGCTACTAATGCTATGCTAATGTATGAAATATTGAGAAAATCCAAAATATGACATTCAAAGTCATGTTTAATTAAGACCACTGAATTGTTTTATGAATGACAACATTAGGGTTTACATAGTGGTTCTCAACTGGTCATGAATCTGTAATATGCGACAGTTTTGACAGGATGTTTTGACAACAAGGAAAAGCAATGCAGGTCTGTGTTCCCTCCTTTCTTCTGGTTCTTTATCACAACGAGGTACAAACTCACTTTCCAGAACCTTCACTTTCTCTGTTCCTTTGCGGTGGAAGAGTTTCCAACCTCCAGCTGATCTGTTGTGACCATTAGAAACTTTAAGAAACAGCTCATGACATGCTGCTCCCATAACCATAAAAAAATACAACAATATGTACCTGTCCCTCTTTAGCTTACTATAGTAATTTGGCATGCAGTGGCAGTACTGTACTGTTAGCTCTTTTAATGGTCTTGATAAATTTCTTGTAATACTTATTTGTATGTTCTGTTAAATGATTAAATGTATAAATCTTTCATTGTTTGTGCACATTCAAATTTGACAAAATGGTGATTCACACAAGGGCCAATGAAGTTTATGCACAGCTTGACTCCTCCCTTTTTCTCCTTTTATGTACTGTGCATCACATGGACACATAATTCAGAGGTACATCAAAACTTTGTACAGGTAGGGCAACATCTTTATATAATTCAAAAACCCTGTGATAAGACTAATACAAATGATCAAAATGCCTGATTTTAAATTACATCAGCTGCTTCATGTTTACAGTTGATGCATCTCATCCACAGTAATCAGTTCTTTAAATTTCAAACTGTCTATTTCTCTAAATGTCTAAACTCCTAAATTAAAGGGTTAGTTCACCCAAAAATGAAAATTCTGTCATTAATTACTCACCCTCATGTTGTTCCACACCTGAGCTTCGTTCATCTTCAAAACACAAATTAAAATATTCTTGATAAAATCCGGCGGCTCAGTGAGGCCTGCATTGCCAGCAAGATAATTAACATTTTCAAACACCAAGAAAGGTACTAAAGATATATTTATCTTTAGAGAATACTTTTTGTGCACCAAAAAAACAAAAACAAAATAATGACTTTATTCAACAATATCTAGTGATGGGCAATTTCAAAACACTGCTTCATGAAGCTTCGAAGCTTTACAAATCTTTTGTTTCGAATCAGTGGATCGGAGCGCGTATCAAACTGCCAAAGTCATGTGAACCATTAATATTTCGAAACACTTATGACATAACAAAGCCTCGTTTACTGAAATCACGTGACTAGTTTGATACGCACTCCGACCTACTGATTCGAAACAAAAGATCTGTAAAGCTCCGAAGCTTCATGAATCAGTGTTTCGAGTGCTGGCAATGGAGCCCTCACTGAATGAGCCATCGGATTTTATCAAAAATACCTTAATTTGTGTTCTGAAGATGAACAAAGGTCTTATGGGTGGAACAACACGAGGGTGAGTAATTAATGACAGAATTTTCATTTTTGGGTGAACTAACCCTTTAAAGAGTAAAACAGTATATACATTAGTATATTAAGCCTCACATGTTACTGTAAGACCTATCAAACTAGATAATATATCAAGATTTTATTAAATGTGAGTAGTGCTCGCCTATGCAAAACTCACACCCACAATGCTTTGAGGTACCCTCTTAAAAATTAAGGTCCTTTATTGACATCAATGGTTCAAAAAAAGAACCTTTAACATCCATGGAACCTTTCCATAGCACATGGAAAAAGATTCTTTAGATTATTAAAATGTTTTTCACACTAAGAAAAAAAAAAAAGTTCTTTTAAGAACTGCTCACTGAAATGCCCATCCCGAGGTTACTAGAGATTACACCAGCTCCAGATTGGATCTAGCCTCGTACGAAGATTTCAGATGACCATATACTTGTGAAGAGATAACTTCAGATGAAGCCAACTCTGAATCAACATACACAACTGCCAAATTTCTATATATTGTAATCATTATGATCAAAACCTGAAATAATTCCCTTACATTCTCAAAAAGGTTATTGTTATTTTAAGAACTGTTCAACTGTTCACGGTTCTTTTGGGAAGCAAAAATGGTTCTCCTATGGCATCGCTATGAAAACCCCCTTTTGGAAACTTTATTTTTAAGAGTGTAATGAACTCATTGTTTCTGCCTAAATCAATACATGATGTTAGCTAACTGCATGATTTGTTTTATCTTAGATTATCTTTTACTTTGTATTATCTTTGATTGTATTATCTTAACTGTACATTTCTGACATTTCGTCTCTTTAGAATCATTCATTTGTAAATCGGACTACAAATGGTCACACTATGTTTGTTGTTGTGTGCAACCAGCAAGGATGTTGTAATAAAAAGACCTGTTGTCTATATATTGTTTTATTAGTGGCAAATCACATTCAGTTCAAACACAAATTGTGTGGACCACTTTTATAGTACTTTGATAATATACGCTGGAGGAAAAAAAAAAAAAAAATCATATACGGGTGTGTAAAATTGATTTTACATTTTACATTTTTTACGATTTTTTTTTTTTTTTTTTTTCATTTCTGGTTGAACTAGCCCTTTAAATTGTCAGAGTAAGTTTCAAAGGTAGCCGTCAACTTGCGAGTGTAAATGAGGACATGGGCACAGCGGTGACTCAGCCTGGGGATTCAGTCCCCTGGTGAGACTCACAGTAAACAGCAGTGATACGTCTCATCAGTAAGTCCCCACAGACAGAGGTATGCTAGGACACATCACCTCCGTGCCACTTTCAACAGCTCTCAGCCCAAATATCAATCATCCTTCCTCTCTCTTTTAGCTGTTCACAGCAGGTCATGTTTACCTTAGCATTACAGCCATCTCCAGCTTTTGTGAATGTCTTTGAAGAGTTCTGCGTGAGCTGCCCTCGCTGTGCCATTGAATGTTGAAGATTGTTTCCATAATTTATGAATCCAAACTGTGCCTTCAACACCAAGGCTTCCATTTGTGCTCATGTTCTGTAGTTTTTATACCGTGCAGACTGGAAGTAACTGGAGATGTGTCACAGTGATCAACACCTTGAGTCTATCAGAGCCAAAGCTGCACGGCAATGCAGAATGTTCACTAATAGGAACTAATCTGTGGCCAGATTTCAGAAACAGTTAATCTTAATTTGTTTATTAAGTTAAATTCTGCTCTTTTTTCAGTGGAAATGCATTGGTATAAAATAAACCTATTTTATATCAATGTATTTATTTTATAGTGAAATAAGTCCTGCACCGATTTTTTTTATACTCTCCATTTGCTGTATGAAACAGAACATATAAAACCCTTTTCAAGGCAAGAGTGACATTTGTAACCTCTTTGTATTCAGCTGAAAGTAGTTTTGCTAATGTAAAACACAGAAATATGACAAAAAGAGCAAAACTGAAGTGCCAGAGCTATAGTCAGGCAGTTACACGCTCTCACACACTGAGATGTGGTGCTCATATGAGTCCTTTTCATTCCTCCATCTTGTTCCCATCTTTGGCCTTCTCTCCAATTATATCCATCGAAATAAAAAGTGTCATGCTGGGTGAGAATGAGCAGGCAAGAGAGAGGATCTAAATGCTAGGAAGATTAATAAAAACACAAGGGAACTCGGCAAACTCACACAACGACAGACAAACCACTAGTGAAACATAATCATTATATAAACCCACAGACAAATGAGCTAAACAAGAGAACAAGCTGGTGTGGTAAATAAGAAACACCTGGGGAACTTAATCAACATGATAAACTACAAAGAACTACAAAGCAAAACACATGACAGGAAATAACATAAAAGTCCACAAACACACAGGGTATATGGCAAAAATAAGCAAAATAAGAAAGAAAGAAAGGAAAAAATCATTAAAAAAAGTAAAGATATAAAACAAGAGCTGTCAGATCAGCTTAATGTCTCCAACACCATGCAAATTTTAAACACGCAGAGAAAAGGACTGTTTTGCAGATTCACTGAACTCTCAATGCAAGCATGAGAAAATATCATCCCTGAAAATATTGGTATCCAAGCCAAATATCAGATAATGGATAAACTGAATAGCTGCATAACTGAAAAAGTACAGCCAGTTTATTTAGAGAACTATGAGGAATGTGAAATGGAACATGAAAATATAGATTTAGATTTAAATAGACATCTCTTTTTTTATAAGAGAGCTGACACACAATCACTCTCTAGCTCTCTATAGTGCACAGATTCTGGTTGCCTCTGTAGTTTCAGTCTCTCATATGGATTGATCCAGAGAGTTATTCTGTTCAAAAAAGCCCATGTGTGCTGTTAAGATCTCACTGCAGGGGGATTCTACTGAGTGCTGAAACTTCAAACCAGCACTTAAAGAAACCTGCTCACAAATGGAATGATAACATTTGTTATATACCCCTAGGTAGACAAGCAT
Organism: Hypophthalmichthys nobilis; assembly: GCA_037950665.1. Lineage (NCBI taxonomy): Eukaryota > Metazoa > Chordata > Actinopteri > Cypriniformes > Xenocyprididae > Hypophthalmichthys > Hypophthalmichthys nobilis. Next base: position 6,855,568 of record CM075482.1, on the reverse strand, counting down.
ATGAACATATTTTCAGTAATGTGAATATGAATGAAACTTTAGCTTCTTCAGAGCATGTGCTCCAGCTGAGTAGGCCAACTTACTGCATGCATGCATGACTTCACTGGGCATATACAGCAATGGGAATTTTATATTGCTAAAACAAACTATCTTTCTTATATTAAAACATCTTTTTTTATAATAAATAACATGTAAGTACTTAAAGAATAGTTTACAAAATAAAAGTCATTATTTATTTACACTCATTTCAAACCCAAACACTGTGTTACTTTTCCTGCATTGATAATTTATAGAACCCATGTCTATCAAGTTCTAAAAGGACTATAAAAGTAGTCCAAATGACTGCACTTTATTCTTTTGAAATTGTATAAGTGTGTGAAGAGCAGATTAAATAGTAGTTTTTATTAATTATAAGGATCCATGATTTTGGGGGTTGCCACAATCCAAAAAACAAACAAACAAAAAAAACCTAATCATATAAAAATAAAATACAGAACTCTTACCTAACTCTCTAAATAGAACAAAGTACAAACAACTGATCAGAAAATAAAGATGCAAGAACCATGACTGATGTGTTACCTGGGAAAAGACATTCAGCTTCAGGTACAGCAGTGCACAGCGCAAGACAAATTTTACTACATTCCAAGATTAAACAGGTCATGAAAACGTCCTTGACGTCAACAAACTCAGACCAACTCCTTCAGGTAGTCCCGGGTTCCGTACCCCACTGCGCACCCGGGTCCACATGACCGCTTTCACATTAACAATATACATTGTGAACCATGCCCTGTTCTGAAGTAAACTGCCATTATGCAAATTCCCTAATGCCAAGTTTATACTACAAGATTTTAAGCCCAATTTAAGCCCAATTTGCAAGTTTACGAGCTCGCCCACAGGTCGGGCTGTGATCGGGGGAAAATCAGCGGGTGATCGGCGCTCGCCAATCTTTATGTGTGAACTACTCAAGAACACATCAAAGACGCTCGCTGATGCCAGACAAATATCTAGCATGCTAAATATCTGGAGCTGTCTGCCGACTAGATATCCTGTGGTGTCACGTGTCACAACGCAACAGCCAATAAAATATACACTGATGTCTATGGAAGCAGCAATAACAATCCATTCAAATATAATTTGCCGACGTTTATTCATATCAGATACACATTGTGTAAGTAACTATAAAGCTCACTCACTCTATTGTTCACTATCTCCCAGTTCACCGGCCACATGTATTTCAGGACAAATGGATGAATTCACGTTATATATTAAGATCAAGGTCATTATATAGTTTTTTAAATGACAAAAAACTCACTTGCACATATTTGAGAATCGGAATATCAGATAGTTGATGACATGGTGAGAAAAGCAATACATCTGTCATACAGTGTGGCCGCAGTGTGTCACTTGACAAGCATGACGTGTCATCATGGAAACAATAAAGGAAATGTTCTAAAATAACAGTCGCCTTAACTCTGGGAGGTCAGCCAGAATGTTTTAAACTTATGTGTGTAAGGGTTATTTTAATTTTAATTAAATTGAATTCAAAATTTAATCTAATTTCCTCCCAACATCCATTTTCAAATAAAGTCGTTGGGTGACAGTTGTCGTCAGCTCGTGTAGTGTGTAACCTCCTGTTGTGGATCATTTACGTAGTCTCACGTAGTGTGAACACCACAATGACTTCAAGACTCCACAGCAAGTCACGGGCCGGTTGCACCAGTTGGATGTACACCCGGTCGTAAGACTAAGCTTAACGTAAAATGCGTTTTAAGTCCTGCGTAGAATTAATACCTGTTGCACCATCTGGGCGTAGCGCACGTCTGAGACTAAATCTTACGCCTAGTCAAATGTAGGTGTAAAGTGAGAAGTCTTGACTTGTTTCCATGGTGAAAATAAAGATAAATAAAAACGTTCAGACGATGGCACGTCTGGTATACAGGTTACACGATCAGCGGGCTTTCCGGTGTGAAAGAGTAATGAGAGACCGGACCAATCCTTTAGATGCTAGATAAATATGGAGACAGATAATTTATTGAAGGTTTTGTTTCAGCAGGTTGCATATACTTAATGAATAGCTCAATAATTTATCTTGTTTCACAATCTGAGAAATTTATTTATCTTTTTTTCGGCTCAGCAGTCATTTTTCATCTATTCGTTGGAGCCAATGAATTCAAACTGATAACCATAGTAACGCAAACGGCGTCTCAACTAACAGTGCTGTAGAACATGCCAGCGTGTACGCACATCGTCTACACTAAGCGTACCTGCGCCTAGTCGTAGTTTTAGATGGTGCAACAGGTGTATATATTCATCGGAAAGCTGGACATAACTAAGTCCAGCGTAGAGCTTACACCCAACTTTTTTACGTCCAGCTGGTGCAACCGGCCCCTGTAGTGTAAACTTGGCTTAAAGGGCTAGTTCACCCAAAAATGAAAATTTGATGTTTATCTGCTTGCCCCCAGGGCATCCAAGATGTAGGTGACTTTGTTTCTTCAGTAGAACACAAATGATGATTTTTAACTCCAACCGTTGCAGTCTGTCAGTCTTATAATGCATGTAAATGGGAACACAATCTATGAGAGTAAAAACCATGCACAGACAAATCCAAATTAAACCCTGTGGCTCGTGACGACACATTGATGTCCTAAGACACGAAACGATCGGTTTGTGCAAGAAACCGAACAATATTTTTTTAACTCTAATACACCACTATGTCCAACTACCTTGAGCGCACGCATGGCATCCGGTGCATGAGGTGTGTACGCGCTCTGGCGTAGTTTAAAGGATTAGTCCACTTTCAAATAAAATGTTCCTGATAATTTACTCACCCCCATGTCATCGAAGATGTTCATGTCTTTCTTTCTTCGGTCGAAAAGAAATTAAGGTTTTTTATGAAAACATTCCAGGATTATTCTCCTTATAGTGGACTTCAATGGTCTCTCCAAACGGTTGAAGGTCAAAATTACAGTTTCAGTGCAGCTTCAAAGTATAAGGGTCTTATCTAGCGAAAAGATAGGTCATTTTCTTAAAAAATACAAATGGTATATGCTTTATAAACACAAATGATCGCCTTTCACGTGCTTCCGCTTTCCGTATTCTTCAAAAAGCTTACGCTGTATGTCCTACGCCTTCCCTATTCTACTTACGGAAAAAAACGGAACTGGCGCATAAACCCCGCCCTCTCCAAGTAATTGAATGGCTTGTGAGCCAAACTAAAAAAAATAATAATATCCAAATACACTTTAAATAATTTTTTTCCAAAGATGGTTTCTGTCATTTCCTTATAACGCTGATGTATGTTCAAGTGTTCGTTTTTCCAATAAATTTGGTTATAGTTAGTTATTTGATGCTATAAAAATGGGGTGTAATGTCACGATTGACAGCTGTGCTTGTGATTGAGTCTGCAGAAGGACCTTGATACTGCGGGTCCACCATAGGATCATTACTGTGCAGTGTCAACTGCCATTTCTGGGATGTTTTGGCTTCATTTTGGAAGAAAGCGGAGATACATTGTCCATGTTTTTTACAGACTATGGTTTAGACAGGCTTAAACAGTTGTGGTGCGACACACCGTCCTTGGAATAATAAGGTTCTATCTGCATTCTGAGCAGTTTTGAGACATTCAGCTTCAAAGTTTTTGCATTCCATTCGACTTTGTAGATAGAACCTTTTTGTTTTCTAAATAAAAACTCCCAAAATGTGTACAACATTAAAAAAAAAAATACTGTTAAAAGTATTCCTAATATGCTGGACATTTTTCTAAATGTAACTACATTTACCTGTTGAGACGTGCCTTTATACAAGTACCCATAAGAGCTGTGATTGTGATGTTTGAGTTGAGAGAGGCACGATGTGCGAAGGGGGCATTTGCAAAATATGCTTTATTTTTGTATCTTGTAACCAATCATGTCAAAGTGTGATCGTCAACAAGTGGATCACTGGTGTGAGTGAGTAAAGACGGGGCTAATTTGCATATTCATTGAATCGCATACTAAATGAGGCAAGGGTGTAAAGTTACATTCAAGCTATTTTGAGGCATGGAAAACTTTTTTTTTAAAGAAAAAAAAAGTTTAAATATTTCATTTTGGTGATCAAAGATGAGTTTTAAGGGATAATATTATTGACTACAGAGGGACTTTAAGATAAGCTTTTAAAAAGTCACAATACAGTCTCCAGGCTCACAGCGTCCCAGACACAAATATTTTAATAATTCATATGAATCACTGTTGGAGATAAAAGTTAGGATCATGATTTTTTTAGAAGTATTACAGCACATTGTGAGCACAGTTTCTTGTTTTCTTTTGCATCTGATAGACCATTTGGACCTGGAAACTGCGACACATGATGTCAGACTAACAAGTGGATATGTAGCAAAATTGCAGGTAGAGTTGCAACCTAGTAACAGTGATATTGATGTGCATTACCAAAAATTTTCTTCCCCATTATTTTTTTTTTTCTCCTGTTTTGCTTTTATGTTTTTTTTTTTAATTTTTTTTTTTTTATTGATTTTATAAAATATTTTATTGTTCACAATCAAAGTCCCGATGAAGCAACTGCAACAATAGTAATGCTTTATTGCTCTGGATGATCTGTATTTGTATGTGTAAAGTGTAGTGTTACTGTACACAAAATATTTTACCTTCCTGATAATAAGTTTTGTGCAGTTAATTGTCATTCATTTCAGTTAAATATATGCTCATTAACAGGCTTATGAATATGTCCTTGCCACAGGCTCTGAACTGGGACATGCCTTCAAACTGCTTGGATAGTGTGTCCTATGTGTTTTCATTTGCAATTGAGCAGGAGTTTAACAGTTGCTGGACATTTTTTTTTTTTTTACCAAAAGTTGGTTCTATCCACTGCACCTTTTCTTTCACCTTTTTCTAAAATCCACATTAAAAGGCTACACTGAAATTTGGGTGATTGAAAATCTTGTCAATATTACTTGGCATGAAATACAACACAGAAATCCCCCAAAAAGTAGATTTGGATTGGACTTTTGGATTGTGGGTGTCAAAAGATGTTATCTTTGGATGTGTGGTTTGCAGAGGTGGACTTGCGAACAACAAGAGATGGGCAGTGTTGTTCACCTGTTTAACCATTAGAGCTGTCTATATTGAGGTAATAGAGTTTAAGGATCTTGTTTCATAAACTCCTTGAGACACTTCATTGCCATTCCTGGTCCGGTATGCAGAAGCATAAGTGACAAGGTTTCTCGCAGAACAAGGATGTTCTTTGATCTTCAAACCTCCCCATTCCTCTCACATGGGCAATGTGTGGGAACGGATTATTGGGATAACTCGAAATATCTTGGACTAGATGCTTCAGCTTTCTATGGACCCTGAGGATCCCCTCATACTCACGTCCTTAACATTACTCACTCATACATTACTCCTTGTCCTAGTCCATCTGGCAAATTTGACCGTACTGACCACTACAGAAGACAGTGGACAATGACAGTGTCCAAAGTGATTTACAATTGAGAACAATAGAAGCAGTTGAACCAAAAAAAAGAGCAACAATATGTAAGTGCTGTGACAAGTCCCAGTTAGTCAGTAGTACTGTCACATTTTGAGTTCCTCAGTTCTTTGTCTGTCTTTGTTAGATATTGTTGTGTTGTTCTGTTAGTATTTTGCCTGTTCCAGTTTCCTGAGTATATTGCTATTTTGAGTTTTGTTTTATTAAAAGTATTGCTGCACTTAGATCCTGACTTCTAGTATCTATGCCTGCAACCAACGCTGACAGAAAGACAGACCAAAGAAATTGGATCTAGCAGCAGTAATGATGGACTTGGCGAGCCGGGACTGACTGATTACCCCAGGAAGATCATGACAGAGAGTGGCTACAGCTTCACCATCAGAGTAGTTATGGCTCCAGCCTCTGACCAGAGTCCAGTGAAGGCTCAAGCCCCTGACCAGTGTCCAGTGAAGGCTCCAGCCCCTGACCAGTGTCCAGTGAAGGCTCCAGCCCCTGACCAGTGTCCAGTGAAGGCTCCAGCCTCTGACCAGAGTCCAGTGAAGGCTCCAGCCCCTGACCAGTGTCCAGTGAAGGCTCCAGCCCTGACCAGTGTCCAGTGAAGGCTCCAGCCTCTGACCAGAGTCCAGTGAAGGCTCCAGCCCCTGACCAGAGTCCAGTGAAGGCTCCAGCCCCTGACCAGAGTCCAGTGAAGGCTCCAGCCCCTGACCAGTGTCCAGAGAAGGCTCCAGCTTCTGACCAGAGTCCAGTGAAGGCTCCAGCCCCTGACCAGTGTCCAGTGAAGGCTCCAGCCTCTGACCAGAGTCCAGTGAAGGCTCCAGCCCCTGACCAGTGTCCAGTGAAGGCTCCAGCCCTGACCAGTGTCCAGTGAAGGCTCCAGCCTCTGACCAGAGTCCAGTGAAGGCTCCAGCCCCTGACCAGAGTCCAGTAAAGGCTCCAGCCCCTGACCAGAGTCCAGTGAAGGCTCCAGCCCCTGACCAGTGTCCAGTGAAGGCTCCAGCCTCTGACCAGAGTCCAGTGAAGGCTCCAGCCCCTGACCAGTGTCCAGTGAAGGCTCCAGCCCCTGACCAGTGTCCAGTGAAGGCTCCAGCCTCTGACCAGAGTCCAGTGAAGGCTCCAGCCCCTGACCAGAGTCCAGTAAAGGCTCCAGCCCCTGACCAGAGTCCAGTGAAGGCTCCAGCCCCTGACCAGTGTCCAGTGAAGGCTCCAGCCTCTGACCAGAGTCCAGTGAAGGCTCCAGCCCCTGACCAGTGTCCAGTGAAGGCTCCAGCCCCTGACCAGTGTCCAGTGAAGGCTCCAGCCTCTGACCAGAGTCCAGTGAAGGCTCCAGCCCCTGACCAGAGTCCAGTAAAGGCTCCAGCCCTGACCAGAGTCCAGTGAAGGCTCCAGCCCTGACCAGTGTCCAGAGAAGGCTCCAGCCCTGACCAGAGTCCAGTGAAGGCTCCAGCCCTGACCAGTGTCCAGAGAAGGCTCCAGCTTCTGACCAGAGTCCAGTGAAGGCTCCAGCCCCTGACCAGTGTCCAGTGAAGGCTCCAGCCTCTGACCAGAGTCCAGTGAAGGCTCCAGCCCCTGACCAGAGTCCAGTGAAGGCTCCAGCCCCTGACCAGAGTCCAGTGAAGGCTCCAGCCCCTGACCAGAGTCCAGTGAAGGCTCCAGCCCCTGACCAGTGTCCAGTGAAGGCTCCAGCCTCTGACCAGAGTCCAGTGAAGGCTCCAGCCCCTGACCAGTGTCCAGTGAAGGCTCCAGCCCCTGACCAGTGTCCAGTGAAGGCTCCAGCCTCTGACCAGAGTCCAGTGAAGGCTCCAGCCCCTGACCAGAGTCCAGTAAAGGCTCCAGCCCCTGACCAGAGTCCAGTGAAGGCTCCAGCCCCTGACCAGTGTCCAGAGAAGGCTCCAGCCCCTGACCAGAGTCCAGTGAAGGCTCCAGCCCCTGACCAGTGTCCAGAGAAGGCTCCAGCTTCTGACCAGAGTCCAGTGAAGGCTCCAGCCCCTGACCAGTGTCCAGTGAAGGCTCCAGCCTCTGACCAGAGTCCAGTGAAGGCTCCAGCCCCTGACCAGTGTCCAGTGAAGGCTCCAGCCCCTGACCAGTGTCCAGTGAAGGCTCCAGCCTCTGACCAGAGTCCAGTGAAGGCTCCAGCCCCTGACCAGTGTCCAGTGAAGGCTCCAGCCTCTGACCAGTGTTCAGTGAAGGCTCCAGCCCCTGACCAGAGTCCAGAGATGGCTTTCAGTCCCTGACTTCAGTCCACTCCAGCCCCTCAGTCTGCTCCTGAGTCCACTCCAGAGTCTTCTCCAGCCTCTCAGTCCACTCCAGAGTGCATTTGTTAGTTTATACATGTATGCAAACCTACATTTGCTGTTATTTCATATGTGCTCATGGCGTGCTAGTAATATGTGTGATATATTCTTTCTTCAACATACTTAAATTCATACATATATTGTATCACATTCTCCTTTCAGTTTTACCCTACTTCGAGTCATCCATTAAACAAAGTAACCTGGGTATCTGCTTCAGCGTGTTGATTGGTGTTATTTGTCTGTCAACGTATGCAAGGTGAATTGGGGTGGCAGAACAACCAGGGTGAGTAAATGATGACTTTTCATTTTAGGGTGAACTAACACTTTCAGAACATGCATTTCAGAGAGAGGGTCTGAATGAGGGTGGAAAATAATAATTTTTGTGAATATATGACTCATTCTTATTTTTTTGAGCAAAAAACTATTACAGTTAATATTATAAGTGAACCTCAAGAAACATTAAAATAATAATAATAAAAAAATCCATGTCATGATCCCTTTCAAGAACAGTATTAAACATGAAAAAAAAAAAAAAAAAAAACAGTGTCAGTATCATGTGGAATTGGAATTAAATTAAAACATTTTGAATTCCTACTATAAAGCAGTCCATGTCTTATTATCATTAGGATACATAGAAAAAAAAGCTAGATGGTGAGCTTGACCTTCATCAATTCATCCTGGTTGACATACCTCTTTAAAAGTGGGTGATGGTGTTTCAGGAGGGGAGTAGTCCACAATTTAACAAGTAATCCAGAGTGCAGTCTGAACAGTGAGGTGAGGCAACACATCTCATCTTACTTTTGTTGTTGTTGTTGTTGTTGTTGGTGATGAATGTTCTGTTTCACTAAACAATATGTCACACTATAAAAGTAAAATAGGTTGTGCTGTTTCATGTTGACTTGGGAGTTATCATTTGTGTGCATATCCTTTCATAGGTTCAATAAATATCTATTTCAGATATGACGAAATAGAACAGTTTTACCCTGTAAGTGTATTACACATTATGTAAGCAATCCTTTTGTCATTAGTTTTCTATGAGCTAAAAAGCTGACAGCACACCCAATTTACCTTACACAATCATTGTTTGTATTCAGCTTCCCTAAAAATACACCAAATTGGATTTAAAACCTCTAATACAGCTAAAAGCAAAGCTACAGTACTGTAACCCAACACTCTGCCTGAAGCTTCTGTAGACTGCAGGAATATAAGGAGGATCTGTTAGAGATGGCTTTATGGTGCATATAATCTAGTTTGTGGGCTTTTAAGCAAGGCCTGCCCTCCTTACCGTATGTTACCATAACATTTTTAGAAGGAAGCTAGGTTAATCTTTCATTTTTGCTATTTTGAATCCTGAATGGATTTTGAACATGATATTTTGGGAGAGATTTGCCAAGGCAGATCAGCTATAGGCAGCACTTTTGTTCCAGAATATCATCTCCTCTGTACTTGTGAATTGGAGTTTTTAACTTTTGTCCTGTGGCTTGATTTGGAATTCTACACCACATTTCCTTGCCTCCATGTGCATCTCTCCTGTGTGTCTGACTTCATAGAGCTATCCGCAAGCTTTGGAATGTCAGCATTGGCTCCCTGTATATAGAATATATCATTTTTATTCATTCTTGCTTGAGTGTGTGTTAGTGTGCAATACTAAACAACAGCAATATTTTTGAATCTAGATATATATGGGTGATCGCTATAAATTGAGCATTGATTCAAAAGCAGCACAGAAGACACACTAAAAGAGTTTTATGTGCACACCAGACCTCTACAGCTCATATAACATATCTGCTTATCTGGCTCTGCTGCTGATAGTCGTTCAAATCCCTTCCATTAAGAGCGCTATAGAGATGTCAACAGTGTCATTATGATGACAATAAACACAAATGATTTGGAATTGTCACTGGAAAAGAAACATGAAGTACATTACCCATCCATCTCTTCTTTACTGCAACGCATCCAGCATATTTATCTAATGCAACTAAATTACTTTATGCCACACTTTATGTAAGTTTCAGGCCCATTTAAAGAACCAAAGACTCAGAACTCCAATGAAGGGGTAATTCACCAAAAATGAAAATTCTGTCATCATCTTCACTCTTAATTTTTAAAATATCTTCCTTTGTGTCCACAGTAGAAAGAAATTCCTACTACATGAAGATGAGTAAAAGATGATAGAATTTTTAGTTTTGGGAGAGGTATCTCTTTAAGTATTCTGAGATATGCTACCTCTCAGCAATAAAAATGTCCTCTGTGTTGCACTGCAAGATATAGTCTCTTAATGTAAAATACAAGGACAAGGAACAGTGTATGATATATATTTTCTCCTTACATGTATATAACACCATAATAACACAATCTGCATTGTTTTTCTGTAGACTTGATGGCTTGAATACATTGACAAATGATGCAGCAGAACATTTAATAAAATATTCTCATCACACTGACTTGATAACTTGATCTGCACTGTACAGAAAAGTGGTTTCCTTACAGTGTGAAAATCCACATGGGTTATCTTTAATTCAACAGTTCTGCTGGTATATAATTTGAAATTTGTCTATACATATTTTAGTAACCCCTTAGGGTGGTCACTCAAATCGACAGACGGGGCTGGGGTTGGTTCGTTGCACCAAATTACAGCTACTGAAAAATAGCTGATTCTTCAATAATTCTGTAATTGAAGTGCAAATGTCCACATTCAGTCTATATAAGCAAAACATTGTTGTATTGAACTGATGCACCAGTGAAAATGCAGTTGTGTTCACTTTTGCATAATTATATTGCTTCAACATGAGTACATTTCGATTGGATTGATACAGGTGGAAAACAAAGTGTATTAAAGGATTAGTTTCATTATGCTTTTTCATCAATAGTTAATAGAGACCACATCTTTAAAGGGTTAGTTCAGCCCAAAATGAAAATTTTATCATTAATTACACACCCCCATGTCATTCCAAACCTGTAAGACTTTCGTTCTTCTTGGAACACAAATGAAGATCTTTTTGATGAAATCTGACAGCATTCTGTCCTTCCATACACTGCCTTTGCAACTTTATCTTTGACACTTCAAAAAGTTCATAAAGAGATGGGAAAACGAATCCATATTAATCGAGCAGCATAGGTCACATTTTCTGAAGAGACTTGATCGCTTTTTATGATGAACAGATTTTAATTTAGTCATCTAATGTAGTAATACAGTGATATTAAAAGACCAAATTCAATATATACCTTACTGATTATGCATACTTTGTACAGGCAAACAAATGAACACAGAATATTAATGCAACACGAGGTTTCTCATTAAAGCGTTTTTTCCATTGAAAATCATTATAAAGAAAATGCGTTGCGTTCATATTCTGGGCTCATCTGCTCACCTGTATATAGTATGCATCATAAAAAAAGGGTTAAACTGAATTTCATCTTTTAATATCACTGTTTTATCACTGTAGTTAATCTGTGTTTACATTTACATTTATTCATTTGGCAGACGCTTTTATCCAAAGCGACTTACAAGTGAGGAATACAGTAAGCGAGTCATCATGACGAGGCAAATAGGGACAAGAAGTGCTCACAATACAAGTTTTAGGCAGTGCTCAGAGTATCATAAGCTACAATAAACAGAGATTAAAGGAAGTGAAGGAAGCAAATAAAAAAGGTAGGATAGAAAGGTATAGAATTTTATTTTTTTTTTTTTAAGATGAGGATAAGTGCTCACGAAAGAGATGAGTTTTCAGCTGTTTAAAATTAAGTGGTGCAACACAACTAGATTTAAAATAAAACCCAGATCAACAAATCCTTGATTAGTTGCTTAATTTAATCCTTATTGGTGCAACCCACCCTTGTGTTTTTCACGTTAGCTTTATAAAAAAAAAATCGTCCCGCTGTTTTTAGTGATTGAAAGCACTGCAGGTGCTGTATATGGATCACAAGTGCCCAAAACTTGCATCTTGTTCACATATTTTTGTTTTTAAGATGGAAAATTGACAGGTTTGTGCTGCAGTTACATGGCTGTTTTGCCCTCCAGGGCACTGCAACAGTCACGTGATTGAAAACTATGAATAGAGTTACAGTTAGGGTTTGGTTTAGTTACTTGTAATTATGCATAATTTACTGTTATTACTATATAAATCCCTGTTGAAAAAACCAGCATATGCTGGTTAGGTATGTTTTGAAGCATGGAGGCTGGTTTGAGCTGGTTTATGCTAGTCTTTAGCTGGTTTGAGCTGGTTTATGCTGGTCCTCAGCTGGTTTGAGCTGGTTTATGCTAGTCCTTAGCTGGTTTGAGCTGGTTTATGCTGGTCCTCAGCTGGTTTGAGCTGGTTTATGCTGGTCCTTAGCTGGTTTGAGCTGGTTTATGCTGGTCCTTAGCTGGTCATGAGCTGGTTTAAGATGGTTAAGTGCTGGTCCTAAGCTGGTCCTGAGCTGGAGCTAGTTTCTTAGGACCAGCACTTGACCAGCTTAAACCAACTCATGACCAGCTAAGGACCAGCATAAACCAGCTCAAACCAGCTTTCATGCTTCAAAACATACCTAACCAGCATATGCTGTTTTTGTCAACAGGGAAGTACATGTAGTAACGTGTAACTACGGCACTGTAAAATAAAGTGTTACCGTAAGATCTTAATTTGTGTTCTGAAAGTCTTACTGGTTTGGAATGACATGGGGGTGAGTAATTAATGACAGAATTTTCATTTTGGAGTGAACTAACCCTTTAAAGCTCTAAAAAAGGACACAAAACACCATAATTGTTCACCATTATTCCAAGTTTTCTAAATTCATACACTGATTCCTTTAGTTTATTCATAAATAATCTAATAGTTTGTCCAAAAGTCACAGGTCACTGCTTTCTACAGTTACTTTGTTAAGGCAGCAAGTGCATGATTTTCCCATCTCTCAGTTTGGAGAAAGCAATAACACTCTGGAGAACAGCAGGACGTGAGTCTTTCAGCTCACGTAATGAATCCTCACATTCCCTCAACCATGAAGTCACTGACCTGCAAGCTTAAATTGGGTCCCAGGTGAACGGTGAACCCTCTCTCTGCTGCACCACAGGGAGTTTCTGGTTTGATTGGACAGGTCAACATGTCTCGCCTGTAGCCTGCGGGGGTCACGGTGCCTCAGTCTAGTTCAACTTTCATTTACGACCTATTCAAAAGAAAATCCCTCCGCATGTTACTTGGGCTAATTTCAACAGGAAACCTTCTCTTTCCAAGTGGCCTAATCTTTCTAATGACTACATGTCTTTGAGAGGACTAATGTCCTAGACTGACTGTAATGAAAGCAAAACATTTGAAAAATTGAGTTAGAGTCCACTTTTCTGTCAAATATTTATTATGATCAGTCCACAATAATGTCATGGCTTCTCACACATATTGAAACATTGATTCATATATAATCCATCGTTAAAACAGCCTTCTTGGGAGGTTTGCTTGTCTTAGTTGGCCTCACAGCATGACAAGTTCCCCAAATCCCTTTAAAACCATTAAACCAGGCCAGTCCGACCAGTGGAATCCAGCTTAGACAACCTAGACTGTGTTTTTGCTTCAGCAAGGTGATAATCTCCACTTTTCTTTTTCACCAACAATGATCTCAATAGTATTTTATTGATTGTGATTAAACACTTTTGTGTTCCATTATATCTTATCCATTAAAGTATTCTCATCACATCAGAGCTTAAATCCACTGTGGCTCATAGAGTTTTAATGCATTTTAAGTATATACAGGAGTGCAAAAAGGGTCAGTAAACTTTACAGCTACAAATACAGTATTGTAAATCTTAAAGCAGCAAATAAACCAGACTGCTGTTACTAGAGGTTAAACCAGTGAAAATGAAATGAAATGAAATTAAATATTTTTTCCATCTGCAATAATTCTATATACATAATATATGTTAAGAATATTTTTTATTTAACAAAAAACACCCAGTTTGAAAACTGAAAGGCTTTTTGTAAATTAAACACTGCAGTTGTGGTCTGTGAAAACCACTTGGTATTTTTTCTGGGTTTTATGTGGTTTCTCATTGTAAAATGTTGGTGTATTGTAGAACATTAAACCAGTAGTGCAAGGTATAACTGCAGGGCTGTACATCACCAGAGAATATAGATCCAAAGACAGCATCCATGTATTAACACCTAGTTCCTGAAGAAAGTTGCCCTGAACCAGCTGAATTTGAAGAAGACGAAAGGAAATCACTCTCTCCTTTGATGCAATACCACCTTCCCAAATAAACAACTACAAAGTGCATGAAAGAGCAGAGAAATCAATTCACCGTCTTACATTAGAGCAGCTGAAGAGGTTTTCCAGTGTGTGGTCCATGTGTGAAATGAAAGAGAATTCTTTCATATTTGGAATATTTCATTCATGGTGATGTGAGAGCTGCATGCACACCTGTTCTCTCATAAATCAAGATTCTATCCTTCATTAGTTTTTCTTCACAGCTCAACATCCATCGAATACTATCTTTGTTTACCTGAAATAATCATTTGTTCAGTGATTTCTTGTGGTGTGATGTGATCTGCTTCTGTCTCTTATTATGGCTCTGGGCTTTATGTAATTGTAAATTTAAATTGTTGGGAAAATTTATATATTGTTTGAAGAACCAAATCATAATGTGAAAGTGATCAAAACACATCTATCACTTGCAAAAACTAAACAAAACCTTTAATTTTGATTTGCATTGGTGTAATGTAATATTCACAGTGTTTCTCTGTTTGACATTCAGTCAGGCCACACCTGATGTTCATACAGTATGAAATAGGGAGAAGAATGGATCTGCACAAAAATTCATTTCTGCATTTAGAATAAAATAAGAGCCAAATGTAATCAGCATGGATGAGATACATCATGTCACAGGTATAACCATCAAGATTCTCTCCTCCTCCCCAAAGCATTGTTGTTACAACTGAATATGGGTGTTAAAAATATTGGTAACACTTTAGTATAGGGAACACATATAAACTATTAACTATGACTTTTCTCTTAACAAACTCCTAATTTACTGCTTATTAATAGTTAGTAAGTTAGTTGTTAAGTTTAGGTATTTGGTAGGATTATTTATTTCAAATAAGGTCATGCAGAATAAGGCATTATGTGCTTAATAAGTACTAATAAATAGCCAATATTGTAGTAATATGCATACTAATAAGCAACTAGTGAAAAGACCCTAAAATAAAGTGTTACCAAAATATCTTTATAATGTAATGTATAAAAGATCTTTATACATTAAAAAGACACTGAACACTCTTTGTTTTGTTTTGTTTTGTTTTTGCAGACAAAAAGTATTCTCATCGCTTCATAACATTAAGGTTGAACCATTGCAGTCACGTTGACTTTTTTAACAATGTCTTTAGTACCTTTCCGGACCTTGAAAGTGGTGGTTATATTGCTGTCTATGATTGAGTCATATACCTCTCAGATTTCATCAAAAATATCTTAAAGGTGCAGTGTGTAAATTTTAGTGGCATCTAGCAGTGAGGTTGCGAACTGCATCCAACAGCGCTCACCCCTCCCTTTCGAAGCACATAGAGAAGCTACGGTGGCCGTCTGGCTGACACAAGACAAAGATGTTATCGTCTGAGACAGCAGAGAGTAGCCAGACAAACACTGAGGTTTCTTTTTACTTCTAACAAAGAACGGTTTCTGCTTCTAATAAACCAGACGACTACTACTACTACTTCTTCGTGCGTATTCAATGCAGTGACGATGCAAGCTGCCTCTAAAAACACGAATGATTTAGAAGAAGAACAACATAGTGACGAAACACACTCTGTAGAGCAGTTTGTCTGTTTAGGGCTACTGTAGAAACATGCCGGTGCAAAATGGTGACTTAAGATGTAAGGGGACCTGCGCTGTATGTAGATAGAAATGGCTTGTTCTAAGGTAATAAAAACGTAACAGTTCATTAAGGTCTTTATACACAATTGAAAACATAGTTATGTATATTTTATTGCATTTCTGTCAATAGATCCTTCTTAGATTTTACACATTGCACCTTTAATTTGTGTTCCGAAGATGAACGAAGGTCGTACAGGTGTTGAACGACATGATGGTGAGTAATTAATGACAGAGTTTTCATTTTTGGGTGAACTAACCCTTTAATATGCACTTATTACCTATCAGTTTGTACGTTGTAGACTTTATATGTAATCCAATAGTGAATACAGTTTACATTTCTTTGCTCTGCTGTACACAAAGGAAGATATTTGGAAGAATGTTTGTAACCAAACAGATCACTGACTACCATAGTTGGAAAAAAAAAAAAAAAAAAAATACTATGGTAGTCAGTAGGGGCGATCTGCTTGGTTACAAACATTTTTCCAAATATCTTCTTTTGTGTTTAGCAGAACAAAGAAATGTATAGGGGTTTGGAACAACTTGAAGGGGAGTAAATGATGACAATTTTCATTTTTGGGTGAACAATCCCTTTAGTTGACAAGCCAAGGATTAACAGATAAAAATTCCTTATAAGGTAGTTTTGTTCTGCTTTGTCCAATAACAACCAGCCCCAGTCTCTCACAGAATATAATAGGTTGTAAGAACTAATGCATTTTATTTCTTCTGATAAATGTTGTTATAGGTCTCTTACAGACCTTTATAAAGTCTGTGTTCTATGAAAGCGCTACCTTGCAAAAAAACAGAACTTGACATCTGTAATATGTCCCTTGGGATGCATTAGGCTTGCCAGTTTTCCAATGTCAAGCGCTAGAGAAATCCCAGAGCAGGCATATAGTGTATGTCATTGTGATTTCCTACGCCAGCACATGAAGCCATAAGTTTCCCTCCCACTGCTGCTGGAACATAATTGCCATTTAGACTCAATTCATTCCCTTTACATTTTCCTGTAAATCACTGAACAAATAGTGCTGTTAGGTCACAATGTTACTTCTCGGTTCAAAGCACTACACCAATCAGTCAAAGCAATAGACTGTATCCTGCTTAAACACCATTAAATCTCCTGTACGACTGCTCAAAGCCTATCAAACAACTGGAGGGAATTCAGCAGGGAGGAAAAAGAAATACGCATTGAGATGTGTTGTGGTAGGGACTTATCAAATGATATACTACTTCATATGGCAGCCACAACAAATAACTTCTGATTTTCTGACATTTCTGAAAATGCTTTTACATTTCCATGCTACAATAGAACAATGAAAAGAACTATACTTATATTTTGATGATACTTGATGTGTTTAATTGAAAACTGAGCCCATGGGTACTTGACTAAATATACTGAGCACTGCTCAAACCTTTTGAGTCTGAAAGCCTTAGAAGCAATTCTGTGTTCAACAACATGTTTTATCAAAGAAAGCAACAGCTATTTTGGGAAATTAATCTTTAATTCTTCATCAAAAAATCTGTGATATTTATAATTAGATTCATTTCAGCCTACAGCTTAAAGAGCGTTTTTCATGATAATACAGCAACACATTTTAAGTGGATTTCCACAGGTCTGATTTCCCTTCAGCTATGTGCTTGATTTATTTATTGGGAATGAGTCTTGGTTTCTTGAATCTCCTGTTAAATTAAGAGGGCACTAAACAGTTACACACAGTATTTCAACTCAAGAACCTGCGTCTTATTCACTAACCATGCACAGTCTACATCAACCAGCGCTGTGCCAAGCAGTGTTAGGGAAAGTTACTTTTAAAAGTAATGAATTACAATATTGAGTTACTCCCTAAAAAAGTAACTAATTGCGTTACTAAGTTTAATGGAAAGTAATGCGTTACATTACTTTTGCATTACCTTTTCTCACATGGGCAGGGCTTGCTTGTTTGTTTTTTAATAACAACAAAAAGGTAACATTTTTGTCAAATGTAAAGGCCCTTTCAAACCAAAAGTGAAATTAATAAGCTTCAGGCTGATCATAAATGTGATGTTTATCTATAGTCATTTTTGACTTTAAATTCAAAAGTCATTTTTTAGTCATTAGTATAGTTGAATTGGATCATGAAGGTCAGCAGCAAAGACATTGCTTAATAAAGTGAGATTAAATACATAAAGTATATTTGTTTAATTTAATATATTTAATTATTTCAGGTTTGTGCAATTTTCTGAGATTGCATTTCACTGTTTTTATACATTTTGAGGAATACTGACTCTGCTTTTGTGCAAGTGAGATGAGTAAATACTCATATTTAGTCTGAACTACAATAACCGTCATGTTTAGACACAACGCCTCTGCGCTTACTGTTGATTTCTCTCAACATGATGACAGGACAGCAGTCAATACATGGGAAAACAAAGTAAAAGTAATACATTACTTTACTAGTTACTTGAAAAAGTAATCTGATTACGTAACTCAAGTTACTTGTAATGCGTTACCCTCTACACTGGTTAAACAGTTATTCAAATGAGTTAAAATTGATTCACTTCATATTACATGTGTTTTAGTTTGCACACTTTTTTATTTAGACAGGTTAAAGGTGAAGAGGATATTTTATTTACAAAGGGTAAGGTGAAGGGCACGATGATCCGCATTAGGAGAAGCAGTAGTTGCGGTTGTGCTTGTTGATCCACAAGTGCTTCAGTTTTGGATCATTCATGTAGCGTTCAAGCAGCAACTCTTTTTCTTGACGCTCCATCTCCTTGATTATTTTCTTCTCCTCCTTTTTCTTGGTCTTCTCCTCTGCCCAGGTAAGCAGAAAAAGTGGCACTTTTCTTTTGCACTTTTCCTGGATGTTCACAGTGTGCTGGGTCTCATTCTTGGGACCGTCAGGAGAGGTTACACAGAAGAGCTTCATTGTGAGTTCATCGATCTCTCTTTTCTGAGAGGCATGGCCTTGTATGGCGCTGGAGTCTCCCATTTCACTGGGGTCTTCTTCTTCAAATCCCTGGACTTCCACCACTTCGCTCTCCCATGCTTCCTCCTGCACCTCGCTGTCCTTCTCCAACCAAGCAACCATCTTTCTTGGTTTCATTTTAGCCTCTGGCGTTTGGGGGCGTTCAGACTTGAGTAAGTCACTGACCCGGAAGGTCTTCCCCGTGTACTCCACATACTCATTCTCCTCATCCTCTATATCAACCAGCATGAGTTCTGGAGGCGGCTCAAACAGGGAAGAAGTGAACGGCTGAGGCTTCCGGCTGGGAGGACGTCGCAGAGCAATGACTTCATCAGGTGCAGGAGTCGGGCTTGGAGGAAGTTGTTTGGGATGACGCCCTTGGGATGAAGAAAACAGTTCATCAGACACTGGAGTGGGGCGTGGAGGAACCGCCAATGGAAGTGTCTGTGGTTTGGAAGGACGCACATGGGATGAAGAGCGTTGGAGCGAAACAACTTCATCGGGACATGGAGGAACTGCCAACAGTTTGGGAGGATCCACTTGAGGTGCTGGAGCCGGTTTCTGAGGTTTTGTCACCGGCAGCAGGGGTTGGAAGCGAGCAGCTGGTAGAGCAAGGTGTTCAGAGACACTTGGAAGCATTGGTAGCTCTCCTTCTATTGGCTTCAAGAAGGAAGATCTGTCCGGAGTATGCAGAGGTTTGACCTCCACAAGAAGTGGTGTTGGCTCTGTGGTCTTCCGTTGCTTCCGTTTTCTCTTCTTCCTTTTCTTTTCTCCAGCTTCCCTAAGCTCACTTCCTCCCTCCATCAACTTTTCCAGACTTTGCATCTCTCTTTTTTTCTGATGCACACGCCCACTCTTCTTTATCTTTATCTTTTCAAGTCTGAATGGATCTCCCTCCTCTTCAGCCTCATCTTTGTGCCTGATCTTTCCCTCATTCTTCACCTCTCTTTCCTCCTCTTTCTCTCCAAGCTGGCACTTCTCTGGTACCTTGCGGCGTCTCTTCCTGCACTTCCTGTCTTTGGCAGTGAAGTTGAAGGCCTCACACTCCTCTGGAAGATTCTCTATTGCCGCTAATTCTTGCGCTGCACATGGCTGTGTCTCCCTTCTGCGCAAGAAGTGAGCGAAACGCTCAAACAGCTGTCTAAAAACACTGCTAAACAGCGCCATTAATGGACACTGAATGCTGCAAGCGAATTCAATATTTGTCGTCAATATCTGCAGAAAGTCTCGAAAGTCTTTCAATCTGTTCACTCCTAACACACCAACAGCAGACCTGAGTCAGAGCTACAGTTTACAACTGCCAGAACGGAATCTTCACTATGATGTCACAACAATGAGCTCAACCCTACTGAGGGAGAACTTTGAACAATGTGAGCAGCTCTAGAAGCAGCAAAGACACACATTCACACTAGAAGCACCAAATAAAATACTGAGTATCCCAAACACTCCTCCTGCCTCTGAATATTAAACTGAGATAGTAAAAAAAAAAAAAAATTGTTAACTTTAAAAAAAAACAAGTTGTAATGTAAAGCAATATAGTAAAACAGTAATATTATTACAGCTTAAAATATATTTTTTTTCTATTTTATTATATAAAATAATATTTTAATGTTAATATATTAAATATATATATAAAATAATATTAAATATATTTTAATATTATATTAAAATGTAATTTATTCTTCTAACATTCCTCGACATCTGAATCTTCAGCATTCAGTGTCACTTGATCATTCAGAAATCATTCTAATATGCTGATTTGCTGCTCAAGAAAAAAATCTTTTTATCAATGTTGAAAAATATTTTGTATTATTATCACTGTTGTTCTGCTTAATATTTTTGTGATTCTGTTTGTGAAATGATGCTGTCCTGGTGCCTGTTCCCTCTGTATGCCCTGCAAAAACTACATTTCCCATCGAAGATGATTAGTTCAATTCTAAAGTTCAATTTACATTGAACAATAGAAAAGATGCTGTATTGTGAATTCCACACTTTGTTAGGGTTACACAACTGTTTTCAATAAGATAATAAAACAGGATTTTCAAGTACCAAAATAGAACACTATAATGAATAAGGATGAGGAATAAGTGAATAAGTAACACTGATTTCTTAGTGAACTGGACTAAGGGCTGGTATGAAATGAAGGCTTTAGCATTTGCTATGTAAACACACAAAAAAATCATGGATGTGATCTGAAAAGGTTAAATGATCCTGAAAATAATAGTCACACTTGTACTCCTCGTGGTCAGAAATGAGAGCATTGGAAACAAATGCGAATTTCATATATTGGAAACATTTGGTATACTGCGCCCAAATAAAATCTTACTGAAAGCTCATTTTTTTCTCTGATAAATCAACCTCAAATTTGAAACACAACATTAGATTTATGGCTTTAACTTTCTCACAGTTTTAGAGTAAAATGTGTTTTGAAATATATATATTTATATATTATATTTCATATAAAAATTGAAAATAGTGTTTTTGTGCTTTTTCATAACAATACATGTAAAAACAATAAACTTTTTAAAAAGGTTTACGACAGTTTAAGTTGGAAATTTCAGGTCTATGCTCAAAAAGTGAATAAATGGATTATAACTACTGCATAAATATAATTTAGTACCATGAAATCACCTAAAATACAATATATATATATATATATATATATAAAAAAAAAAAAAAAAAAAAAAGAGTAGGCAAAATGTACCTGGATGACCTACTACTTCTGGTGAGATTCTGAAGTGTGCATATGATGGACACTTTACTATCCCATGAGGCCACTGGAGAGGATTTGTGAATGGAAGTGAAGCAACGTAATTGAAACTGCAGGTCACATGATAATGACAGCATGGTAGATGTAGTATGTCTGAATTACATTCATACTACACACATTCATACTGCTGACAAATCTGCAGCAACTGTGTGATGTGAATCCTGTGTACCTATCTTTATTTCTTTTTTTCTGGCTGTTGACAGTATTTTCTGTTTTATGGACAAATAAAAAGAGATATCTTAAGGCCCCGTCCACACGGAGCGTTATTTCTAAGCTTTTCTAAAGTTTGTATACAGCGCGCAAAGTTAGGCATGCTCCAAGTCTTATTCTCTGTTTTAAGTGTATCTCTGTGGCAGAATTACAGCGCCACATACTGGTCTGGCATGTATACTACATCGTTTTGAGTCGTTTCAGTGGTTTCTTGTGTACGCAGATATTTCTTGAGACGAGGAAAAAAAAGTTTGGATAGGGAAAGATCTGGCTTCGTGTGGACGGGGCCTAAATCTCCTCTGTAAAAACCTGGTTTCATCCAATACTCAAATGTATGCAAATTTGTACATATTTAATTAAACAATGCCTCCAAATTTGTACATATTTAAACATAACATATTAGAAAATAGGGATGCGCAGTATACCGGTACTGGGAAAATACCGGTAGCCTATATATTTTATTTCAAATTGTACGATATCATGATTTTGCTCATTTTGGTACTTATGCTGCTGTTCAGAAGTTCACCGCTAGGTGGCAGTGTGCTACCCAAACTGACGCAAAACCGGCAAATGTGACAACATAGAGGAACAAAATGGATAAAGCAGTTGAATCTCACTCAACACGCCCAAAACTAATTAGTAAAGAGGGCAGTAGAAGTGAAATTTGGAATATGCTTATAAAACTGATAAAGATCCATCAAACCTTGCCAAGCATCTGTCACTTACCCATCCTGTCTTGTACAAGACATCAAGAGATCGACAGGTAAGTGCATCATTCATACGATCTAATTTAGAGATTTTCTTTTAACACTGATCAACACACATAAACAAGATCATATCGTTTAAATAACACGAAAGCTCCAGCGTGTGTTTGACACGCTAGAATGTCGTTTAGATCTCATAATATTTGCACTTAAATTTAGGTAGGTCTAACAGTAGTATTTAGGTACAGAAGTAGGCTACTACAGAAACTGAATAAAGTAATTAAATGTAAAATAGCACTGGATAGTTAATACATTAAACATGTAAATCCTTACAATCAAATTTACAAAAGTTATTTAGTGACAGACAGCAGCATGCATTAGGCTGCGGTCACAGATCCGATTAAGGCCCGTTCACACCAAGAACGATAACTATAAAGATAACGATAAAGATCAGTTCTAAAAATTGTTCTAAATATAAAAGAATAGCACTGTCCACACCACAGTTATAACGATAACGATATAGTATCGTTGGGATCACTTTCAGAACGTTTTTTTTTTTCCAACTGTTGAATGATAAAACACTGACAGCCAATCAGAATAAGGGCTGCGGAGAAGTAAATCGCCGAGGTCCATTAAAAGCCACCACTGTTTGACAAGTCAAACCGATTTTTCAAGGATACTTTAAAGAAAATGGATATATGAAAACAATTGGTCAAATGTTGAGAAGTATTAACGATGAGATAATTATGCAAGGCTAGCAAACAGTGTAACATAAAATTACCTCAGGTATCCAGCGCTATTTTCGACAACGTTGTCTTGCTTCCTTTGAAGATGAAGTGAAAAAAACTAGGTGTTGTTTTTTTTTTTATTTATTATTCACTTGTCAGCTAAATTCACTGTTAGATTAGACTAGCTATTTCACTATTTCAAACATAGCATGCTGAGGACATCTGCTGGTTAAAACGCAACAAGAACAGCAAAAACATGTACACACTTGAAACCGCAACACGGGAGCTTACAATAAACAAACCATTATCGTTTGTTGGTGTGGACGCAAATATAGTTATCATTATAGTTATATTTATAGTTATCGTTCTTGGAGTGAACGGGCCTTTACACATGCAATGACGCATACTATTATTGTTACATTATTTAGATTCACGTAAGACATAACCAACCGTGTTTCAACCATCCGAATACTCACCAAGACGGACATTTTGACATAATTTTGTGTGTATTTGAACCTTTAAGGAAAAACAACTCAATGTGGAATGCGCAAGCTCTTTACAGGCGGCTTGTGTGTGCGCTGTTGGTATGAGTGCAAAGAAAACCGTCTCTCAAAGAGCTCCCAAGTAGGGCTGCACGATTTATCGCGTGCAGAAACTCCAAATATGCCTTTCCGCAGAAGTAGATAACACGCGTCATTCCAGTAAATCCCTATCCCTATCATACTATTGCTGTAGCTGAATAAACAGAAGATTGAAACGCTTTGATTTATATGATATTAGATTGTAGTACCGTAATGAAGCCAAAATTGTGGTATCGAGCCATCCCTATTAGAAAACTTGCAATACAAAACAGTTGTCTTAATGTACTGTGATTAATCCACTGGGTATGTATAGTGATATCTATTAGTTACAGTGTTTATCCTGTACACCTGTAGTGTCTTGCCTTAACAAACAAACAAAAACAAAACAATAAAAATACAGTTCAAAAAGACGACAAAAAGTATTGCGAAAATTTGTCTTTGTGAAACATTAGCGGATCTTGGTTAATGTGATGACAGCTGTGGTTATTCTGCTATGGAAAAACTGACTTCATCAATGCACCACCTAAACACAACCTGATCAAAAGACATTGCAAAAATGCCACTTGCTTTAATGATTTGTATCTAATGTGGTGCTAGTTTGAGTGTGTCCAAATAGTTTTTGGGACAATTGTATATGCAAAATTGACATACAAATGTCAAAAAATTTCATGAAACTAATTCAAACTTGTATTTCCCGTTCATTTCAGTTCATGTACACATGCTAAACACTAGGTCACAGGTCCAAACATAATGTGTAACACCTGCTGATTTTAGGTTTGATTCAAAATTGAATATATTAGCACATAATCACTTACATTGACAGTGAATTGCTGTGACAACCTCAAGTCATTCGTTTTAAAAGAAAAGTTGATATCTAGTACAGTGAGCACAATGTCAATGTGAAATAGTTTATGCAAATACAAAATTGTATGCAAATATGCAGCGATGCGATGCAGCAAATAACAATAAGAGTCCAGACAGTAATTTACCATCTGATACAGGAGATACTGCAGTCTAGTAATATCTACCAGAAACCAACAGCACATTGATTCAGTAACCTCCAGTGAATGAATGCCTCTATAAACACTGTTCACCTCAGATGTGGCCTGTAGAATTCTCTCTGCACCATCTGTCCTGCACAAATGGACTGTGATCATGGTGGCTTCTGGTAATACAGTCTAAAGTAAAGTTTGCTTGAGGATACTAATAAACACGGGTGATTTTACTTTTCCAAAGTTCATTGCAAAAGTCACTTGGCACACAGCTTTAGCCATCTGTAAACATCTGAATAGCGAGCCCTGACTGCTGCCATCACCCATAATCCCATGTTGTACATTTGTGCTATTCAGTATTTCTCGGCATAGAGGATTCAAAGATGCACCATTTCCAAAAAGGAATTGTATTTAACATTCATGTGCATAACTCTGGGAAATCGAACTCTTGTGGCCCTTATTATTAATTCCAGTGGTGGCAATGGCATGAATGGAACATGATTTGATTTGAATTATTTATCAGCCACTCTTGGAATCAACAAACTAAATGGCTGAAAATATCCTAATTCTTTCACAATGCTACTACCACTGCAGTTTGCCATTCTGTTTCCCAGGGGTGTCATGAACCCCTTTATTTTAAAGGGGGGCTGTGTTTATTCCTTTTTGTCCAATTTTGAACAAGATATTGTCCACCCCAAAATGAAAATTCTCTCATAATTTACCCACCCTTACATTGTTTTAAACTTTTATGGTTTTCTTTCTTTTATATCTTTTTAAAAGAAGATAATTTGAAGAATCGTTATGTCCATGTTATGAAAGTAAGTGCGGCCTAAAACGTTTATCTTCCAAAAAGAATATAAAGGTAGCATGAATTAATCTATACAGTACCATTTTTTTTTTAATCAGTGTTTTAAACTAAAGGAGCTGTCACATTAGCAATATTTTGTGAGCAAAAAAGGTCCATTGTCTATTGTCAATACTAGTGTAGCAGTGTACGAAGGACAGCTCACACAGAAGTCACTTTCAAACCAAGCAGCTTTCTACTGGTCAGTGTAGTAAATTCCATTCTGAAATCTGTGCAGGGAATCTTTCGCCCTCACACGTATTTCAAGATCATGTGAATTTAATTCACTGGAAGACACAAAAATAGTAAATGTGATGACAAACTTAAAGGTGGACTCAGTATTATTTCAAATACACTGTTTGGACATTAGTCGGGCCGATACCAACAACAAACGTGTAACCAATCAACATTAGGTGGCCTATGATGGTCGAGAAGAGAGAACGAGCAAGAGCTGCAGAACGAGAGATGGGACACAATATAAAAGAGCTCTAAAGAATATTACTGGAATGAAGATTTATGACTGGGCAAGCACTTTAAGCCCGGGACCCACTGTATGATTTTTGGCTGTCCCAGACGAAAGACTGCCATCGTAAAACAATCGTGGCGATTTCTGTGATTGTGGCTCTTAATCGGTGGTCCATGTCGTACAGTGAGAGTGGTACAAAGACGGCCGTTTTCCCGGTCTTGCAACCAAAGATAGCCTACGACCATTTTCTGACAGTGTCAGAAATTCAGCATGATCAACGCACAGTGTATCTGCTGCTACGACCTACGTCTACTGACCAGCCAATAAAAATGCGACATGAAATCAACGCGACATGGCGCTAAAACTTAAAACTGCTTACCTCAAGCTCTTTTCCCTTCTTCTTTCGCCGCTTCCTTTTTATTTTCAGCACACATACAAACTACAACTGCCAAAGTGTGATTCAACATGGCCTTTTTGGTAACCACTAACGCATGCTGATGATGTTTTATTCTTCTAGAAACTTGCATCGTAGCCTACGAGTAAATGGGTGTCATCATCGTACAGTCTACATGCTTGTCGTACCCAAGTTTAATAGATCCATGTCGCACAGTGTGATTTGTAATGATCTTATAGGATTGCTAAAATCGTGCTGTGTATCCCGGGCTTTAGGACCCGTGTTTATATTAGAAAAGCGTTCCAGCGCTGGAGAGAGCTAAGCGGGAAGGGGTGGGTTTGTTTGGGTTGATTTCAAATATCAACAGTGTTCAACAACGAATTTGAGAAATCGCATACAGCACCTTTAGTTGGCAGTGCTTCCGGGTTCTATTTCAGAACGCAGTCTAAGTATTGGCCGGCTCCTGCGTTGTGCTGCTCACGTGTACATCGCCGACAAACACTGAGTCGGCACTCTGACGTAGAACCTGGAAGTGCTGCACTGTGTCTACAACGTAAATGCTGTAGAAGAATGACAGGGTAGAGTTTAACATGGACTATTTTAATGATGTCTTTGCTAACTTTCTAGGCCTTGAAAACTGCCTATGTGTGTTTCAGATACCTCTCGGATTTCATCAAAAATATCTTATTTTGTGTTCCGAAGTTGAAAGAAGGTCTTACGGGTGTGAAACGACATGAGGGTGAGTACTTAATGACAGAGATTTCATTTTTGGGTGAACTAACTCTTTAAATTGAATCTATTCATCATACAACGTGATTGTGTCACTTTTAGGTTACGGGGCTAAAGGCGCACCGGGGTAAAAGGCGCATTTGACTTTTTTCTCTTTTAAACCACTAGATGGCACAAAAAATCAGCTCAGCACTTTTCTTGACAACAGCTTTTGATGATGCACGTGGAAGTTTGTGTTGCTGTCAGTGATCATGTCAAGGATCAGACAAAGTTGATTCTGCAATAATTTGATCTAATATTTAATGTTTTTTTAAAATGTTGTCTATAGATTATGTTGCCTATATTTTGAGACATAGGTCTTTTTAATGATTTTCTGTTTTTATCAAGGTAATTAAAGCAACAGTTTTTTCAATAATGGAAGAATATGTAAAAGTATGGTGTTTGGGGTAAAAGCAACATGTTCTCCAACCAATAGGCCTATATAGGTTGTTTGTCACTTCCCTGAAATACGACCCATAGGAGCGTTTACTAAAGTTGCGCCCCTATCGTCAACAGGACACTTTCATTTTAATTCATGAAATACGACCCATAGGAGTGTTTGCTAAAGTTGCGCCCATATTGACAACAGGACACTTTCATTTTAATCCATTGTTCCCTTTTATCTGCGTCATATTTGGGGTTTCGCGTAGCTCAATTGGCAGAGCATTGTAATATACACTACCAGTCAAAAGTTTGGACACGGTAAGATTTTTAATGTTTTAAAAAGAAGTTTCGTCTGCTCACCAAGGCTGCATTTATTTAATTAAAAATACAGTAAAAACAGTAATATTGTGAAATTTTATAACGATTTAAAATAACTGTGTTTTTTTTGAAAATATTTTAAAATGTAATTTATTCCTGTGATGACAAAGCTGAATTTTCAGCATCATTACTCCAGTCTTCAGTGTCACATGATCCTTCAGAAATCATTCTAAAATGATGATTTGATGGTCAAGAAACATTTATTGTGTACAATTGTACAAAATATTTGTGTGCGATATTTCTTTTTCAGGATTCTTTGATGAATAGAACAAAAGAACAGCATTTATCTGAAATACAAAGCT